>VWZD01013048.1:1595560-1649649 GCA_013396695.1 Sakesphorus luctuosus
TGATGGACTCAATCCCCTCATCTAAATCATCAATAAAGATGTTAAACAGGACTGGACCCAACACAGACTCCCAGGGAACACCACTGGTGACCGGCCGCCAGCTGGATGCGGCTCCATTCACCAGCACTCTCTGGGCCCGACCCTCCAGCCAGCTCCTAATCCAGGAGAGGGTATACTTGTCCAAGCCATGGGCTACCAGCTTTTCCAGCAGTATATTATGGGAGACAGTGTCAAAGGCCTTGCTGAAGTCCAGATAGACACATCCACAGCCTTCCCCTCATTCACCAGCTGGGTCACCTGATCGTAAAAAGAGATCAGGTTGGTCAGACAGGACCTGCCCCTTCTAAACCCATGCTGGCTGGGTCTAATCCCTCGTCCATCCTGAAGGTGCTGTGTGATTGCACTCAGGATGATCTGCTCCATAACCCTGACAGGGTTATATATATGCAAGAGTGCACTGATACATAGAGAAAATAATTAAAGATACACGTTTACATCCTACCACACAACACATTACAATAATTCAGGTTTCATTTCCAGTCTGAAAGGTTTCAAAGCACTGCTGAAACTACTAAACATGCAGTAAATGGGTAAATGAAACACGTGACATTGGGCATTTACCAAATATTTGTACGTACACCCCTGACATGAGCAGGTAATATTTTGCCTCTCCTCACTGGGACCCACATCAGATTTTCTCTTCTAAATTTCAGAATGCAAAAAATTGTAAAAAAGCTCAAAATAGAATAAGCTGCAGATATAGCTTTGCAAGTCCTTATTTCTCATAAGGAATGTGCAAATTTTCATTAATTTCTTCTTAAGTATTTCATTATTTAGGAAAATAAAGCACATTGTTGATGCACTTATGAAGAAGAGTAGCATGTCAATATGTATGTACAATATGTCTAAAAAAGAAGCATAATTTGTTTCTGCTTTTGGAAGATCACTAAACCTGAAAATATATTTAGTTGAATTTTAAGTAAACACAGGTTTGTTTTTTGTTGTTGTTGTGGGGGTTGGTCTCTTCTCCCAGGCACTCAGCAATAGGACAAGGGGGCACGGGCTCAAGCTCTGCCAGGGGAAATTGAAGTTGGAGATCAAAAAAAAATTCTTCACAGAGAGAGTGCTCAGGCATTGGAATGGGCTGCCCAGAGAGGGGGTGGATTCCCCATCCCTGGAGGTTTTTAAGGTGAGCTTGGCCGTGGCACTGAGTGCCATGATCTGGTAAATGGAGTGGAGTTGGCCCAAGGGTTGGACTTGATGATCTTCGAGGTCTTTTCCAACCCAATCCATTCTATGATTCTATATTAATCCAATGAGAATGAAATAATTTTGTTGATGATACATTATTGCTATGTTTGTCATAACTGATAAAATTTAGCAAATGAGATACATCAACCTGCCCAAATTCTGTGAAAACTGAATACAGGTTATATACAGAAATACTTCAAAGATATGCTATTTCTCTGATACTCAAGTAATACTTCAAATCAATACAAGACTTTTTAAAGCAAAATTTTGTCACCAGCTTCTTTACAGGACCATTTCCTTTAAATTTTATCTGTCAGCACCACTGTTTATTTAAATAATTTCTCTTACCAATCCCTCTGTTAATTTCTCTTTGGAAAACATTTTTCAGTGTTTCCTCTACCTCCACTTAAAAAGGCAGATACTTCATACCATTTACATTTATGCATTAATGTTTGACAAATTAATACAGCATACAATATTTAACACCTTGAAAAGCAATTTAGCTGCAAATTCTAGTGACAGATCATAATGTGAAATGAAAATGGGACACCATATATAACATCAGACACAAAGGAAAGATGAACTAATGTGATATTCAGCCACTTAAAGGAAGGCACTGAGGCCAACAGCTGAAAGACTTACAGAAATGGAACTGAATAAATCATATTAATGCTTTTGAAGGTTAACATGAAATTTCTATGTACAATCACGGCTTCCTACGGAGTATTCCTCTACTACCCCTGACAGAATCAAGGTGTGGACAGACCACGTGGCTGAGGATTCCACCCAAGAGCAAACTCCACAGTATGTCAGTAGGCTGCCCTGACACCTCTGAAAATGTAATATAAAAATACAAGCTCTGCTATTACAACAGCAAC
The DNA here is from genome assembly GCA_013396695.1 of Sakesphorus luctuosus. Lineage (NCBI taxonomy): Eukaryota > Metazoa > Chordata > Aves > Passeriformes > Thamnophilidae > Sakesphorus > Sakesphorus luctuosus. Next base: position 1,597,690 of record VWZD01013048.1, read on the forward strand.
ACCACCTCTCCTCCAGGAGTACTCCAAGCCTAAGGCCATAACACAATTCTGTTTAAGCACTTCTGGTCATTGTAGTTTAAGGTGGCTTTGTTAAACATTACTGATCATTACAAAGGTGAAAGAAAATGCCAAAATCTAATCTGACCACCTCATTTTAAGAGAGACCCAAATCAGCCCTACTCACTGCAAAGCTGTTTTAGGCTTCTGTGAGTTGTTCATGCAGAGAAGACTCCCACCTCTGCTGAGAGGTACTGCAGTGAGCAGACACCTCTAGAGATGGCTGGTTTGTCTGCCTGACTCCCAAACAACCACAGAACACTGAAAAAATTGGGCCTGGCTTAGAAAACCTCCATGCAAGCTCTGCACTCCCCTGTTCCACAAGCTCCAAGGCAATCTCTGGTACCCATAAACAGCTGCACATATGAAGGATGTGTCTCTGTTTGTTGCGGACTGGGAAGGGCTCTAACATGCCTGGAGAACTCTAAGAGGACCAAAGCTTCCAGTTCAGGGCTTCCTTGCATCATCAACTCACTGAAAAGGAGCTGGAGCACAGCCCAGGACTGGGGCAGACAACTTTGAACTCCAACTCTCAGAAAACATAACCCATCTAATGTTTCAAGCTGGCAAAAATAAACATGAATGCTTATGGAATGACAGCTTTCCTGCAGTGTCCCAAGCAGGCTCTACTGCTCCATTTTCAATGTAACATGTGTTAATACCCCTTGGCAATGGGCACATTCAGCTATATTTAGTTCCATCATGACTCCCAACAGTTGAGTTCCACAGCCAAATCTACCAGCAGATAAATACACTGGCTTTGACTGGCATTGCTCAGAATATACTCCCTTCCCACTCAGCTGTTGCTGAAAAATGCTATTGATACTTTTATAAAAGCCCATTTTCAAGTCCAAGGAAGTGCCTTGAACTGAAGTCATTTTCTGCCTTTGTTCTGAGCAGATAACTCTGTGAAATGAATCCTGGACAAAAGTGAAACAGAGAGACCAGTGATTATGTTTCAGCTGAGCACTTTAACACATGCTTAAAATAAAACTTTGAAGTAAGTTCAAAACTTCACAAACAGACCCAAGTGAGAATTCTGAGCTGGTGTTTACTGTTTTAAATCCAAGCCTCTGTGAAGACAGTGCAGAAAAAATCGCTGATTTTAACACACAGTGGAAGAATCTCTTTTGAACTTTAATCATGACCAAATAGCAGTCAAGATCGAAGGAATTTATTCTGTTTCTGCTAAAATACCTCTGGTTTTACCAATAAAACAGATCACGAAAATAAACAAAAAACCCCATATATTATAAGTCAAATCACATTATGTTAAAACAATGCCTCTAACACACATTTCTATACTATTTCTTATGCTCTTTTCCTATTTCTGCTTCTTTGAATTTGGAATATTTAGGAAGATTTTCTGAGTTAGGCTTCCAAAATAAATCAAACAAACAAACCAAACAACTCCATAATAAGGAAAATACTAATGAGTTTTCAAGAATCAGCATTTTAAGGGCCAGTAAATTAATCTACATGATGAAGTGGCTTGCTTTAAACATAGATGTTCCACTAGGAGGGAGATCATGTTTTGAAATCCTGACAATGAGGTTTTCACTCACGCTTAAGGACCATTATAAGAACAGTCGTGTTCCTCTTTACTCAGAAAAGGGTTCCAGAAAAAGGTATAGAATAAAAACCAGAACTCACATGTAGAAGTTCATTTAGAGTTATGAAACTGCAAATAAATGCATTCCCTCATAGCTCACAGAGCCAAATACAGTTGTTACTGCAGCAGTTAATTTTTAATGCTGGAATTACTACCTGCTTTGTGATATGTCACGTGGTCACTGGCAATACTAAAATATTTAACAAGGAGCACTGATACTACCCACAAGTTTGTTTTATATGAACTCTCCATGATTGTCCCCATGTCTTTTTGTTCTGTTTTTAAGGCCAAAGAATTTACAACCATAAAGCCAGGTAAAACACTTCAGACATGCTCTTTGAGGCAGAAGTTTCTAACAGAATCCTTAAATAGTTAAAAATCTATAATTAATAATTTTTTTGTTTAGGTTTGTCAAAAGATTTGCGCAACTACAGCAGCTACAAAATCCTCATTCTATGATACACAGTAAGAACCTTTCTAAATGCAGTGCTATGTTTGTCAAACCTATTCCATCTCTCTCCAAGCAGTGACAGCAGAGTTGCTGTGCCCAGTTATACTGTAACTCAGGAACCTGATATGCTCATGGAGCCCAGACCACAGAAACAACAAAAGCAGCCTTGGCAAAATGCACACATTTAGTTCCACAAATGGTGGGCCCCTTCCTTAGGGAAGACACCAATTCACCAAGGGTTCCAGAAGTAAAAGGAATAAAGGAGATGTTCTTAAAAGGGCATGTAAACAATGTAGTATCAAAAAGTTTTCCCATTTAGGCCTTTCTGAATTTTCCCACAAATTTGGTATTCACAGACAGACCAAAGAATGTAACTGTTACCATTGTTGAAAAAAAAATTAAATAATTAAATTGATCAAACCACCAAACACAACTTGGTGTTATTTCATGTCTGATAAATTCCATAGTTTGGTACTACGGAAGGGAACGAGGGTGAGTCCAGCTCTAGTATCTCTAATTCATCACAGAAATGTCCCGACTGATCAGGAACTCCAAACTTCTGCCTAAACCCAAATGCTGTGTAAATGCTGCTGTCTCATCCTATCCAGCAGGAATGAGTCTCCAGCCACCTTCTCGACCTCCCGTTCTGTGGTTTCCCATAAATGCAATATAGGACAGCACCAAAACACGTATTCAAATTATTTCCATAAGGCACATTGTTTGTATTCTTGATTAACAATGGCAGCTTCAATGATTTTTAAATACAATATCTAACCACAAATTTAAGTGAAGAAGAATCATAAAGTAAAACTTTTCTTGAAAGAAGCATGCCTATCTGGTGTTAAAATAAAGAGCAAATTGCTTTTTTTATCTTTAGTTTCTAATGCAGGCCTAATCAGGATAAGCTGGGAATATTTTCGACACCTATTCATGTAAAAAAAATATGAGAAAGGTCTACAAATACATAGATTACTATCCATTTTCAAACAACAGACACAGCAACAATGCACTACCCTCCCTTGACATGGAACATTGTAAAATAATTAAAACCAGTAATCTCAACATACTACACCAGAGATACTCTATCCCAGCAATTTCTCTGTCCTCTTGGCTCTGAATCCAGACTCACCAACTGCTTTATTCAATGAATACTGCTCTTGACGCAGTAGACAAGGCTTTTAGCACATCAGTAAACTGCAAGTCTAAAAGGCAACTTTTGCTTCTGTTTCGGCTGGTTGCCCATGAAATAGAAGAGAGACACATATATGGATTAATATGAGGAGCCAAAACATCAAAGCTTACCTTTGCTGCAGGGCTGCAAAGAGAGCTTAATTAGTATTTCTGCAACAGAGGGCCAAAAGCCAGATCCCCAAATTCAAGCTCCTCAATGTAGTGGTTTAGGGCCCACTTTATTGTGAACAACTCTGAAAATTTATGTCTTTTATGCACCAAAGACATCTTTCAGTGATTATAAAGACTCAAATAAGCATTAAAATTTCTGCTAAGGCAGGAGTTCAGTAAGACCTCACCTAAAGATATCTAAATCCAAAATCTAATACTACAAATCCAAATTAAACATTGCCTACACCTTTTGTTTCCAAACCTGGTACCAAATTCTCATTCCTTTCTCTCAAACGGACCCAAACAGGATTTCCAGCCACAGACCTGCACTGCGAAGAATGCCAACAAGCCACAGCTGACAAGTTCAAACAAAAGCAGCTGCCTTTCCAACATTAGGTGACAATCAGCACAGGGCAGCTACAGCCAAAGGTAAACACTAAAACAGAAACTACAGGACAAATTACATAAAAGTCACATGCACTGACAAAACCAGAACAAAATCCATCCATGCAGAAAGCCTTTCTGATATTGAGAAAGTGACAGGTAGCTCTTCTACATGAGGAAACCACCACTCATTGGCAGGGAGTTGCTGAAGGGGAGTGCTGTGGCAGGACCTGCTCCTTCTCCTCCCTTCTATCAAATGGCTCTCTTCTTTTGGGACCTGCCTGAAGGTGTGCTCCTCACCTGTCAAGCCTCAGCCTTTCCCAATACAGTCAAATGTTTATTCCCCATCTATCCCAATATAAATGTCTCACCTCCAGAATCAACAGCTTTCCTGTGTTTACCAGCACGGCCTGGTGTGCAAGATACTTTGGAAATTCATTAAGGTAAAGGAAATGGAGCAAGGAAAAGAGAATCATCCAGTGTGAATTTGTGCTGTCAACAAACAATGACACCCCATTCCAAACTGATACTGTAAAGATTGAAAGTTTTATAACTCCTTATAAATTTGTTATCTCCAGCAAAGGATGAACCAAAGTAAACCAAACCAAAAATAACCCACAGAAAAGGCAGCATTTTTTGTAGTTCTTTACCATCTTTTCTCTCCCCAAGGACAAAATGAGGTATTTTATCAACTTCTTATTTGCATTGCTTTGGTAATCAGCACATAAAGCAGTAATATTAAAACACTTAAACACAGAATCACAGACTATTCTGAGTTGGAAGGGACCCACAAGGATCATCGAGTCCAACTCTCAAGTCAATGGCCCACACAGGGGATTGAACCCATGACCCTGGCATTATTACAACCAAGTTTTAACCATCTGACCTCATCTCAGGGTCCAATGCATTGTTTCCATTGCAAACAAAATGGAAGAGCTGAACTACCTACTCACCAGGTTCTCCTCAAACCACTCCCGCAGACACACCGCGGTGGCGCCGGGGATCTGATTCCGCAGCGCTTCCTTCTCCTGAGGATCCTCCAGCATTTCCAAGGCCATCTTTAGATCTTCCAGGAGATGCAGAATTTGAAAGGTGCCCAAGTACACTGAGGGAGCAGGTGACACGATATCATAACCACCATTAGCATACTCTGCAGCTGACTTTGTACCTAGAACAGGGAACACCAGGAGAGACAACGTTAAATAAGAGCTTTGTAGGTGACAAATACATAGGTACTAAACACTACAATGTTTGGGCTTCAGGTTTCAACTGACAAATATCAGTATTTCAGCCTTAGAAATACTTGAATTAAGTCTCTAGATAAATCATGAATAGTGGAGAATGAAATGTGAAAGGGATGTACAAGCATATTAAAAAAAAGAGTTTTGCCCTAGAAAACATTTGCAATGTGCGTTAAATAACAAAAGCCAAAACTTTATCTCAAATCCCCTGTAATTTTCCACGGTCACCATGAGATGTCACTGCCTTCTCAGCTACATAGAAGCACTGTTAAGCAATGTAAGAACAACTGTTGCAGTCCTTTGACAAGAAACTGAGATCAAAACAGATCATGTTACCAGATCTAGAAAAATACATGACTGTGAGAAGGTCTAAAACTCCTGCAGAGAACAGACTCCCAAAAGTTAGCAATAAAAATGGCAACTAAAACATTGCTAGCTCTTTAAATCACAAAAAGATCTCTAAATTACAACAGTCCATCCTGCCAGCCCTCCAGCACCAATATTATTTTCTTGACAGCATTAAGCATAGTAAAAAAACCATCTCAATTATAAAAGGATTATAAATAATACAAATTCTAATATCTTTGAATATTTTTTAATACCCCATGTTTCAAGGAGATGCACACTAAAACAAGCTACCTTTTCTCGGTCCTGAATTTCAGACCTTGGTATCATTTAATATCCCTTGGTTTCTTTAAGAACTAGTCAGATAGAAAATTTCTATTTGCTCTACTTCTTCAGGTTTTTATTTACAATTCACTGCCTCACGTACATAATAGATTGCACTCACCTTATGTCTTCATTCATGCTCTCTCTGGCATAAGCAATCCAATTTCCCCTCTTTATTTAACTAAGTGGGAGATTGTTTTAGGTTTTTGATCATTCACATCTTACTGGATCCAGATAGCACACAGTACTCATTAATTCATACATCACTGATGTACACAAGGGTATTACAATAATCTCCTTACTATCTCCATTTTACTCCCGCGTTTAACGCAATTTACATCTTAGTTATGAAACGAACAAAAAATCTTCACTAGGCCTGTGAAAATTATCTGCTAAGTTTAGTTTTTCTGAGCTGACGTATCTAATGGATGCATAAATGTATAAAGAATTCAAGTTTTCTCCTTGAATGCACACAACTTCACATTAATCAGTGTTAGTTTGCCTGCTACAGTCACTTACTCACCACGATGCAGACACTACAAACTACATTTGCACAGAATGTTTCATTCTACAAGTAGCCAGATATACAACTAATTCCTAAACACAACTCCCAGGAATACACTGACAATTTAGGTCCTAGTGCACTGAAATGCATTCTGCACTTTTAACTAAAATGCTAACTGATCCTTTAAATCTAATATTATTCCCTATGCTACTCAGTTTTTGAATGAAGTCAGTGTTCTGTCTCTCATTTTGTGAATGCTTAACTCTACTCAAAGCTTTGGGGAAAATCTAAATCATATTAACCAGGTTTTCTTCAACCACTGTTTTAGGGACACAAAGTATTCTGTCAGACCTTAGCCAAGAATTGAGTGGTTTGAATTCTGCTGAACCATGCACGTCTTTTGGTTTGACTGTTTTTAACAATGAAAAACTGACCATCCCTAGAAATTTCTGAAGTTTTACAAGTCTCAATAGTAGGTTTTTTAATTTTTTTTTAAGCAATGCTCATTTCCACTGGTAGAGTATTTCATATTTTCTTCACCTCTTTTCAGACTCAGGATATTCCTTTTGATCCTGCTGACTTCCGCTGCTTATGAGTTTATTTTAATACCCCAAGTGCAAGATCTCATCTTAATTTCTGGCTAAGTCCATGTCTAAGATAACGTTTCTTCAATATCCGGTGCCACAAAGACTGCTACATGAGATAACCTCACCTCGTAAATCAACCTTGTCTTCCTGAATTACTTCCTTTTGAAGGGAGGATCAACTAACTGGTTTGCTGCACTTGAGCACTAAAAGATATTTTCTTATGTATTTCTATCCTCTCAGCCACTCATGCCAGCTTGTTTATGTTTATGTATTTCCTAACGCAGATTAATATGAAACTCTAGCAACTAAAAATAGCAATTTCCCAACTGTGTAAGAGCCATTTGGATCATATAACCTTCATTCAGCCAGAGTGCCTCACTACTGACTTTTTGAGAGGTATGCACACAAACTGAAATATGGCACTGGCAATTTAAGTAGCATTGATGCCACTTGGAAAGATGTTACTTCCTTGGTTATTTTGGCTTTAGGACTTTTAAAACAGTTCTCTCACTCTTTCTTTTGGAAAACTCCATGACACTTTTTTTTCTATCTTTTGCTCAGCACGTACTTTTCACACTAGAAAAGCAGACAGGATTCAAAGGCATTTCAGAATTAGCTTTGGTAGTTACCCCTTCAATGAACTGATGATTTAAAATACGTATGGAATAGGAAAAACAGAAGGGAGTGTTCTGCTCTGGAGTTCTTCATGTTATTTACATGAGTACTTTTTATTTATAGACAAGAGAGAAACAAACAACCAAAACTCCACACAAACTTTCAGGCCCACAACCAATACTTCAGGTATGAAATCAAAGCCATCATGTTTAAGCCAAATACAACTTCAAACTGTTGTGCAGGAGTTCAGTTAATTATAGTTGGTAGGTATCTTATACAGCCATACCACACACACCACTGTGATTTTCCTAAGGGCAGTACTGGTAACATCTTTGCTCACCAGTCTAGAGGTCTCACTATGTATCATAACTTGCCTCCATCCTTAGATTATCGTGATAAAACATAGCTGGAAAAATCTATTTTCTACAGAAAATAATTTTAAATTCTATAGGAAGATTCAGTAAAATTCTCACATTTCAGCATGCCTTTATTTGGTTTGTGTCTACCAAAACACTAGGGAACACAAAATAAACTCACACTCTTTAATCTTGGCAAGTGAAAGAATTGTCACCCATAAGAAACTCAGATCTGTGAAGGTAAATATTCTGAAGTGCTGGAGCACAGGCAGGAATGATGTGAATCCCTGACACTGGGTATACTCCATATGCATGGCTGAATTATCCCAGGCTCTCCAGCTGACTGTTCAGACTGGCAAAATTCTAATCAGCCTCACATTTTGCAAGATGAGATTACTTTAAAACTGGTTTGCTGTAAGCTGTTAATGCAGTACCTTTTATTCTCCGAGATGAAATGGAAAATGAACTCCTCTGAATGCAACAACTAATGCACTTTAGACTAGGTAAGGAAATGCAGAAATAGAGTTCAACGCAGTATTTTAATTCATAAAGCTTCCTGGTTTACTGCTAAAATTCCAATGATTCCCAGGCTTGCTTCTCATATTTGCTTTCCATGTAGTTTCATATTAAGTAGGAAACTGTATTGCTGACCAGAAGGACAAGAACACACTCTGAAAAACAGAAGCGTGTAGGAGTAAATAATTGTATTTCTTTTGCATCAGTTTGAGCACCAGACAGTAAGAATTTGCATGTCATTCCAAAAAAAAAAAAAAAAAGATGCCACAGAGCAAACAGAACACTGTGTGTTACCAATATACCATGAACTGCAATTAATTCCTGTGTAGCTTTATTATAGATAACAGAAGAGGGGGAAAACACAGTTCAAGCACGAGAATTTTATCGATACTCAAGAAAAATGAGCACAGTTTTGAACTCTTGGAAAAAGTCTCATTTTTTTCTTGAGCAAGTCACAGCCTTCCTGTGCCTCACTTTCTTCCAGAGGTAAACAGGACACAGGGGAATCTTTTGTCATGATGTTTATATAATACTCAACACCATGGTTTCCCATAGTGTACTACTGGAACACAATTCATCACCATAAATGTTCACTTTAGAGGAGTAGGAAAGAAAGGGGAAAAAAAGTGTTGAAACTACAACATTCCAAGTAGCTCACTTCTGGCTTCCTCAGACAGACAGTGGATGAAGAAGATTAAATGTAGCTGCACATTGTAGGTAGGCAGAAAGAATAAAATAAGTAATACCAAAAGGAAAGCAACTTTTAAGTTACCCATTTCTTACACCCTGACCATTAAAGCACATTTTTATTTCAAAGTTCCAAGCAATTAGCTGAATGGCTTCAAAGAAACATTCCTTTTGGGCAAATACATAACCTATTCTGAAAACAGCACTACCTGTAGCTTGCAAAAATAAGTTACTAAGCAGAAGTGAAGAAAGAAGAAGAAAGCCTGGCCAGTTTAAAAATGTCCTCTACTCAGCTTATACTCTATACATTCAACCATCACACAGCTTTAATCTCTCCCAGTAGCAGATAATGTCTGATCTCTCACTTTCCCTTGCACCTCAGCTTCTGATCCCCCCCCATCCTTATCATCTCAATCTTTTTGCTCTAAAACTGGCTGAGTTTAAAAAAAAAATCCTGGTAATGCACAACTCAGGTTACAAAGAGATTTTTCTAAAACTGCTGGCTCCTTTAGATCAGAAACCAGCAAAACCCAACAAAAGCCCTGCAGCAAAACCCAGACACTACTTCTGTGCTGGGTAAGGATGACTTTCTACAAAGCTCAAATATTTAAGAGTAACAACTCTGATATCTGACTAACAGTGGTTAGAATAAAGCTATAAACATACATTTTGTCTGGCCTTTCAGTCAATTATTACACTGCTAGAGAACACTTTTTTTACCTGAATTTTTACTCAATGAGCAAATAGGTTGTCCAAGTTCTTCCTCTCTCCTCCAAGACTACAAAAAGTGTAATTTTCTTTGAAGCACAGTTTTCTTTTTCTCATGAAGACAGCCTTGAAAATGTGAATTTATGTAAACTAGTAGCAAGGTCTGGATGGGACATATTTCAGCCTCCTTGTTCCTAAGCCTTCTGTCAAGTGAGTGAAGAGGCAGCTCACACAAGCCTTTCCTCTAATACTGGAATGCAAAATACATCACAAATGGTATGTCTTGAATCACAGCTCGTATTAACTTCTCCTCAAATCTCTGCTTTTACATCTTTAACTACAGGGAACAGTAACTATTAAGCTGGATTAGCAGGAAGCCCTAGGAAAAAATTTCCAAGCCTAGAAACGTTAATGACCACATTCAGATGCGAGTTTCAAGCAGCTCAGATGATTTTCCACTGAGCTCTAAGAACAATCACACGTGGGATCTTTTGAGACAACTTTCAAGAACTGCCTATAATTTCTCATGCAAATTCAGTATGTAATTACTCAACTTTCTTCCTTCTACATGCTTATAGATGCTGGAATGAGCAACACATTTAGGTAGTGCATACACAGCTCCACCAAAAAGATCCCTCCTGTCCAGAAACACAGGCCAAGCAGCCTTACAGCTGGTGAAAAAGGGAAGAGGGATTATGCAGCTACCATGGAGGTCTGAGGCCGAGTCTCCATTGCACAGGAAAAACAGCCTCAACATTTATTAAAGACAAAGAATAAAAAACACTTGCAAAAATTTTCTCTCTTTTTTCCTCAATTACAAATAAAAAAGGAGTGTATTTAGAGCCAGTATATCCAGCAGTCTAAGTGAAACAGTGTTGTGAGAAAACAAATATGTCTTTTTAGTACAAAATTCATAATTATTTATAGCAAGCAGCAGTAAACTACTGGTAACATGAATGCTGTTTCACGAAAAAATATTAGTCTCTATGTATAGTGGTAAAAAGAACATCCTTTTGTAGGAAAATAAAGGCAACTTGTTTTATAAAGATTACACTATTTTGACTTTTAAAAAGACTCTCAAATCAATTTCATTGCCTTTAACTAGGAAGTGGAAAAGATATGATTTTGAATTTAAAGATCTCAAACTTGTTTAAATTTAAGTCTTCAAAATCAGTTCACTTGCCTGTTAAACAACTGACTCACTCATGTGCTGAAAAACAGATCACATCATACCAACCACAAAAGACCCTCTGTGTATCAGACTGTCAGTCCCATGGGGTTATGGACCTCATGGTTTCACTGCCTTTCTTTGCTACACATTGTGTCTGCAGATATTTATGTTTCTGTTTCTTTTCAGTCCTTCCCCAGAACCTCAGACAAATCGCTGTGATGTGTGGATTTTGCTTTGTGTGCAGTCCAGTACTGCAGTTTAGGTAAGTTCATGTGGGTGTCTGGGACATAATACTAATTTTGCTGGTTTGAACTGACAGAACTGTTTATCTACAGTCAGAAATGAAGAAGTATTTAAACAATAAATATTTTTCTATTTCAAATTAGTTTAAACTCTTCACTTTCAAGAAACCTTTTAGTTTTGTTGTTTTGCTGGAAAGGGAGGAACACATGCAAAGGAAGTCAATTTGGTAAATAAATTCAAAGAAAAATTTTGTCTTATGCAAACCAACTTTCAATATCCATTTTTGTAAATGATCATTGAGGTTTAGGAAATAAATTCTCAGTGCTTTCAGCTCCATAAGGTTCTGCAGTACTGCTCTGTTTGCAGTGGGAATCCATCAGAGCCTTCACTCTCCATGCCATGCTCAGAGCCCCACCAGCTATGAGAAGGACGCTCAGGGTGCCGAGAAGATATTTTGGGACAGTTGCCCAAACAGCTCCAATGACCTCTCGCAAGGTTAAGCACTCAAAACCGAGGAAATTCCAAAGTTCAGGTTGCTCTGGCAACCCTGGGGAAGGAATGAGTAGCCAGTGCTGCACATGCACAAATCAGCTTGTGAGTTGCCATGATTTTCACGTGCTCTTAAAACACTGAGCAAAACTGCCCTGAACACTTAGGCAAGGGCTTAACCTGGAGGCCACAACACGTGGAAAGGCCCTCCAGAACATGGGCACAAACGTCTGTAATGGTTATTGCAGTGTGTGCACCCTTGCAGGCCGTGTCCTACATGTTGTTAACAAACCTAAAAGCAAGATCACAGAGAGCTGGCATGAAAAGTTATGAAATGAATAAATACAAAGACAGTGAACTGCTAGGGTTTTGAAGTTTTCAAATATTTTTAATTTTTATAAATCTGTTACTGTTGACATCTAAGGAATTAACTGATTCGCTTTTCTGAAGTATCTGAAGATTAATGTCAGCATCTAAAACAAGCTAGAAGAAGTGTTATAAAATAAAGAACTACAAATTATAAACCCTAAATATTTGTGTTAATTTTTTTATAGTTTCCCCTTTAATGGAGGTTAACCTCCTGGAGGGTTAAAGTCACTATTTTTATCTTTTTTTCCCCCCTCACAATATTCTTGATACAAACTTTTCTGTAACTGTTACGACAGGAAGTTATACATTTCTCTATCAAAGACCTTATTTCAAGTAATTTCCTATTTAATTTCCCTTTTCATATCTTTATGGCTCTAAGATCTATGCATAAACAGTGTAACTAATGGTTCAAAAAAGCCATTATAGTGTAACTTCAAAAATGCTCACCTTCCTTAATGCACAGCAGTAACAAGATTAACAAGTGCTGTATATACATTTCTTTTTTTTGTTCAGAAAAAGAGCCTAGTTATTGATTGAAAAAGAACAGAAAATAAAAAGCAAATATAATAATCATTACTGAAGCACAGCTTTTTAACACAATTACAATTTATTCAGAAAATACAAGAAAACCACTGCAGCTGTTTCTGCTCAATCCTGACCCATAATGAAAGAAACTGCTCATTATTTAAATTGTTCTGTTTCATCATTATTTTTAGTACACTCAGTTCAGTGCTCTAAAACGAAATTCTACAAAGATTCCTATTAAAACTGTAAACACCCTTACTATAGAAACAGGATTTTGAATTTGAAAACATTGCGAACCTTAAGCAGGACATAAGTGATAAAAAATACAGCCATCTGGAAGTGTACAAATTGAAAAGAACAAATAAAAGCTATCCTCTAGTCATCCTACAGTCACAAGAGGCTTGTACTGCCCATTATCTGCATGTCACTCAGCATATATTTCAAATAAGATCCACCAGCACCCCCCAACACACAGCACAAAAAAACAGGATTAAGTGCTCTCTGTCTGGTCTGGACAGTTTCAGCCCCTTATGAAGCAGACCAGAGGTGTCCCTCTTCCTCAGTTAAAGTGCTGGAGACTGAATGAATCCTGGGATGATCCATGACTATTCATGGATAATGGATGAGGTCATTAGGAAATACTTTGATTTCCTATTATTTATACGGGAACTCAGCGAAAACCTTATTTCACAAACCCTAAAATTCATCCAAAGAGGTTCAAATGAGTGTCAATATTTTTTGTCCACTCCTACACTTAGAATCCAAGTTCCAATCAGCCAGCAGTGATTTAGTAATCTGACACACATACAGGATGATAGGGTAGCTCTGGAACTCAAACTGTATTGTTTTCATGGTGAAATTATAATGGGGCAGACAATGAAAGAAGAAAAAAGAAGGGAAAAAACCCCACAAACAGATCCTCCTCCAAATTCTGGCAGGTATATCCTGTAAAGGCAATATATTAAACTTGAATTAAAAACTTGTTCATCTCTTAAGTACAGGTAACTCTAAAGGGCCCCTTTTTCAGGAAGGGTGTGGGAAGTGGCTGGGTTTGAGCACACAAGCCAAAGCCATGAACTGAACATCAGCATTCTGGCACCTCAAGAGAAGGGAGTTCAAACAACTGTACTTCTTGGACAACGTCTTTCCCAACATTTTAATTATATTTACTTTCTAATCTTGCAGTGCTAATACTGGAATATTAGTATGCACCCATGTAATAACATATTTAACTTTCTCATTATTTTCCAGTAAGCAATAATTGCAGGAGCTCTGGTTAAAAGGAAACTCAGTAATTACAGTGATTACTTGGTGAATTTGAAGAGACTCTGGAGCTGCAGCAGACTATAATATTGTGACAGGAGTTCTTCTTTCTTTACAATTATGGTCATTATTAGCAAAGGGAAACTATGGATTCCCAAACTGTTGACGGAGAGGAGCAGGTTGATACAAAACACACATAAAACAAAAACAAAAATTACTTTAATTCATTAGGATATATTATAAAGTAAAATAATAAAAATCTACAATCCTAAAAAGAAACAAATTTTAATGAATGGGTACAAGATGAATAAAAGGAAGAGTAATGACTGGGTTAAACTTCACAGGGAACCAATGCCAAAGTCCTGCACCTCAAATAAAGAATATGTAGACGGATCTGACATACAGGTGCTTTCTTCAGAGGGAGCCTCTGTTTGGAGTGCAAGTCATTCCAGCTAATGGATAAGTCATGTCCACTGACAATCACATTAGCCCTTTTTGCTATTTTAGTCAAATAAGGCTAATCATTTAGCGTGCCTAATTTATATAGCTAGGAGGGCGGGTTATCAGTACAGATGTACTGGAGCATAAAAGACTTGGGAACACTGACCTATCTGTCAAATTTGATCAAGCCCAGTGAAATTCAATTTGCTAATCTTGCTTCACAATCCTACCCTCATGCACTCTGAACACTAAAACATTCTGTATTGCACTGAGGAGCACAGTGAGACTTAGTTGGACTCATCAGACTCACATTGAACAATGTCAACATTTGGAGTACAGGATATGACTTTCAGAATTAGGAGGCTAAAAGTAGGACTGCAAAACTGTAAATATTTGTAATATATATTTGCATGCTCAGTTCCCACCTTAGAGGGCAAGACCACAAAATAGTATTTTAATAACTCTGGCAAATAAATCAGAAATGTTTTCTCATTTAACAGAGAGGATGCTGGGTTTGAGTGTGTGTGTGTGTGTGTGTATATATATATGTATATACTCAAGCTTCAAAAATTAACCAGTGCCAAATATCCATCTGTGGACTTATTACTTCTCTAACATAGGGATTCATGCTAATTCTGTGCCTAAAGCTGATATTTCTGAAGCCAAGAGAAGAGCATGGCTCTCCTAGTACCCACTTAGGCCTCATTCCAAAGGAAGAATCTTTTTTTTTTATCAGCTTTACATCAGCAGGTTTTTTTAATCATTTACATCAGTCAAGAAGTTTAGCCTTGGTCTTTGAATCCAATATTAGGCATAGATGTCCACGGAGTCTGGATTCAGTGAACTGACATAGCACAAGCTCTTAACATGTGATTTTTTGCTGTTTCCAGTCAACTCTAAGAGTGGCTCCATTTGTACAGATGATTTTTCCAGTATTTGCAAAATACGGTATACATAAATCTGCAGTCAGAAGAATATCAAAACTGGTTTGTTTCATGACACTCCTCCAGTTATCCTTCCGAGGGAGTTTTCTACCTTATTTTTTCTCTCACCATAGAGGACAAGAGAACATTCCTGTTTTCCACTCCCTGTCCAAATTGCATACAGCAGCTTACTGGATTGAATTAGAGAGAATCAAACTTGAATAATCACTATGTTCCTCAATTTGAGAGAAATTGGGATAATAACTGTATCCAAGTATAGACTCCAGCCAATATATCTGGTCCTTCAATCATACCAGAATATTCAAGAAGTAGTTCTGGAACACACAGAACATCAGCTAGAGGAGAACAACCACAACAGACTTAACTCAATCTGTCTTAAAATAAAGTAATATGATTCTCTATTGGTACAGGTAGATATAATTCTGAATCATATGGGAAGCATTCAATTAACATGGATGAGACTTGACAGATGCACTGTCTGGGAAATATCTCTGTTCTTCTCCCCTTAGACACATTTATATAAGCCTGTTTTCAATGTTACACTGATGATCAGTGGGCATCAGACTAAAAATGGAGGGAATGTAAAGCCATAAGGTCACCTCTCTTGAAGAGATTGCCCATCTGCCTCTGACCTATCCATGCACTGTAGAAACAAACTCTACACAGCACTGGCATCCCTTTTGTTTCAGAGCGTGGTTACCAACACCACTACAGAAGACCTGTGACCAGGACCTGCACCAGCTGATTCACACAGAGTAGTTATTCCAGCATTTGCTTTGCTTCTCTGTATCACTGTCTCCAGTGTCACAACAACTCAGTGAGGGAGGTAAAAGTGATGTTGTCTGGGAGCATGGAACAACTTAATTTTATTCCTTATTTATCAAGATTAACCCCTAAAACATTATGGAGCAAAAAAATCTGAAAAAAAAGGTGTGTGCAAAAGAATAGTAAAAACAAACAAACAAAATCAATCTTCTAACCTCAATTATTTTCCAAGCATGAAACTTAGAAAATAACATATGATTTTCTTAAGCAGTCATATATTGCCATTTAATCATTTATGCAACATATTATGAGGATACCTTTCCATAGCGTGGAAACAACACTCAACACTAAACATCTATTGTCTTACCCAGAATCAGCCTCACAACTCTGACAGTTCCTGGGAAAAAAGAAGTGACTAATCTGAAAATCAATTTAAATAGAATGACTCTTTTTATTTTCTCTTGATTTTTCTGAAAAATGGAATCATCAGTGCATCCTTCCTGTGCTGAGCGGTGTGTAAATCCCCACAGAAGACAGACACTGAGCTCAATATGTACACAGGGGATTTGGGAGCACAGGTTCCATAGCACCATTAAAGGGACATGGCCTTCCATGCTGCTTTGGTGCCTTTACAGCACCAACCAGAATCATAACCCACGGTCTGCAGTGGCTAAAAAATATTACAGTTCCCTAGTTCAGGAATTATGGTTTGAGACTTGATTTACTTGTTCTCTCCTTAGACATTTAAGGGAAGTTCAATGATTCCCTGACTATCTAGGTGCTTTGTAAGGGGTGAAAAAGTAAAATTCCAATTAGCTTCTGTGCATTAAAATCTTTTTTTGAGTAAGGCTTTGCATTCAGAAACAGAAGGGAGAAGGGAATACATATCTACTTTTTCCTATTTGTCTAGACCTTGTTGCACCAGTGGGAAAAGTTATTTGTGAAGTTGTATCTACCACATACTCACACTTAAAATTCTGTATATCTTAGCAGTCTGTTAAAGCTTGCACATTTAAAATATAGTGAAGACTCAAATGTGGATGAGAAAAAAAAAACAAAATACTAGAGATTCTTTAAACTAAAAATCCTGGATAATGATTTCCAGCCTAATCATGACCAGTCCTGTGGTGATGTTTGAAGCTCCATATTAGTCTCTGGATAGAAAGCTTTACTTTGAAGAGCAGGAAGAAGATGAGGAAGAAGCACAACTGCAGCAACAAGAGGCTGATGTCATTGTCTTCATCGTTAGGGAAGAAGGCACAGCATGGGTGTCACTATTTAGATTCCTAAAGCTTTAGTGAACTCTTTCGCATTGTGCACAAGTGAGAACAGGGCCCTGCCCAGACACTCCTTTCAGGAGCTCCTACTGAACGGTGTGCGAGCACAAACCCCAAGGCTACTGAGGCCTCACCACACAAATTAAATTCTCTCCTTGAAAGCTGTAACGTTGGGAGAAAATCCTTTAATTGCCTTACCGTGAGAGCACCAAAAGACAGCAAATCCTGTCTTGCATCATATGCCTGACTAGTGGACTGCGGTGTAAGAAACAATTCTTAGCTCCACTTCTGCATGGAAATGTAAATGAAAAGACATATATTCTAACTCATTAGGCTGTGAAGATAATTATTGGGCAAACTATTTTGCATATATACATCATAAATAAAGAAAATTATGTCTATTTTTAATTTCTGTATGTGCTTGTGTGTGTAAAATACAGGTATCTCCTACCCAGCTAACCAGAAGACTTGGTGAAAACTGTTTTTAAAGACACATTGAAATAAAAAACTGTTAACATATACAACATGGAATGTAACCACATGAAGATGTGTTTAAGTTGCCACACAGCATTAAAGCAAAGTAAATCTCTCTTACTTCAATATTCACATGTCTAAGGGGGAATTGCACATTTTCTTGCTTTATTTTACTTTTAATTTTCTTCATATAACTATTAAACCAGAGTGTCAACAGGGAAATCTGCGTGTCAGAGAACTTGATAAACTGAGAATAATTATTAAAAAATAAAAAAGACAAACATAGTTAAATCTCAAAATAGTAAGGTGCAAAATAGAGCATTATTCTACCTGCAATGATGTCATCCATCTGCTCCAAAGCTGCCTCCAGCATATGACTGGCATCAGAAGCCATCATCTGGGATTTCTTCAGATCTTTCTACTGAAAAGACAAACGAAACCATGTGTATTACATGAAATAACTTGGTAGAAAAAGTATCTCACTGTTACATTACAAATTAGGCCACACAAACAAAAGTCCATGCTAGCAAAAATACAGCCTAGTAAGAAGAAAACTAACCCAACTGTTCCTATAGATAAGTTGGGAGTACTAAGGTTTTAATTCATTGCTGAATCATTTTTTTGAAGAGATTTTACTAAAACAAGGAAAACAAAGCCAAATGATCTCAAATACTGGAAGGTTGAGATGCCCCTTAGATTCAAAGTTCAGTGCATTTCAACCTGGGGGAAAAAGAGAGGATTGACTTGGGTTCAATAAAGGAACGAAGACATGGGGAAAAACAGAACTCTGTAGGAGCACTGTCTCTGTAGGAGACAATTTTGAAATAGTTTTTCTATATCACTATTCAGTTTTTCCACCACTTCTTTTCATGACACTGAAAATACAATTCATTCTGTTCAAATAATAAAAATGCCCCAGGTATGAATTTTCTGAAGTTACTGCTGGGTCTTTAAAACAGGACTAAATACATTCATGTTACCATCTGACATTAAGGAGAACAAACAAAATCTTCCAAAATTAGTCTCTACTTGTGAGTTGGTGTTGCTGGACTCTTAGTCAAGTCGCAGTCACTGTTGTGAACAGATGACATTTCAGAGAGGGAAAGAATCTATGCAGCCCATTTCCCTGGCAGTGAGGAAATTCCCTCTGAAATAAGGCCCTTTTGCACATCCCCTCATTGCTGAGGGATGAGAGCAGTGCCCACACAGCGAGGAACAGGGGGCTCATGCATGATTTTCACAGTGCTCTAACACACAACTCAAACTGCTGGCAAAGCCTACAAAGGGTCATGGTATTTTGATTTCTCTTCCATGAAGGGTGCAATTCACTCTTTTGCCATTCAGTCTTCTGATACAGCAAGATTTAAGATCTGTGATTAAAAATTGTTTAATTTTCACTGCTTTCTAAGCATCACAAAAGACACCTGTGTGACAATGGATAGAGATGACCCTTCAAAAGACTCAGGTTGCAGGTGAGTGCATAGGCAACAGTTTGCAGGGCTGATTATTCCAGTGCTACTGAAATGTCACTGATCTGTATTTATCATGTGATTACTTATGCTACGAATTCGGGTATTTTGAATTTAAATAAATATTACAATAGTCTCTAATGGCAATTCACACAGATTGATACTGTGTTCATCCAGTAGCTACACCACCCACATTTATTCTCTCAGCTGCAGCCTGACTAAATACTAAAACATAGAATCAGCAAGCAGGATAAAGTCAGCTTTAAAATAAAATCTTTGTCATTTTTTCTTCCAGTAGGACTGTCAGGGAAAAGAATAAAACTCTAAACTACACTTATGGCTGAGTCCAACTTAGTTCATCACAACCCATTTTCAGTCTCAGTAATAAACAAGATTCAACGAAAATCTGTACTATCAAGGAGGAATTATTTTCTTCTCTTGCAAACTAAGAAACCTGAGGCAGACTTTTCTCCTGAGACACAGACTTTTCTCCATAGTACTGGTGAAATATACACAAAGAAAGCTAATTTATTAATAACCTCCGTGTTATCAGTGTCCTATGTCCATTCCAGTCAACATATATAACCCCACTATCCAGAGAGACAGATGCAGGAATGAGTCAGAAACTACAATGTTCTAATTTGAACTCTGCCATTTATAGCTTGTCATAATGGGTAAGCCATTATCTAACTTCAGATCACATTGATCTGAAGAGTAATATGAGAATGTATTATCTTTAGTGTCACCCAAGGCAAAGATTAATGTAAATGAATGGTTGGTTCTGGACTCTCCATTTTTGTCAAAATAATCTTTTAAGTATGAGCAACGCTAAATGTAACTGAATTTAACCAAAATACATGTCACACAAATATTTCATTTAATGGTATTGGAAATAACGAAAATTGTGCACAGAATAATCTGGAAAAGGATTAAGTCAGCTGATATAAACCTAAATTTGAGAACACTTGCACATGTGAGATTTATGGACACTCCCTCTGATCCTGCTGCTTCCGTTTGTCGGTTTGGCGAGATTTCCATCCTCTGTTGTGACACTTCCACGCCAGTAAAGACTTGAGGGATCCCTGATTCTCAGGTGCAGCGAGCCTCCTTCTTTCCAGTACTTCCTCTAGTTCAAAGCAGCCACAACACCAGCAATAGTCACCTCAGTGAAAGGAAATCCACCCACGAGAGCAGCTGCCAAGGAGGCACCAGGGCCACCCCGCGCCTTGGCGGATGTGGCCACCAGCCACTCCCCCAGACATGCATGGCCACCAGCTGTGCTGCTAAGCCAGGACAGCAGGCTGGCTCCAAAGCAGAAGAGGAAAAGAGGGGAAAACACTAAAAATAGCACAGAGTTTCTATTTCTCTACTGCAGTTCATGCTCTTATTTGTTAAGTATGGCTGTTGTTACAACAAGAAATGCAGGATTACCATTTCGGTGAACATCTAATATTTTTTTATCTTGTATTTGACCACTTGTAGTGACAAAGGTACCAAAAACTCTGATACACTCTATTACAAACTTGAAAATTTAAAGGAAAGTCTTCCATCAAGACATCCACAAAATCCAGAAAGTTCTGCTGAAAACCACCACCAGAAGTAAATCTGTGTCCTCCCAGTGTCCACACACAGCCTGTTTTCTCACCAGTACCCCAGTGTATTTTCTGCTTAACTGCACTAAGCTAGAGTAAAACCTGCTGATCAAACAGCAAATTATTAATAAAAGCAGAGTTCTTTGCTCCACAGTGATAATGCAATAGTACTTGCTTAACATCTTTTTCTAGACAGACCTGTTGCTTGTGCTCCAGGCAAGGCTCACTTTCCCAGACACTCCCTTCTTACAGCTTGCCTGTTCTGAGCAATGTTATGAAAATAGCTCCTTAGATCTCCTGTGCTTTCAGTTACCATCTCTGATCTAGTTCTATAGAAATATCTGCAATTGTCGATTGTTTTTCAAGTATTATTAAATAGCAAGACACCTGTATGAATCCCTCAAACAGGATCTATCTATTTGCTGGTATATTAATTACAATTCCTTTTATAGTTTTCATTCTTGAATGACATCAACAGATGCAGAACATGAAGACTTACTTAACTGTGTAAAATATACATATATTTGGCAAAAAAAAAAAAGGCTTTTTCAGCTTTGGTAAAGACTGAACAAAAACTACCTTTAACATTATAGTACAAACTTCAATATTAGCAAATTCTAACCTTCAGGATTTATTAGATTAATTTATATACCAGCAAAACACAAGAACCAATCTACTTACCTTTTGAGGTCCCTAGGAAGAAAAGAAGTTACTTTTTTTGTCGTATCAGTAAAAATTCCTCACTATTCATAGCCAAAGTTTTACTATTAAGCAGACATTAAGTCTAAATTATTATCATCCCTTCTAAGCCACACGCTCATACTATTTTAGAGCCCAGCCCACAGAGATATTGCAACCCTGTTTGTTGTAATTACCTAAGTAATGAGATCTTCCAGGAAGTGCAGACAGAGCAAAGTGGTCTGAATCCCTTAAATTTATTTTGCTAAGCTGGTTTTATCCTATAAGTCCCAGTTTGAGATTTGCATTTCAAATAAAATGAAAAAGCTCTGGTAGGACTATTGTGCTTCAAGTCAATATCCCTTGCAAATTTCTTAACCTACATTCTGTATGTAAAACTACAGCTTACTGGGTCCAAAAAGAACATAATATTGTACAGACATATTCACTAAGAACAAGATGTTCTTCAGAATTATGAAGAGCTTTAATTAAATTTGAATCTTTCATGGCTGGCTTGAACCAGCAGCTGTCCAGAGACAAGAATGTTAACATTTAGGCAACTCAGATGGTTTTCCAAGGTTGATCCTAATAATGAGGTTGCCAATTTTATCAGTTGTGGAGAGGGTATGGTTTTTGACAAGCACTCTAAAAATTTGGATCTTTGGATTTTGTCTGTGGCCTACAAATTCCTCTCCCATTTAGCAGACACAGGTAATAATTAACTACCAACAACTTTTTTTCCTGGGATGAATAAACACATGTTTGCAAACTGTTTAAATACTCAAATTCAAGCATTACATTGCTTTGTACTTAATGGTACAATGAAATATGAAGTGCCTTGGGTAAGCCTCAGAAGTCCTCCACAGTTTTCTTCAGCTGCAAGATGACTCCTGCCCTGGAATGAAGGAATGGCACAATTTCCTCCCTCGCTGTTTCCCACCTTGCTTCTGCCCAGCCACCTGCTCTCCTGGACCCAGACACCCCACAGGGACACAGCTGCTGATTCACCATCAGCTACACAAGTTATAAATACAGAACTGGATCCTGGCCCTTCAGAACCTGCCATAACTCTCTCATTAAGATAATCTTCAGTCCTAAATAACCATCCACAGCTGCTGGGAGCAGAATTCCTGATGATCACTAGAATGACTGCCTAAGGAACACTGCTTATACAGGATGCTCCAGGGCCAGCCAGCCAGAAATCCTATTTATCTGACAGGCTGAGAGAGTTGGGGCTGTTTAGCCTGGAGAAGAAAAGGCTTCAGGAAGACCTTCCAGTATATAAAGAGGCTACAAAAGAGCTGGAGAAGGACTTTCACAAGGGCAAGGGGGAATGACTTAACCAGAAGAAGAGTAGGTACTTGGTTGTAATAATGCCAAGGTCATGGGTTCAATCCCCTGTGTGGGCCATTGACTTTAGAGTTGGACTCGATGATCCTTGTGGGTCACTTCCAACTCAGAATAGTCTGTGATTCTGTGATTAGATATTAGGAAGAAATTATTTATTGCGAGGGTGCTGAGGCACTGGAACAGGTTCCCCAGAGATGTTGTGGCTGCCCCATCCCTGGAAGTGATCAAGGCCAAGCTGGATGGGGCTCTGAGCAACCTGGTCTAGTGGAAGGTGTCGTTGCCCACAGCAGGAGGGTTGAACCTAGATGGTCTTTTAAGGTCCCTTCCAATCCTAACCATCCTTTAATTCTATGATTATGGCTTAAATTTAATTAATTTCTTAATACAGGCACTACTTACTCCATTTCCCCTTCATATGATTCATTGGAATAGGCAGAAGGACAAGAAGAATCCTTCTTTCATTTATTAAACATTATGTAACAAGTAAAAACAAGGCTATTTTTATTTTCAGCTAGAAAGTTTGAAGTGTCAACACTAAGGCAGAGGGGGAAGCTCTAGAGAGAAATATAGATTAGCCAAAGCTGAACAAAGACCTGACACTGAACCATTGCAGGTATGTGGCAGAACAGCTGAAGTCACCAGTTAATATTCTGCTGTGAGCCCTTATCTGAAGGGACATCCTTAGGGGAAGCACAGTACTAGTACAATAACCTCCACGAGGAAAATGAGCTAACTAAATAAGCTAAACTGGCCTGTGCAGGCAGCTGGGTATTACCCTGGCACTGCAAAACCACCACCTTTGTGTGCTACTGAGAAAAGTTGGAGGAGGACTGTGATGCTTTTAAACATATTATGCTAAATAATTTGATTTAAAATATGAAGGGAAACTGAATGGAGTTAATTTACTGCACTGTGAAGTAGCAAAGTCAAAGCCAAGCACGTCTTTTCAAAAATAAACCCATTAAGTTTGCTAATGCAAGTCTGAATTTTGGGGGAAGAAAAGGAGGAGGAAAAGAGAAAGGACTCTTTAAAAAGCAGCTAAATCTGACTGGTACTTTATGATGCTTTAAGAACACAAACGACCTCACAGTAACTCCTCCACGGGACTCATGGATATTGAGTTACAGTTACTGTTGGTACCATAACCAAATTTCATGACTCATGTTTGTACAAAGCCTCATCCTTACATATAAAAGCTGACGCTGACAGAATGGCATGTGCAAAGGGAGCTTTCCTCAGCTCCAATCTGTAACAGTTCTAGCAACTCAGAACCCTTCATTCCTTCAGTGTTGCTTTAAACATTGTTCATGAAAGCTTGAGAAAACACTTCCTATCACTTTAAATTAGGGTATGTTTCAAGTTTTCAGTGTTATACATAGTATAAAGGAAAATATGATAGCTTCCAACCTCACAAATCTTAAAATAAAAATTTCATTCATTATGTGTTACTGCATTAAGTTAAAAACCCCCTAATTGTTTTAGTTTGGTTGTCATCTAGTGAGTTCCAACTGCTAAGTAGTTAAAATTTAAAAAAAAAAAAACAAAAAACACAAGGAATTAATACTTTGGATTTAAACTTCAGCTGACCAAAGCACAATCTGGTAAAATACATGAGAGGAAAATTTCAGAACCAAAATTCAAACATTTCTGCTCCTAAAATAAACACAAAGATGAATGGTAAACCAAAGTCAGATTTGGTACTACACTTCACATTTAGTTCTAAGAGTTTAAGAATTAGGAAGAGTTAGATCCTCAAAACTGACATTTCAAATAAACTGTGGGGTTTTTTTTCCTTCCAGTTTCAGGTATTCACAGTTTCAAGTTTTCTTCTATGAAGGTCAACATTTCAAGTATATCTTTGAAGTTACTGAACTCCAGATCCAACTCCTGGGAAACTGCACACCCCACACTTCCCCCCACCCCATGAAAGTCAATTCATGTCCGAGTAAATTGAAAGGTGAGAGTTATAATAAAAGCAGACACAGAATTCATGCACAAATTAACTCTTTGCCTTGGAGTAAAGCAGAGAACAATCCCTTGACAGAAATGGAAGGACATTAAGTATACAGGATTAGCAAAGGTTTTCAAAGCTACCCTCCATAAAATTATTAAAATTTAGGCAAACTATACTCCTGGAAAAAAAAGCACTCCTTAAACTTTGAGAATTGGGAATAACATGATTCATAAATAGCTCCTGGGCATTTTCAAAACTCTCTGAAACAAAGGCCTTTCGGCCTGGCCAGGACAACTGAGTGGATCAGGACAGCTCCTTGTGGAAAATCCCAGTGTCCAGTTTTTGTTTGCCTTTGTGCATTTCCATAAGTTGTGTAAGTGGAAATAAAGGGATTAGAGGGAATGAGCAGCTCTCCTGTGAGGAAAGGCTGAGAGAATTGGGGTTGTTCAGCCTGGGAAAGAGAAGGCTTTGGGGTGACCAAATGCCAGACTCTGAGTACCTGAAGGGAAAGATGGAGAGAGACTGTTTACAAGAGCATGGAGTGACAGGACAAGGGGGATGGATTCACACTGGGAGAGATTAGGCTTCTACTAGATCTTAGGAAGAAATTCTTTACTGTGAAGGTGGTGAGGCACTGGCACAGGTTTCCCCCAAAAATTGTGGATGCCCCAGCACTGGAAGTGTTCAAAGCCATGTTGAACAACATGTTGGCCACACCAACCCCCTGCAGCGCTACAGGCTGGGCACAGAGTGGCTGGAGAGCAGCCAGGCAGAAAGGGACCTGGGGGGACTAATTGACAGGAAGCTCAACATGAGNGAGTACCTGAAGGGAAAGATGGAGAGAGACTGTTTACAAGAGCATGGAGTGACAGGACAAGGGGGATGGATTCACACTGGGAGAGATTAGGCTTCTACTAGATCTTAGGAAGAAATTCTTTACTGTGAAGGTGGTGAGGCACTGGCACAGGTTTCCCCCAAAACTTGTGGATGCCCCAGCACTGGAAGTGTTCAAAGCCATGTTGAATGGAGCTCTGAGCATCCTGGACAGTGAAAGGTGTCCCTGCCCATGGCAGATGGTATTTGAGGTCCCTTCCAACCCAGGCCATTCTATGATTCTGTGATTCTTAACCATTCAGCTGTTACAGAACCAACTCAGCAGAACAAGCATTACTAATAACTTGGTTTATTAATCTAAGTACATGTGTATAAATCCCACTAGGGATACAGAAGTGTTTATAAGCACTGCAAACCAGAGATCTTGCATTAAATTCTGCAGGTACCATTGGGAATATTAGTCTGAAAATGCGAGAGGCTTCACTGAAGAAGGCTATTGCTAACAGAGGGCCAGAAGATCTGGTATCTCAAAGAAATATAAGGAGGTCCAATTTTCAAAGCTATTCCTTGGTGTACACAGAGGACCATTGTAAAAATCAGCTGCTTTGCCAACAAAGAGCAAACACTCCTCAGCCAAGTGGCATAATTCATAGAGCCCACGCAGTCCTTGGTCCCAGTGCCTCAACCTCTGTTTATTGTTGCCTGCAGTATAATCAAGACAGGTATCCATCACCTTCATATGACTCAGAGGCAGAAACAGCTCTGTATTTCTGGAACTCTTACAATAGACACCCTAAGAACAGTCATGCTCGTTGAGACTCAAAGTCTGTCTGTCCTAGTGCCTTGTGTCCAGTGATGCTCAGTGCAACACAGCTGCACAGGGATCAGTCTCCTGCTCTTTCCCAATAATCAGCAAGCTTGAGGTTTTATGAAATACAGACTGGGTAGGAACCATGATGTTTGGTAAATGTTGAAGAACCCACTCGCTGTAAATTGATCCAATTTCTTTTCAAATAATTTTTCTACAATTATTCAGCGAATGCTCTGACATGACAGAAAAAAAATCCCCAAACAAACAACAACACAATGGTCAATTTTTTTTCATGCTCCTTTCTTACAGTTTCTTTCCAGTCATGTTCCACTTCCTCTGCTCTAATGCAAGAGCTGTTACCCTGCGAATCTCTCTGCTGAGCAAACCCAATCCATACTTTTCAACACACTTTCTGCTTCTCTAAATGCTTTTTCCTGTCATCTTGTACCATTGTTGAGATGAGATGCCAAAGGCTACAGGCAGCATTCAAGCTGCAGGGTATTTCTGACCCTTAAAAATGCCCCAAAAGAATCACATGATGACATAGGTGAAGTTGTGAATGTTTCCATGCACAGCAAAAGAATGAATTCTTACAGAAATTTGGAGGTTTAGAAGAGGGGAGAGCACTAAGAGTTCCTTAAAATGGGCAGACACTAGGATAGGTGAGGACCAGGAAAGGAATTGGCACCAGTGGATACTGGGATACCTGAGATGTGTTTTTCTGCAACAGAACCTCAGAAAAAAGGACAGGGTTGACAAGCTAGAAAACTGATTTCCTGCAACCAAAAGAGGAAATTGTCATCCACAAGATTTCTAAGGCAAAAAACTGAGATCTGGGTTAGACTGCACAGAGAAACAATTCAACCTAGATATAGTGAAGATAGATTATTTCTTATTATTATTTCTTATTATGAAATCATCTGCTCTTGGGTTACTCAGGACAGCTCTGTCTTGGTTTTGTCTTAACTTTACAAATGTGATGTAAAGGCTTGTGTGAAGCCTAAACTCAACTTTAGACATAAGGCTTAAAAATGAATACTATAAAGACAGCATTTTTCATTTATTAGTATTTTTCCACTCTTTGAAACATTCTGTGCAGCAATTTATAAATAACTGGAAACATCACCAGACTGGTTTAATAATGCCCACCCTGCATCTGTTAATACAAATATGCTGAATTCATACTAACAGGAACTGACAATATCAAGTACTTCTGTATAAATCGGAAGCCTCAGTAGCTATTTTGGGGAAAGCAGCTGTGGGAAACTAAGAAAAGAAAAATATACTTTTTCTAGAAACAGCAAATTCAACAAAATTGAATCTGCTTGGATTAAAAGCATTAAACTAGGAACAACAAGTGGATCACTATGAAAGCACCATATCCCACATTTCTCAACAAATCAATGAAAATAAAAATGTTAACAGCTATGTCAGTTTTATGCATGGGCTTAGAAACAAAACATTCTTATATTGATTGCTTCCTGGAGATTAATGAAAATACCTTTGGGAAAAGCCACCTTCAAGTTTTACTCTTTCTCTGCCCAAAGAATAGGTATAACTGTTGTGCCAAAATAGGTGTGCAAGAGGCCAATCCACACACAGATTTATCTGATTTACTCACAGTTCTGCAGAAAGGCATGTTGGGTGGCAAATCCAAAAGCCAACATGACAATGCTCAAACATTTCACTATTTATACATCTTAGCAAATAAAGGCATTAGTGTCCATAGGCTACAAGTCACCCAGTTGTCTTAATGATTAGTATTCTATCACTTCTTAGTAGTCTCTCACTTCTTATGCTAATTAGCCCACATGCTCAGTCTTTCCCTTCTTTTGGGTCAGTGGGTTTCTTGGGTTGTGCTCCATGAGCTGGAGGTCACACTCTTCCCTGCCAAAATTACCTGGTACCCAGCTGGAAGTGATTTCAGCACAATTGCTGGGATGGCTTTATTAGTTTCTCCCTCACCTTGGGAATTCTGCCAAAAGTCCCTGTGGCCTGTAAGTTCTGCACTCTTTGTGCCCCCCATCAGTAGTACATCCTTCTTCCCAAGCTCACATCCCGAGGTCTGAGATCACTCAAGCATGTCAAGCTCTAAACTTTAACAAGGCAATTCTACTGATAAATAATCTATCTTTCTAACACCTGGACATCACAACCAAAAGGCAAACATTCTTCACGGCAAGTTAAAACCTGATCTCAAATGAGATATTTTGTTGGGTTTGCTCCTTCATTATTCAGAATGTAGGACATTTTCCTCCTTGCAGAACTAGCCAACACTAAGGACGCTGCTGCATGAAACACTGAGGCACAGCTGAATTCTAAATCAGAGGATAATATAGTCCCCTCTGGTTCCTGCAGGGAAGTTCTGGCCAGGTGGGGGTTGGTCTCTTCTCCCAGGCACTCAGCAATAGGACAAGGGGGCACGGGCTCAAGCTCTGCCAGGGGAAATTGAAGTTGGAGAGCAGAAACAAATTCTTTCCAGAGAGAGTAATCAGGGATTGGAATGGGCTGCCCAGAGAGGGGGTGGATTCCCCATCCCTGGAGGTTTTTAAACTGAGCTTGGCCGTGGCACTGAGTGCCATGATCTGGTAAATGGACTGGAGTTGGACCAAGGGTTGGACTTGATGATCTCGGAGGTCTTTTCCAACCCAATCCATTCTATGATTCTATGATTTTTACTTTCCATACTTAATTGAGTAACACAATTTTCTAATTTTGAAAAAAGCATTATACAGAGAGGTAATGCTGCAAGATAGACAGAACAGTAACTTGACATCCAAGAGCAACATCTAATACTTTTAAGATTTGCACAGATGAGCAAAACTTGTAATATCTCCCATCTGAAGAAACATTATTACAGGTGGCAAGAATAATGCAACATCCTTTATCCTTGCTTTTCCAGTGGATGTTAAAAGAAAAATGAATAGCAGGATGCCTAGAGACAGATTAAGCATGCACTGAAACCAGCAGCTGACCTTGGAGGGAACATGAAGCAGCCCACAATGAATGCGTGACAAGACATATAGGTCTCCTCCATGACCCATTCTATAGAGGAGCTGTATTTGCTCACAGAAACACATGTTTACCTAGGGAAGGATCTTTACAGAATTACCTCACTGAAAACCCACTCAGGGCTGAGTTTTTTCCTTTCACATTCATCTAATCACACTGTTACTGTTTTGGCTCTATGACCACAACTGAAACAAGAAAGTTAGGTAGTAACAAGGTAATTAAAAAATAAGGTAATTGTATGCCCAGTTTTGAGTATCTGGCAAAAAATTTTTATACATTTAAAAGAGTCCTAAAGTGCTCAGCATGTAAATACATCCAATGGCACAGGATGCGAAAGAGATCCTCAGTCTACTCTTATATAAAGCACCTTTTAGTACCAACCATGACAGGTGTTCTCAAGTTCTTACCGCCCACAAAGCCCATCATGCCATTTCTGCCAACCATTTCAAGGCATTTATTATCAGTGTTATCAAAACGTAGAATGAATAATTTTCCATGTCAAATCACGTTATCAAGGGTAAGCAAAATCAATGTAGATTTCTCCTTATAAATTATACATGCTATGAAGGACTAAGAGATAAGAAAAATCACAGCCACAGTTCCATGCATCAGAATGGCTATTTGAATTTGCAAAACTTTGAAAGGATGTGTCAGTTCCACATAGAGAGTCACTGCTCAGTAAAACTGGTTGCCCAAAAGAGTCTCTAAAGCAAACCTATTCCAACTCAGTCAGTTTGGCTTACAGGTTTGCTCAGACACTTGATGCAGAGAGCTTTGGGAAGCTTTCCAAATTAAAAATTGCCTTTCTCAACATGAGATGAATGCAAGAGCTGAACCTAGAAATAGATCTACTCATAAACTCAGCATTCTAGTTTTTAAATACGTATTTACACCTGAAGTTCAGGATGCTGTCAGCATAATTCATCACTGGGGTATATGCAAAGGATCCCTTTTGCTCTCTTTGATAGTGAATTCCCAATATAGCATGAAAAAAACCCCAAAGTGAAGCTATTATAATGAAAATACACAGGATTTCTCTAGATTCCTTTCTAGATAAGTATTTTGACTACTTGAACATCAACAAAAATAAAACTGTAGCCTACACTTTGTGCACCTATGTGTTACTTCCAGTCCAAAGTAAAACTCTTTCATATTATTGAAATAAAAATTGCAGTTGCTAACTGCAAGTGCTACAGTATAAAAGTACATGAAGCAATATATAGTCAGATTTTACTGGCTCTGAAATAAATGCATTAGACACCTTTGTACTGAAATAGCAACAAGAATTCCTGTATTACTTCAACGGCCCCAAATGTCATTATAGCACGGCCAGAAGTCATAAAACACAGTGTCAAACCCAGCAATGACACCTGAGGGCATACTGAGTGTCAGCCTTTCACACATCCTGTCTTACTTTAGAGTAGTTCATGCTGAGCCTCAGAGCAGCTTTTTGGAGTTTGAAAGTTCTACTACTCATATTTGGTCTGGTTGTGAATAAACCTGTGGAGTGTCCTAAAGTAGAAACTTAATCATGTATTTTATTGTTTGATAACAATGCCTTTATTAAAACTGTTTATTAAAATAGCCACAGAATGAAGTTATTTCAGCCCAATGACCTCAAAAGTCCTTTAATCCCTAACAGCTACCAGCTGATTTGTCTGTATAAAAAGTATCTCACAAGTTTCTTCCATATGGGGCCAAGTGACAGTGCTTGAAAATTAAAATAAAATTAAAAAAATTAGAAAAAATACTGAATTATTCAAATGACTGTCCATTGCAGGAAAGTAATTTTTTCTTCTATTTCAGGAAAGAAAAGTAAATCAGAATTTATTACCAGTTTCTTTAGTTTATTTAATTTTCCAGTAAATGGATTAAAGTCTGCTTCCGTACCAGTAATCATGACATCTTTATACTTTCATAGAATCATAGAATCGATTGGGTTGGAAAAGACCTCTGAGATCATCAAGTCCAACCCTTGGGCCAACTCCAGTCCCTTTACCAGATCATGGCACTCAGTGCCACGGCCAAGCTCACTTTAAAAACCTCCAGGGATGGGGAATCCACGCCCTCTCTGGGCAGCCCATTCCAATGCCTGAGCACTCTCTCTGTACTAAATTTGTAAGGAATGTTTGATCTGATCTAAGAGAGACTTAGTCCGCTGTGTTTCACTGCTTTTCAAAAACTCTCAGTGGAAATACACAAGACAGTTTTATTAATTCCAGAATAAAATATATCCAGTCCTTTCCTACTTGAAAAGAAGAATACAGTCTTATTGACAAACACTAAAACACTGCTCCATCATGAAGAATTTTTTTCTTCTCCATTAGTCCTTACTGATAAGGGATTGTTTTGCTTCATGACTGTACTGTGCTGTAAACAGCACTGTTTACTGTTAGTTATGAAAAGCAAATAAAATACATTTCCAGTGCAATTATATTTATGAGCATAGTGCCTGGCAAACGAGGCAAGCTGCACTTTTATCAGTCTCAGCTCATTTGGAAGCTCTTCTAAGTACCCAAATCTGGGTTTCCAAAGGAAGAGAGCAGCTGCTAGTCCTGCTCCCAATTAGTCCTGGATAATCAGAAGTTTTGATTAAATAAAAACTGCAAATGACTGGTGAATTCAAGCTAAATTCATTCTAGAGTATGAATTCCTTTCATAACAAATCATTTACTCTGAACACAAACTCCTCTCTCCCTGTTAAATAAGGAATTGAAATGCAGTCTTCTAAAGTCCATCTTTTATGTGAAATGAGAACCTGCCATGCTTCAGGATCTACAAAGGAAACTGGAGATGCTACCAAATTTCCCAATTAAAATGGAGAAGACAATCAAAGAGATTGGGACCACTATTCCTGAAACAGTTTTCTAAGCCTCAGCCTCATTTACAACTATTGTGAAATGCTGCACACACTGGACAAAGTACAGGTGAGTAACTACTGTGGGCTATTGAGTATTTTCACACCATTACAGTATGCTCTGCAAAACTAGGCCAGGACAGCTCTTTTTCTTGCACAAAAGCTTGTTTTAACAACTCTCCTTTCTTCTAGTACCAAAAGGTTCTAATATGATTTTGCTTTTGAACATATGAAGTTTCCTAGCTCAGACTACAAACTGCACTTTTGAGTTTCAGGTAAAATTACTGCTTTGGATTCATTCAGCTTTCTAAACTGAAGAACATTTTAATTCAATGAATTATTAGCTAATCAATGTTTATGACTGAGATTTTCAGGTTTAATATGATCTGTACTAACACTGAAGTACTTTGCACATATACTTTAAGTTACAGAAGACTGCTCACGAGAAAAGAAAATATTCACTAATTTTGGTTTATTTCTCAGATGTAATGAACACATTTTTAGAGAATCACATATCCTACTTTCATTCATATTTTACAACCAGGCTGTGCTTCTGCTCCATGTAGGCAACCTCTGAATTTTAAGATTTGTTCCTCTTGCATTCTTCAAACAATTACTCAAGTATGCATTAGAAAGGAGTTTACAGTGAACACTTTATTAATATATGTGTAAGTGCTTACAAGACTCTCACAAATGTACTTTAAATTCAGGCAGGGGTGATGGTAAGGCCATGGGAAGACGACACATGTGCTTATGTGATTTCTCATTTGTACCCTCACTGTCCAGTATATAGACAGGTTAAAGTCATAAATAAATCAAAGCACAACTTCATACATTAGGTTGGGCATAAAAAAATTGAAAAAAGAGGTTTTCAACAAGAAAAAAGAAATGGAATTAGTACTAAACTTCAGGTAAGAGGCTTGCACTTAAACCTAGTGAGACACAGTTTTAGGAAGGGAATGTTATCACGGAATAACTGAGTCACAGAACAGCTGAGTTTGGAAGGCAGCTCTTCAGATCACCTCCTTCCATCCCTGGGAGATCACCATTGCATTCCAGGTTAACATTGGTCAGAACGTCACTGAGGCACTCACAGCAAAGATGATCTAACGGGAACTTCATATGAACCACAGAATGATAAAACACTTTAAGTAAAAGAATGGAGAAGTCTTATGCAAGAAGATCTTAACACATCTCACGTCTAATATTGCAAACAGTAAACACTATCCAGAAGAAATGCAAAAACGTTGCTCCCCAGGATGGTTTGGGCTTGATTCCTACTTAAAATACCAGATCCTTCCCCTGTACTCTGCGTTGGTGAGGCCACACCTTGAGTGTTGTGTTCAGTTCTGGGCCCCTCAGTTCAGGAAAGAGATTGAGGGGCTGGAGCGGGGCCAGAGAAGAGCAACAAGGCTGGAGAAGGGACTGGAGCACAAGTGCTGTGGGGAGAGGCTGAGGGAGCTGGGGGTGTTCAGCCTGGAGAAGAGGAGGCTCAGAGGTGACCTCAGCACTCTCTAGAACTACCTGAAGGGAAGTTCTGGCCAGGTGGGGGTTGGTCTCTTCTCCCAGGCACTCAGCAATAGGACAGGGGGGCACGGGCTCAAGCTCTGCCAGGGGAAATTGAAGTTGGAGAGCAGAAGAAAATTCTTTGCAGAGAGAGTGCTGAGGCATTGGAATGGGCTGCCCAGAGAGGGGGTGGATTCCCCATCCCTGGAGGTTTTTAAACTGAGCTTGGCCGTGGCACTGAGTGCCATGATCTGGTAAAGGGACTGGAGTTGGACCAAGGGTTGGACTTGATGATCTCGGAGGTCTTTTCCAACCCAATCCATTCTGTGATTATATGATTTTCCTCCTCAAGGTCATCACTGCAGCATTTTTTCCTCTGGAGCAAAACATCAGCATACTTCTGTGTAGGAGCTGACTGGATTATGTGCACCAGTTTATCATCATCACAGCAAAACACATTCATAAATCTTACTGCAAAGTCATTAGAATAAGATGTTCTGATTGTGTGTTATTATAGCTGATGCTTCCATCTGCACTGTACTGTAGTGGAATAAAAATATGACTCCCTACATTCAAGAGACACTTGGCAAATACGTTCCCCTGTCCAACTAAGACTCCTGAAACAAACTTTGGGTTGAAAAGAGTGCAAAGTGGAAACAAAATTACTTTTTTGTATGAGCAGTACAGACAGAAATAAGGCGGCATTCCCAGCCAAGCCACTTACGAATGGGGAGACCAACCAGACCTGTTTTCAGAAGATAAAGTAAAACAGCAGTTCCCACACTTTAAGTGCTGAAAATCCAGATTAGAACGCAACATCTTAGATTTATCTTGAGTAATTACTTTAACTGGCATACAATCTGTGGATCTTAAGGAGTATGTAGACCTAACCAACAAGTGAATCACCCTCTATGAATATTCATACCTGTTATGTTGCTCTAATGAAAACAAGACTCAGTCAGCATATGATAAGCAGAGGCAGGCTTTGGACCTTCTTTCATCTGGTGTGACTTGACTTTGATCATTCAGTCTTATTTCACCCCTCCAGTGTAATTCCAGCTTTTGCTGAAGGACAATCAGGCCTGCTGATCTGTTGTCTCCAAACTGACATCTGCTTCAGGAAACCATCCTCAACTTAGCACCATGCTCTTGGGTGGCATGCAAAAGACTTCCCATACAATCACCAGTTCACACTCTGCCATTGCAACTTTTTGGAAGTCAGATTCATGATTTAGTGTTCAAAGAGTGCCGTCTGCTACATACTACCTGGTCACTGTCAGGTTTCCTGTCTTTTCCCCTCTTTAAACCACAGTGTTCTGTTTCTCCCTGTATTCAATTCTCAACTTTTATCTTCAGTTACTTCAGGTTTTACCTGGAAAACTCAGCTAAACAAGAGAGCACACATTTTTTTTTGGATATAAAATAAATATAAGAATATATTTTATGCATCACATACACAGGTTGAGAAAACTGCTCATGTTTACCCATTTCTTTGTTGGTAATCTGACAGAGAAATAATGTCCTGTCTTATGCATGCAAAGATACCAAATTTTCCTTTTTGATGAATATGAAAAGATACAGCTTTTTGCCCTCAGCAACTGTGGGTCACAGGACTTCCAGAAATACTAGTAAGCTTCACCACATTCATAAAAATCTTGCTTTACAGGTTATCAAATTAGAGTTTAAAATCCAGGTCATGCTTATGGTCCTTTAAACCACTACACTGTAACTTGATAGCTGCACAGTATAAACACAAATTGACCTAAACTGGCAACAGTGCCATCAGGCTTTACTTTTTATGTTTATTTTAGAAAGAAATTACCTTTGTAATTTAAATTCTTTGTTCTCTACATCAATGAATTGCCAAATAAGAGCTATTGGGAAAGGGTTTTGTGGCAAATAAAGACATGAAGATGCAAGGAAACAAAAGAGGTAACTGTGGTGTTAAAGGTCAGAGACTGGAAATAAAAACATCATGCTAAAACATAGAGGCAGAAGCATCTAGCTAAAGAAAAAAAAAAGCACCTTTATTCTCTTGCTTAATGTGCATCTGTTTAAAAGAGAACTATGAAATACTGTACAGGTGTGACAGGAAGTAATTCAAGCTGCCACAGTTTATCAAACACAGGTTACCACCTCGAGCTGGTGCTCAGACAAAGCTAAAGAACAGACTGTCCATGGGTGGCAGTCTCGGTTTCTTCAGCTCGACAAAACAACAGGTGAGTTGATGGGACTGAAAAGACAAAAGGAAACCGGCGAAAATTGAGAGAACTTAAAATATGTCAGGGCTCAACCTTGCTTAATTTTTGAGGGGTCAAGTTACTGAAGCAAAGTTGGTTCATACACATCTACCGAAGTGTGGTAAGTGATCCAGAGTGGCCCCAGGGGCAGCCACTGCTGCTGAACTTTATTCAATACCTTTTGAGAATTTCAGGATCATACCTTAAGAAGTTGAAATGATCTCTGAGGATGAGGTGGCCAACAGGTGATAAACATCTCCAAATATGTGAATTATGAAACTTCACTGAGAGAAGACACAAAAAAGTGACTTCTGAAGGTTCAAATCTACTGCCCTAAATGCCACCTGTTGTACTAGAATTTCTACACTACCGAGTATTTCTGGAAAACACAGAAATGCCTTGCTTTGTATTGTACACTCTGTTCAATGATGACATGGTTGCACCTACACCATGATCATTATCACAAACTCCATTTCCTTATCCATCATTCCCTGCTTTGATTAACACTAAATCATTGTATTGTAGACTTCTAAAGCAAGGAGATTGTTTCATCCTATTCCTGTAAATATCTTTTTTGGGGGTGAAGGGAGCAGGTGGAAGGTGGATTTTTTGCCCCACTGAAGTTCTGTTTTACCTATGTGAGGTCAATCTTTTGCTAATCCTACCAGGTCAAGGCTGTTTGAGCTCAAACAAATCCTTAGCTGTGGGGAAAATGAGCTAAGTTTCTGGTCTGACTCTGAGTAGTGTAATAAGCTTTATAAGCTTTTGTGGGAGTTTGTTTGTTTGTTTTGAAGAGAGAGACCAGCAAGAAGCAAACAGGAAACAAGTTAGGTAAATGAGGGCTAGAAGCAGGGCTGCACATGGAAAAGCAAAGGGGTGGCTCTCTAACCTTTGTTGTGTTTCATTTTCCCATTTTTTTCCATTTACAGGACATTCTTCCTCTGCCTTTCCTGCCTATTTTCTGACCCTATCAAAGTGTTCAGGGAAGGTGATTTTCAAGATCTCCACTTACTCTTTCCCATCTGTGTTCTTCCTATCCTCCATGCAAACACACTCTTCCACATGAAGTCACATTATGCTGCCTTAGAGCCTGCACAGTCAGTGTAGGGTGACCAAGAGACTTGGTACAACAAGCATGACAGGAAACTGGGAGAACTGATTCAGGAGCCCAGAAGGCACTTCTCTAGTCCACACCAATATATTCTCCCTTTGTTACATACACACCCAGCTTGATCACTTGTCCACACTGCTGGTTTCACGTTAAGAAAGATGAAGTGAGATCAGATACAGCAGGAATCAGGGGAGGATAGTGCTTATTATCTCATCTTTACTTATTTCTTCCCCACTTCCCTCCTGCTTATAGCAGAGTCCTCATATGGATAGGGCTGCTGGAGTGAAATCAAGAGGGTAGCAGCAGTGCCTTCTGCCACCATTCCTCTAATTCCTCCACTTTCTGGGACAGGAGATGAAAGCAGCAAGGGAACATGGAATCAGGGAACAACGCTCCCACCCCAGCTCCTACCATGTTTCAGTCACACAACTTAACCAGTTTCTGCCCTCTAATTTGGGCCTTCCATAGGGCAGAGTCTCAGATGTATGACAGATAAACTGCTGTATGTTTTGCCAAGACACTTGATTACTACCTGGCTTAGGTAAATAAAGCATTTAAGTTTTCTAAAGTGATACTAAGATTAGTTTGAAACAGTTACAGGTATGTCATATGTCTCCACAACACATATAAACATCAGCAATCAATGGTAAAACTAGTTCTGAACTATCCCTCAGCTTGAGCCTTGTTACAGGGAACTTGAAACTATTTTATATATTACAAATTATTTTTTAAAAATATTATTTTTCCTCATATTCTGGTACCAAGCTATACTTGTCCTCAAGAGGAAGGTAAGGCTGAGTTCTCCCTCTACTCTAATTTACAATGGGTTTCCTTTAGGTTCAAGAGGCCCTTATAATTGCTCCCAACTGGAACTATGAGCAAGTGGATGGTAAATCTATATCATTTAAAAACAACACATATGTGCTTAGGTTTGTCCCAATTTGTCCTTTCACTCTCCTAGTACACTGAGTTTTACTCCAAGTCTTCCTCTCTTACAAAGATTCATTGGTTTTAGACAAGTTCACACAGCAGACCCAAGTGAAAATCAGGAACATAAGCAAAGTAAATTCATAAACTTGGAAATCTGAAAGTCTGCTTTCTTTGCTCTCCCATCTAGTCTTTCCACATTTGCATACAAGTTTCAGAATGAAGTCCTTTATGCACCTGTTCACATACCCCTTTCCAAAAAACCCTCAAAACAACCACAGGAAACTGCCCCTCAGTGTTCCACTCCCGCCAAAACCTTAAAATTAAAACCTTGAAATTGCAAACGACCTGGATGGCTGTGGAAATACGACGTGTTGTACATACATGCAAATCTTGGAAAGCACGTGTTGTGCTGCACCCACGTACAGCGAGATCCGCAGTTACCGACAAACCAAACTGATACTCGGCATCTTAACTTTGCCTCATGCAAAACCGAACAAATGCTGATACACAAAGGAGTGCGATTCCTTACCCTTCCTGCAAATGTTAAGAGGAAGGAATTTTTATCATAGCAGCACGATAACATGAGTGCTGGCCGATTGAACTGGAGATCCCTTGACATCTCCTCACGCTCCCACCTCCCTTATCTCTGTACTGCTAAAGCAGCCCCGTCACAGCCACTTTCATCTTCCAGCTGTGCTTTCCTGAACATCCTTTGAACAAACTTATTTCCCCACTGCGACGACCCAGACGACCCACATACCTCTTTTTTTAGGGTTAATTGTCAAATACAGACTGGGGAGTGGGGGGCGGAGAACACCTCGCTTCCACTTAGCAGAAGTTGGCTGCAGCTGGATGTCATTACTGACAGCAGTTCTGAACCGACTGTTCCACGCCAATAGAGCGGTTTATTTACTGAACCTCCAGCCGAACTCGAGTTTCGGAGCTTTGCTCGCTGCTAGAATAAATATTTAACTTACAGGAGCCGCGTCTGTTTAAAAGTCCTCCCGGCGGCGTGGATGGTTCAGCTCCCACCGCAGGGGCGAGGAGGGCGAAGCAACAGGAGCTACTCCCGCAGCGCGGCGGGACCAGGAGGGCTCCGGTCCTCCCCGTTTACACACCGGCCAAAGCGCCCCAGAGCCCGCGCCCCGCTGACCTGGACCTGTTCCTGCTCCTGCTCCTCCCCGACGGTGCCTCCGCCGCCCCCGCAGCGCCGCGCCGGGAGCCGGGATAGTCGCGATAGCCGGGCCCGCACTCCGCCGCCTCCCTGCGCCCGGGGAGCGCCAGAGCCCCACCGCCAGACCCTCCCTCACAGCCCGACCTGATCCCGATCCTGATCCCGCTCCCGATCCCAGCTGCGCTCGGGCCGCCCCCACGTGACAGCGCGCGGCGCTCCCGCCCCCCCGCGCGGGCAGGTGCCGCTCCCGGGAATTTCAGTGCGAACCGAAGAGTTTGGGCAACTTGCCTCCAGTTTCTGAGTTTTACTCTTCGTATCGTTGTCACTGGAAGTAGGACTATGGACGAAAACTATGTTAATTTATTAACTAAAACACGCTAGCCGGCATGGGTTTTGGTGGATATTCCTGCATTCCTACATACCAGGGATTTTCCAGGTTAACAAAAACATTATGTTACCAATAGAGTAAAACAATACACTCTTTCTCCAAATATTTAGATATCAAGTATTTCTATACTCAAAGCACTTCTTACCTACTTTAATTAGATTAGTGAAACAGCAACATAGGTCATTTATATTGATAAAAGTGTTTTATGTCACATTCCTGTTGCCTCCTGTTTAAAAACCATTCTCTAATGCTCTGCTTATGATTGCAAAAAATGTCTAGTACAGGAGGTCTCCAAGGAAGCAAATATTAAACAACAATTTGCAGTCAAAAATATAGGGGTTTTCTTGTGTTTCTAGAGATTCCCGGATTACACCTAGAAATATGAAAATTGCTGCAAGATTTGCTCATTGGGAGTTTGCACTTTGGGTGCCTTAGTGATCCAACATCTGATAAGGGTTTTTGGTGACCAAACAGGTCACCTGTGCAATACTGCCACACCTCTTTCACAGCATGCATGTGCTCAGTACTTCTGATGATGTCAGTTTTCCAGGGAGTTGGCTAAACAAAATGAACCATTTAGCAGAAAGTGAGATCAAGAGTTTGGAGTCACATATACAGTGTAATTAGTACACAGTTTTCACTGTGGTTGCATTTCAACAAGCACAGTTTGTTCTCTTCCTCCTGTGATGATGCTGACTTTCATCTAAATAGGCTAAGCATGCTTGGTATGCACGATGTTTTAATGTAATTTTGTTACTTATAACAGTTCACCTCAATTTTAAAATCTCTTTTTGCCTAGTGTAAGCTTCCAGTGTATTTGGAACGCTGAAACATCTTGTTCCCTGTTACCAGCTGATGCACTCTCTGACCTTGGGAAGAGCTATGTATTATTTCAGTTTTGTTTTAAACTTGTGCGTAACACCAAGACTGATTCACATACCAGATATTCCAGATAAAGAACTGGACCTCACATACAGGGAAGACATGCCCAAGGTGTGAGAGGGAGTGAATGGGAAGTGAAGTTGAACACCTTTGAAACATCTCTGAACATGCTAAAGTATAATTAAAACTGGCAGGAATCCACGGGCTGTGCATTAATTCGGCTTTTGAATTTTTCTTGTCTTTCCTCTCAGCTTTGAGGTAGTCATCTTACATGGGTCACATAGGGGAGTGGTGAAAATTACAGTGGTTGATAAAATGTGCATC
Source organism: Sakesphorus luctuosus (assembly GCA_013396695.1). Classification (NCBI taxonomy): domain Eukaryota; kingdom Metazoa; phylum Chordata; class Aves; order Passeriformes; family Thamnophilidae; genus Sakesphorus; species Sakesphorus luctuosus. The sequence goes on from VWZD01013048.1 coordinate 1,638,492, forward strand.
TTTCGTAATACTGATACCAAAAATTATTATATAGCACTTCTTGCTACAGTATCATTAAACCACTTGGGAAACAGTCAGTGGTATTTAGAACAATCTGGGCAGAGCTGGGAGTCTTTTCAACACCAGCCTGGTTTCCCTTCCTTTTCCCCAACTCACTGGAGGTCTAGGACGGGTGTCTGGGCAACTTTCTGCATGACAGAAGCAGCATCTGAGAATCATTTACTCCATTATGGCCATAGAGGGTTGTTACCTCCTGGTTAATTCCTGACATGGAAAAGCCAAAGCCCTGCTGGTACACGCTGTATCCCAGTGTTGTGTTGGGAGGAGCAGTGTCAGCTGGTCATGGGAAGGCAAGCACGGCCTTGCACTAGTGCTGTGCAGGGGAAGGGCCTGGAACAGAGAGGCTCTGCAATTACTGCTGCTCCCTTGGGAAGCACGGGCAGAAGCAGAGGCTGAACAGCACAAGCCAAGCACAGAACACAGAACACTGTCCCGCTACTGCTGCAATGTTCAGGTGTCATCATTGTACAGTTCTGTTTCTGTATTTTTTGACATTATGTCATGGCATCACTGGAAAGCAGAGAGAATCCTACTTTTGGGCTGCCTTTAGCTTTTTGATCCTGCCTATCCTGCTTAATGTAATTGTTAAAACTAAATTAATCCTGCATCTCTCTCTGTCAGTGTAGCAGGTTTCAGAAGCACTCCCTCAGCTGTCCTGGCCTCTTGGCTAATTACCATTCCAGAAGTCCCCCCTTCAATAAGAGGGGTTTGTTTCTTCCCTGCAGTAGTGCAGACTCATGACTGTCACAAAGCTGGCATTGTGTTAAGGCTTTGCCTCTCTAATATAACAATGAAGTTTATTCAGGGAGAGCAGAATCGTCCTTCTTGCAAAAAGACATATGGAAAAAAAAAGTTAGGAGCCCCAAAAGAGAGCACTGCTGGCCATTGCTTTACCAACCATCTTCACTTCTTCCATCTCAAAGAGCAGTGCAAAGTTGTCTGTGAGATCCTACGTGTTGCTCTATAACAGTTCATCTTAACTAGATATAAAGACCAGGGTTTATTTTTATGTTGTTAGAACTTACTGAGCAGAACTGTACATCAGTTTGCAGTATGTTCCAGATTGCTGTTTTATTTGATGAAAGGTTTTCATAAGGCTTTAATTTTCCTGCTTATAAATGGGAGTAAATTAGCTGCAACTAATATAGTCTAAATCCAATCCCAACCACTCTGATGTTTTGTTATCAATGCATTCAAGTATGCTCACATGAGATACCTAAGACTTCATGTCCTTATTCATTAAAAGCTTTATTTCAAGAATACTACAACAAAAGTTAGTCAGAGTGTGGTTTCACTGCTTTCCCCACATCACAGTACTCAGTCTGTGCTGGCTTTGATACGCCAGCATTAAAATGATGAATAAACATTGTGATGCAGGACTGTGAAAGCTGCAACACTCTGTAGCCTCTTGTATGTGAAAAAAAGTGATCCACTTAAACGCTCAGAGATTGCCTTTCATGTGGTTAAATCAGCTGTAGATAGGAAATAGGTATTGGAGAATCCTCACCCATTGACTCTGTACAGCTAATCCATTATGTCTCATTAGAAAGTGTAGTCTCCCTTATCTTTAATAGAGATTTGTGGCCAGTCACGTTACCAATTTCCTCTGTTAAGGTTCACAGCCTTTTCTTACCCTTCAAAAGCTCTTTTAGAATATGTGGTGTGTTCTTTTATTTAGTAGATAAGATATGCTTGTGCTTTGGGGTTTGGTTTGGTTTGGTTTTGGCATTAAGTTTAACTTGGCCTCTACATGAAAGCACAATTGAATTTTTTTTGAAATCTTGCTGGATAGCTACAGCTACGTGATATGGAAAGACAACTTACTACTTTTTCTCTGTCATCATTTAGAGCATTATCTGTTCTGTAGCAGAGCACATGATATAAAAGTCTTCTTTTCAAACATCTGTTACTACAACAGATGAAATAGACTTTTTAAAAAGTTCTTAATATATGGATAGCATTGTCAGAGCATACTACATTTGTTGAGTAGTTTTGGTTTATTTTCTCCCAAGTCTTCTGTTTGTAACCCAGAAGCTTTCATGGACATGCACAGTTCTTATAAAAGGTTTTCAGGAAGGTGTTGTTACTTTTGTTCAGCACTTTTAAAGACATTTAAACAAGCCACTGATGTGGCCGGTTGGGGGTAACCGATTGGAACTACACCTGGGCCAGGTGTGCCAGCCAAATGTGGGCAGTGGTGCTGCGAGGGCTTGGCGCCATCTCGTGCTCAGATTTTAAATAACACTCCAGTGAGCCTGAGAGTTTTTGGGATGAACGTTCTTGGCTCCCAGGGAAACACTGCCTGGCTATGTTGAGGCATTTTGTAAATTTTGGGGGTAACAAGCCTACTATAGTAAATTAAAAGCTCGTGGAGAGCAGCTGAAATCTTCTCAGGCTATTGATAATGGTTGTATTTGCTCTCACTGTCAGGCAAAGGCCTTGTAGTTCTGGCTTGGAAAAGAGAGCTTATACTGTACATTAGTGCCTGAATGTGTGTAGAGAATACAGTCCCACATGTGCTGTTCTTCCGCTCACTTTGGGGAGACCATGTGGAGTCACGGGGCTTGTTTCAGTCAGACTGAACTCTCAACGTTAGGGGATTTGACATTTGTCTAAGTTTGTTGCATTAAAAAGTTACAGGAAAAAAAACAAGCTAGAGAGCATTGTGAGTTACATAAGACGTTATTAGGCAATTTCTTAACTGAAAAGATTTCCATTCTTCTATTATGTCCTCGTGAAATCTTCAAGCCAACATTTGGGTTTGATTCAATTAAGATTTTTTTCTTTTTTTTTTTCTGAAAATAGACACAAAATCCTGTACCTTCAAACACAGGAAAGAATATAACAGCAGAAAAATTCCAAGTTCATCTTACCTGCAAGCTTTGAGGCAGGAGACAGGGGTGTCTGTGCACTCTTTTCCCCAGATAATGGGAACTTCTCTGTGTGATTGTGGTGGTTGCTGTCACACAGTTCTCTTTCTCGCAGTCGTCCATGCAGGCACAGCAAGTCATGCCTTCCCCTCTGTCCTAGAGGCTCAGGCAGCTCCGGCTGAGGTGGTTTGGTGTCACAATTCAGTTAGTCTGATTAACAAAACGCTCTGTGCTTGCTTAGTTGCAGAAACGGGCCGTGGGGTGTGACTTGTCACAGCTCTCAGGCAGTGAAGATTAGCTTAAGCCACTTTCATCCCAGCTCCACATCAGCCAGAGCAGACAAGGTCAGTCACTGTGACTCAGCTGATACGCAGGAACTCGGTCACATGCCTGAGCTCTTGGTTTGTTTGCTGATCAGCTTTCTTTTGGTGATTTCTGATGTTTGCTGAGACGTGACTTCAGAGAGGGCGAATGACACCTTCTGTGGAGATTAAAGGAGAGTGGGCAGCCGCAGAGCTGAGTCTTTGCTGATACACATCTTAAAATGATCTTAAGGTCAGTCTGCAAGCAGTCACTAAGGTCTGTTGCAAAGAAAGCCAAACAACCAACCAAAAAACTCAGCTCCAAAAGCCAAACCAACAACAGAATAAAGCAGCAGGTCCCCATCTCTGATGCTTGTCTTGGCCCCAGTGGCTGATCACCTGCAGGAGTGAACCACAGGGTGCATGGCCTGGAAATTATGAGTAATTGACTGGGACTGACAAATCAAGAGGAACACCCAGATTTACAGGTTCCCCAGGGACATGGAGCTTGTTTTTACACAACAGAGGTTTCCTGTCAAAGAATCTTTCTTGATTCTTTCTTTAATCTGAATTTTAGTTATTTCTCCATTTCCTTTGTTCCTCTCTCTACCTTCAGAGATAAACTTTGTGTTTTGCTGAAACTTGATCTGGCACCTAAGACTTGTTTTGTTCATTCGCAAGATTGCTTGTTTTCAGCTTTTCTCCACTCTTGTGGATTTTTGTTTTGGTTTTGTTTGCTTTTTTTTGTAGGCTAAAGTGTCTCTTCTCTCTGCCTTTCAGCTATAAGCCTGTTTTGTAGATGGCTGCCCACATCCTGGTCACTACACTTTCATTAGATTTCTGAAGTAACCAGAGAAATATCTCCTGATGTGCTTTATTTTTTAAATAGTGATCTAAAGTCCATAAAACCTCACTACAGCAATGTTAGTTTTCCTGTGTATGGCCTATAAATTTAAAGCTAATTATCCAGAAAGAAAAATCAATTTAAGATGATGAAGATTTGAATTTATGGCAGATTTTATGTAAATTTGAGAGCATTAGTGGGGACTATAAATATTGTCAGCCAATTTAAAATTCTCCTTTCTTTTGTATGGTCAAAACAAACCACCTTGCCCTCTTCACTCAAGTTGAGATACGTCTTGTGTACTTTATGGTCTCTACATGGATCTTATCACAAAATAAAGTCTCAGCGTGTGTCTCTATGGTTGGAAATAAATCCAAAGCAAAGTCTTCTCTCTGTGAGCTGCCTATGCTTCCAGTTAGGAAACCACAGACATGTTCTTTATGTTCTTCTCCCAAGCACTCAGCAATAGGACAAGGGGCACGGGCTCAAGCTCTGCCAGGGGAAATTGAAGTTGGAGAGCAGAAAAAAATTCTTTGCAGAGAGAGTGCTCAGGGATTGGAATGGGCTGCCCAGAGAGGGGGTGGATTCCCCATCCCTGGAGGTTTTTAAAGTGAGCTCGGCTGTGGCACTGAGTGCCATGATCTGGTAAAGGGAGTGGAGTTGGCCCAAGGGTTGGACTTGATGATCTCAGAGGTCTTTTCCAACCCAATCCATTCTATGATTCTATGAATCATTCATTCTGCCCCCGTCCCATAACGGGAGATGAACTGGACTCCAGCCTGGGGGTAGAAGCTGTCCAGCCTTTAAGCACCTTTATCCAACCTTGGGAGTGGGTGGGGAACCAAGTTCAGTGCCAGCACAGCCCTCTCAGGAGCGTTGTGTTTAGCCTGGTCACGGTGCCACAGCTGCAGGAATTTTGGTTAATTCTGTGCAGACTTGTGTTTCACTTTCAGTGACCTCTGAATCCTGTTGTGATTTCACATTGATTGCAGCTCTCTAAGTCTGTATGTGAACTTGTCTCTGTTTGAAAACTGAAAGTTTTCTTTTGTGCTTTGCTATAATTTATGTTTGTACAAAACCTCCCAGAATTAATCATAGAAAGAGTTATTTATGAACACTGTGAATTTTGACACTTGGAAAGTTAGCAAGCCTTTGCAGGTAACTTGTAGTTTAATTTTTTTATACAGATTCAAACTTAAATTTAAGATGTATATGTTACTGTGTGTTATCACAACATATTATTTTATCCTTTACATCTTCTTATTGTGAACTGTCTTTGACTTGTTATATTAATAAGGAGTTAGGAGATTCTGTCTTCCAAAACATCCTCTCTATACAGGAAATGATTATGGTCAATCATATTTTTTATGGCTCTGATATTTGTTTTAGCAGAAGTGGATATGGAACTAGGTTTGGGGTTTTTTATGTATTTATAATCACCATGATCTTAATTTTTTTTCCTAAATATGAGTGTATATCAAGTCAAACGAAGCACTCCAGTATCAAAAACCTGCTTGTATGATAATGGCTGTGTTTCTGTCATAACTGCAGGTTAAGACTGTGCCTTTGTGCATCCAGACCTGAATTGTGTCTCTCAGATTCAGCCTGAGCAAGGTTTCACTTTTGATTTTGTAAATGATTTAGGGGTTTTTTTGCTGTTTTTCTTCCATGCTTTTTAGATGGTGTATTCAGGTAAAGGTTCATTTCTTTCAGGCTCCTTTAGAAAACTCATTTAGTCTTAAAGCCCAGTTCACCATTCATAGAGAAACTTAAACACTGACTTTATTCAGTGCAATTGTACACAGATGCAATATTTGTTTCCCTGAAGCAATGGAATGAACAAGGATATGAATTTAGCTTCTCTGTCTTGCTTGAGTATTGCCAGATATCAGGATTCTCTTTCTGTGTACATACCACATTCCTTTTTAAAGAGTTTTCATATCTTGTTTATGAGCATTCCTTATTGTTTTTTCTGGTTAGTCAGTCATGTGATGCTTTATTTCCTCACCAAAGAATCAAACAAATTCTTTTAGCATAGACACAAACAAGAGTGAAATTAAAAGTCATGTTTATGAATACCAATATCTATAGTCTATACTAATATAATAGTGTTGAAATTAATTTTATCTTGTGAGTAATATCAGACAAATAAAATGACAGCTAATGTAAATTTAAATAATTCACCAAAAAGTCTGTTTATGGATATAATCAGCACCTTCCTTGCCCTGTAGTTCCATTAGAGGGTATAAGTAAAATCGTATCTAGTAAGATAAACTGCAGCTGAATTGTGCCACCTGGATTTCAGTGCTGTGCTCTGACTGATGAACCTCTGGAGGTCTATGTTGCAGAAGTAGCTGCATGGTGGTGAGTGGGGAGAACTAAAATGTTTTCATTTAGAAAAAGTTCTCTTCTGCTTTTCAAGAAAAAGATGGTGCTGTAATGAAATAAGATTAAGATATATGGTTGTAGCATTTTGATTTCACCTGGAAAACTATAATTCCTCACATGAATAGTTTTGTATTTCTGCACTTGTGTACCTTTTTGTTTCATTGAATCATAGAATCGATTGGGTTGGAAAAGANCTTGTGCAGGTCAAAACATAAACATACAAGTATCTGGCCAACATATTTTGAATTGCTTGCATAGGAGAAAATGTACATCCTTTATACTTACTGGTTAGTAAAATAAACATTGCTTTCAGTAAAATTTTATAAGAAAAAAGGCTTTATTCAAAGTATGTATTTAAAGTTCTGGGCCGCTCATTAGAACAAAGACATTGAGGTGCTGGAACATGTCCAGGGATGAGGAATGGAGATGGTGAAGGGACTGGAGCACAAGTCCTGTGAGGAGCAGCTGAGGGAGCTGGAGGTGTTCAGCCTGGAGCAGAGGATGCTCAGAGAGACCTCTGCAACTCTCTGTAACTCCCTGAAAAAAGGTTGTGGCAAGGAGGAGGTTGGTCTCTTCTCCCAGGCAACTACTGATAGGACAAGGGGCAAGGCCTCAAGCTGCATCAGAGTATGTTCAGGTTGGATATTAGGAAAAATTTCCTTACTGAAAGGGTCGTTAAGCATTGGAATGGGCTGCCCAGGGAGCTGGTGGAGTCGCCATCCCTGGAGGTGTTTACAAAATGAGTGGACTTGGCACTTAGTTCTGTGCTTTAGTTGGTGTGGCGTTGTTTGGTCAAAGATTGGACTTGATGATCCTGGAGGTCTTTTCCAAGCTTAGTGGTTCTATAATTCTGTATCATATAATTTATGGTGGGTGAATTAATGGTATTTCTTTGAAATTTAGTAAGAAATTATTTGTTGACAAGGCTGACTAGGAATACAGTGGTAGCAAATGTGCAGTAAGAATGGGAATATATTATTTTCCATATGATGCCAGTGCTATGAGGGAATAAAAGGATTTGGGGTAGCATGGAGGTTGTTCCAGTTTGTGTGCAAGTGCTGTAAACTCTGAGCAATACATTTTGACTTTGCTATTGTCATCAATCCTGCAAGTTTATGTTTGCATTTTATGGCTGAACAATTGAATAGGAAATGCATTTTTTCTGGAGGTACTCACTAGCTTCCAAAAGCAGCAATTCATAGCACTCAGCAAGACTGCTTTTGCTGAAAAGGTTACAGAAATATTTTTTCTTTGTTTTGAGATCCTGATAGGAGATAACATTTCCCAGGGATACAAGTTCTGCATGCACTTCAGAGGTGATCACCTCTGGGACTGAAATACCTGATTTCAGGTGGTTCCCTCTGCTTTTTTATGTTTTATTTTTTGCATCTGTTTAAAGAAGAGCTAAGGCTTCAAACTGGTTTTTGTGCCTTTTCTGTCCAAGCTGTTTTTACCAGCTGTACATGTGGCACTGGAAGGCTGGCATTAGAGCAGCCTGCATCTTGCAGACACATTAAAATTGCTTTTGGAAAAATACAGGGTGAGCATAAAGCCAAAGTAAATCTTTGCAGCTCTTCCAGGGAGAGCCATCCCTCTGTGTGGGACAGTATTGATTTCAAATTGAGTACACAGGAAACTATGTTGACAATATCTTTTAATCCTCAGGTGAAGTAAATAGACAGTAATAATGGCCAATCTTTGTGAACGAAGATTTGGGAAGGGCTCACCCCACGTGTGCCCTCCGAGCCTGCGCAGTGGATTTTTTAGGTGAGGCTCAGAGTGCGCAGAGCTGGCCCCACCGTTTAAGTCCTAAGGCTCATTTGCCATGGCCGAGCAAGCTTGGACAGTGACAGTGAAGTCTCCTTAGGACTATCTACAGCACCCGGTACTAACCGGGTCTGACCCTGCTGAGCATCCGAGATCTGATGGGATCGGATGGCAGGGAGGCTTGAACTGCCGGGGCCGCCCGTACTGAGACTCGAACTCGCGACCTTGGGAGTCGGAGACCGGAGTGCTCTCCACTACACCACGGGACCGCCCATAAATAGACAGTAATAGTGCAGTATAAAGCAGTATAAAACTGGGCCTTTAAAACAAACAAAAAAACCCAATTGGTCATTTGTGTTGTTTAATTTAAATATTCTGTTAAAACACATGTGTTGCTTAAATTAAATAGGCTGACGAAACTATATTTAAAACCCCCCAAAAGCACTTAGTTCTTTCTGGGTGTTTGTTAATAATTGCAGATCGTTTCAGGTTAAGATCAGAAAAAAACAAGAAGGTACAAAATATAAGATCGGTGTTGCTCCCAAAAATACTGTATAAAGGATTGCTTATAAAATAAGTTATTATAAAATATGATTTGGATAACAGATAAATGTGTAAGATCTAATTCATTGCATTAGCAACTAGTGTTCATAGGTTGGATTCTTTTGTTTTCCAGCTAATTAAGAGTAAGAAAATTATGATCAACTTTAGAGTAATGTAACAATCAGGACTAATAATCCTCTATTTGAATGATCTTTACTTGGACAACCTAATTAAAATACTATTTCTAACCTCCTGTATCACAAACGCGGGACAGGAGAACTCAGAGTTATAAAGTGATCTGTTTTTTCAATGATTTTATGCCAATTATATTTCAAATCAAATGAATGCAAGATCAGATCACACAGACTGAGTGCCCCATATGCAAATGCAAAGAATTTGGTCTAGTGAAGTGATTTTTGTGAGCTTTGGACCTTCATTAATTTTTAGGAGGAGCACTGATTCCTAGAGAAAAAAATAGACACCTGACAATATGTTCATTTTTCTCAGTTAACTTTCCGGGCTGGCTTAGATAGTGCCCCAGAGACAAGTTCTCCTCTCTGCAGGTAATTGCTGCTGTGATCGATCACCTGCCAAAATTCAAGGTTCCTCAAATACTCTTCCTAACAGTGGAAATTGTGAGTCTCCTGTCACTGAAAATTTCTGAGACAAACAGGTCTGTGCCAAGGCTCAGTAATCTGGCACTCAGAGAATTTTCTGATGCCCGACTTGACTGCGGTTTAAATTATTTCTGCCCATCAGCGATATGTGGCACAGATGCTTCCCTTTTGCTTTACAATAGCTTTTTATATATTTGAAGCTTGAGGCTTTTGTTGTGATTGTATTGTGTTCAGTTCTGGGCCCCTCAGTTCAGAAAAGAGATTGAGGGGCTGGAGCGGGTCCAGAGAAGAGCAACAAGGCTGGAGAAGGGACTGGAGCACAAGTGCTGTGGGGAGAGGCTGAGGGAGCTGGGGGTGTTTAGCCTGGAGAAGAGGAGGCTCAGAGGTGACCTCAGCACTGTCTAGAACTACCTGAAGGGAAGTTGTAGCCAGGTGGGGGTTGGTCTCTTCTCCCAGGCACTCAGCAATAGGACAAGGGGGCACGGGCTCAAGCTCTGCCAGGGGAAATTGAAGTTGGAGAGCAGAAAAAAATTCTTTGCAGAGAGAGTGCTCAGGCATTGGAATGGGCTGCCCAGAGAGGGGGTGGATTCCCCATCCCTGGAGGTTTTTAAACTGAGCTTGGCCGTGGCACTGAGTGCCATGATCTGGTAAAGGGACTGGAGTTGGACCAAGGGTTGGATTTGATGATCTCGGAGGTCTTTTCCAACCCAATGCATTCTATGATTCTATGAATTGTGAAAATCATTCCTGCCTAAGTGTAGTTCTTGACTTTTGTCCCTATTGAATCTTATCCAATTTTTTCTGACTGTTTTTCAGATTAATTTTGGTAGAAATGGGTAGGCCAAAAGTTGAGTCTTTAGCGCCAGCGAGACTTAGAAAGAGTTGGGTGACCACACAGAAAACAGCACTGAGGTAGCAGGAACTGAATGGGATGCTTTGATAGTTGGGACCAAAGGAAACAACTGGGCCTGTCCTTGGCCTGTGTTCATTGGAGATCTCACTTTCCTCTTCATGAAAGGCAATGAGAGGAGTGTGCCTCAGTGTGGGTCCGTTTGGGGTCTCTGAGCCCACAGTTTGAGGAAACTTACAGGCTAAAAATTACTGCAGATCACATCAAGTCAGGATTAATAGTGTAACTTGCTATGGCTATGGTTTGTTTTGAAATCATATTAGTGTTTAAGGTAAAAATACAATTAAAAGAGCATTGGATACTCCTTATATTAAATAACTTCCATATTCTGTGTAGGTATTGCTGAACTCAGGGAAAAACACAGTTGCTTCGAACAAATTAAGTTCAATATTTCTGTACAATATTCTGTATGACAAACCCTGTGGCATACACAATGTAATTTATGTGAAAATACACATACTAGTAAGTAAATACATTTACTCCAGAATGCCAAAGATTTGGTTTTTAAAAATTTACTTTGTACAAGTACATTCTTGCAGGTTTATCTAAACCTCCATTTAGGTCTGAACAAAAATAAGATACCTGACTGCTTGAAACAGGCCCAGACAGTCCTGTGTACAAACATAACTCATTACAGGCATTATGAAAAAAACATGACAGGCTGTCAAGGATAAGACATTCTTTGTCAATTTTGGTATTTTTCTGCTCCTCTCTAATTTAAAGGCCATCTAGGCCATAACACAGTCAAGTTCTGCTGTATGTCATTGGTTTATTTAAGAAAGGCAAAGAGATGAATTAGAATATGATTGCTGTGGGAATAAAAAAAACAAACCTGAAATAAAATGCCTTTTTTTTGG
>VWZD01013048.1:1649684-1777228 GCA_013396695.1 Sakesphorus luctuosus
GGGGGGGGGAGGACAACTGAAACATTCATGTCACACCTGCATTTTCTAGAAGTTTAAGTAAAATAGGCAGAAACAAAGATGTATTTTTCTTTAGAGGCAGATAAAGACCCAACACATCCTAAAGTGGGTATTTCTGCTGCTGCTCCCAAATGCTTGATCTTTCAGACTGTCATTAGCTGGATGAAGACAGCATTGGGACATAGAAAACCAGGTCAGAGACTACTAGGAATGCTCAAAAATTAACCAACTTACAGGTATTTGCTTATTGAGATACTCCTAAAGATCTATCAAATAACACAACATTTTCCACAGATATTTTTCCCTTGTTCCTCTACTCTTAAGAAACAGTTCAAAAAACAGAAAGAAAAGCCTCAGCCTTGTCATCATGGCATGGGGACTGGCTCACTGCATGGGGTCAGTCCCACTGAGGAGTCTGCTCAAAGTAAAAAGGAAAAGCAGATGGTTATCTGCAATAAATACAACACTCACATAGGAGGCATTTAGGAGATGGGTTTTTTATTAGCCTTTTCCTCATAAAGTTTTTACTTGTTCAAAATTATTTTAAAAGGGGTTTCAAATAACAGTCTTTTTGAAATATTTTGCAGTAATAAATTCCAAGACAAATTAAACCCATGGTTTTTGCTGGCAGTGTGGATGGCAGGGAAGAAGACTGATTAACACCCAGAAATCAGCAACAGAAATATTTTAGGACTCTATACACACATAGAGGTGTGTGTGCACAACACATATATTTGCACATATCAAATTGGAAAATGTTGAAAAAATCATAAATGAAACCTGTTCTAATACTGAGAATCCTGCTGTAATGGGCATATGTGCCTGCCCTCTTTATGTTTTGCATATCACCACCAGATGACCTTATTTTCATCTCACTGTGTACCAGACTTTTTTAATTGAAAGAAACTGTTAGTTTCAATCACAAGAGAGAAATTTTACCATGACAATAGATGAAGAAAATGAAAAAATCATCAATATTTGTCTTTTTTTCACATTTTACCCTAACTCACAGTAAGGGGTAGGTTTCTAATAGATCTTGTTTCTTAAGGAAATAAGGTTTGCTAATGCCTGTGCAGAGTCAGTTATTCAGTCTTACCCCTTAAAATATCAGCAACTGTTAGCAATGGTTTGTTTTTCTAAATGCCTTGTGTAGTTGCAGTGGTTACATCATACAACTTTATGGCATGTTTAATAGAAAAGGCCAGTAAGGAGAGGTGCCAGTTCCTGCATTTGTGTTAGCACAACCCCATGCAGTGCTTCAGGCTTAGAGGTGAGTGGCTGGAAAGTTCTCTGACAGAAAAGGACCAAGAGGTGCTGGTTGCCAGGGGCTGAACATGAGCCAGCGTGTGCCCAGTGGCCAAGAAGGCCAAAGGCATCATGGCCTGTAACAGGAATAGTGTGGCCACAGGACCAGGGCAGGGATTGTCCCCCTGTACTTGGCACTGGTGAGGCCACACCTTGAGTGCTGTGTCCAGTTCTGGGTCCCTCAATTCAGGAAGGATCCTGAGGTGCTGGAGTGTCCAGAGAAGGACAACAGAGCTGGTGAAGGGTCTGGAGAGTGAGTCCTATGAGGAGCAGCTGAGGGAGCTGGGACTGTTTAGCCTGGAGAAGAGGAGGCTCTCTACAACTCCTGAAAAGAGGATGTAGTCAGGTGGGGGCGTCGGGCTCTTTTCCCAGGCAATCAGCAACAGAACAAGAGGGCACAGTCTGAAGCTACATCAGGGAAGGTTCACACTGGACACCAGGGGAACTCCTTCACAGAAGAGCTTATCAAACATTGGAACAGGCTGCCCAGGGAGGTGGTGGAGTCATCACTTAAGGAAAGCCTGGATGTGGCACTTAGTGCTATGGTCTAGTTGACAAGGTCGTGTTCAGTCAAAGTTTGGATTCAATGATCTCAGAGGCCTTTTCCAACTTAACTGATTATGTGATTCTGCATGTTCTGTTTTCTGGGCTTAGGGCTCAACTTGTTGCAAGTATAATAAGATGTTATTTTCTTATGTGCGATGCAAACCCATGGAAAGTTCAAATAACTTAAAAAGTCACAGGTCCTGATTTTTGCATTCAGGAGAATCTGTTTATTCAGTATTAGGAAAACTGTCTCTTACTGGTTTCAGTTCTACAGTTTCTTTGCTAAGCTTCCATGCACATCTCTGCAGCTGTGTCCACTGACTGGTGATCCTGGCACAAAGCATGGGAAACAGCACACAGGGAAGAAATGGACTGTTACTGAGCAGGGTAACAGTAGGCAGGTAACATTTGCATTGCTAGTGGTAAACCCATCTCTAATAAACATACAGTGTGTGCTTTTCTGATATGGTGTATGCTTGCATGAATGCTAAAACAGGCTCATATTCTCCAGATCCAGCCAGATAGAAATGAAGAAGAAAAAGAGAAAGGAAGATTATTTTCTGAGAAGCAAGCTTATCTTTGATGAGCACTGTAAAAATAAGCCTAGTTATATTGACATAGTTTACACCATGCTCTCAGCATCAAGCTCTGCTGTACCGGCAAATTGTTTCTAACATACAGTCCACAGATCCTTGGCATCCACAAAATCCAAGTAGGAAAGCACACTGTTGTCAGAAAGCTTAAGTTCATCATCAGGTGTCAACAAATCAGAGAAGGCTGAAAATTTTTCTGTCTATGATAATTCTGATTGCTTCAAGTGCAAAGAGGACATTATCCTTGTAGGTTTTCCTGACATGAGCCAGCTTTGTGCAGAAGAGCTGGCAGAAGGAATGGAGGGCATGAAAGCTGAGGAGCATCTGCGCAGTGAAACCCTGGTCTCAGCATGGGAAGGGGCAGTCATGATTTAATGCAGGAAAGAACAAGGTAATTGTGGTATCAGTGAAGAGATGAGGAGGGATCTTTAGCGCATCCAAAGCGCTGAAGAGTGTTGCTGCTGTCAGGAGGAGGGTGATCTGCCCTGAGAGCTGCAGCAAAGCTAAAGAGCCAACACGAGAGGACCTGTCTGTGGAGCCTGAGCATGAAAATGCAGCTCTGAAAAAGCCAAAAGGCAGCAGTTCAGATGGAACAAGCACATGGAGAAAGCACAGCGGGAGAGGACAAGGACAGTAATGGATGTTATCTAGATGGTGAAGGTAGAGGTCATAAACTCATTTGTGGGTTTTGCTCCTGATGAAGACTTCTCTGTGTTCATCTCCTTGTACCAAATTCGTTCCCATGGTAACAATCGTATCATCTACCTGAACTGGGAGTCCATGCCCGCTTTCGTGCAGTCTTGTCAGTGCTTACTACTGCTTTGCCAATGGTGCTTTGTCCTTGCTTTTTGGAGACTGCTATCTTGGAGCAGATTATTCAGTTCAGATATTCTCGATTATTTCCATTCCATTTCTGAACAGGCAGTCCTTATTTTTGCCCTTTTTCATCCAGGAGGTAACCAAATGCCTTTTCTGACTTCCTGCAGAATATCTGTTTGTGTGGTATCAGTTATGAAAACCAATCAAATGGTATATATTTACGAGATTACCAGGAAGCTGGAAGAGAACCAGGCTGTTTCTCTTACCTGAATGTTAATTGATCAGCAGAACAGAGCATATTCACACACGTGACTCTCTCAACTTGTGTCATTGCTGCTGTAAGCCCAAGATACTCTTGTCACTACAGTCCACAAAATCCATATGCTACTCCATTCCACGCCCCATTTCCAAGCTGCAGGACCAGTAGCTTCATCTGTGTCGTGCTCCAGGAAGAGAGTGAGCAAAACTGAAGCATTTTATAAGTTGTTCTTTGTTATAGCCGTGGTGAAATTCACAGATGAGTGCAGGAATCATATTGTACTTTTTGTTAGAGAACACCAAAATCCATGGGGATTAAGAAAAATAAAAGAAGTGTGAGAGTTCATCCTTAAAACTATAAAATAGAGCAAGAGTGAACCTCAGACTGAAAAGAACTGTCCCCACCTGCTGGCCCCAGACTCCTTGCGTGGTGCTGGAACAGTGGCTCAAAGGATGCCAACCCCTCTCCTTGCCTCTCCCTTGGGGCTCCATGCAGAGGAGATGGAAGCTCCTTGTGCTTCAGGGACAGGACCAGGGGATGGGGAAGAAGGGCCTACACAGCACTAGGCAATGAGAAACTCTTTTATGGAGTGCTGGGAGGCCTCATGCAGGCTGGCTGTGTCTCCCTTTCCCAAGGGGGGGATGTCTGGGTGCCCTCTTGGCCACTGTCAGTGCTTTAAATTTATCAGCCACCTTGGATTTCCAGGGCAGCAAGTTTCAAAGAAGATCCTGCTTGAACTTTAGAGGATTGCTTGTTGAAATCTCTACCTAGCACAGTAACATAGGCCTTCTCTATTGTGTAATAGAGTGGCACATGTCACATCCCCAAAACACCTTTGCTAAAGAGCAGACTCAACCCGTGCTTGCATCAAAAGCTTTTATTTCTTAAATAAAGAAAATTACACATCCTTCTGCAGTAAAAGATCTCAAAGCATTCCAAAGGTGGCTAATACCAGTTTGTATTTACATGTTTGCAATTTTACAGGTAAGGAATAAAAGGTCCAGTAGTCGAACCTGCCTTTAACCTGTGGTTACACAGGAAACCAGTGCCAGCCCACCCCACTCCGAGCCCGAGGGTGTCTTTGGCTGTGCTTCCTATGGCTTCTGTCCCACAGCAGGAATGCTCTAGTCTTTAAGGCTGCTTGGAATGTTATAGTTTCTTTTGCTAAAAGCAGAGTATCACTCTTGCAGCTCTTGCACACTCTTAGTTGAATTCTGGATCTCCTTTTCAAAATCCTTCCCTGATGTCTGGCTGTTCTGTTGTGGCTATTTTTAAGCAGAACAACAGCTCTTTCAGTGTAATGAACAAAATGGGCTTTCTGTAGAAACAGCTGTGGATTGCTTTACAAGCACCATTTTTTGTGGGGTTTTGGGGGACATTTTTTTTGTTATGTTTATTTTTTTCATTGTGTGTTTTTTTGCTTGTTTGTTATTAAACAAACAATTCCCAATTCACAAGAAATTCACTTATCATTAAAATAAAAAATAAACAAACCAAAACTACAATGAGTACCTGTATTTGACACTAAAAGTCTGGAGATTGTTTTGTTTTGTTTGTGGTTTTTTTTCTGTTTGTTTGTGTTATTTACAATTATTATTTTTGAAACAGAAATATGTTTCTATTTACCTGGAGTTTCTCTGTTACTCACACACCCAGGACTGAGCAGTGGCATGTTCCCTCTTGCACTATTGTGCTCAGCAGGGCCACCTTTATGAGCTGGTGTTTTCCTGGAGTTGGAGGGTAGAATTAAAAAGATTCTGCCATGACCAATGGAAGTGATTTGAAGTATTAGGAAAATGCCTCACAACTAGATGCTGAAGGAAGACTAATGAGAAAGGAAACATGTAAAACATTTTAAAAATAGTGTTTGATACAGACCAGACAATCTAGGAATGTTCCTTCTGACACACAAGGAGTGAGACACTAAAAAAATATTGGAAAGTGGCAACTTGAAGCTGGTAAAAGTGAGTATTTAGCTGCAGCTAATGCCTTGTTAGGTTCAAAAGTGGACTGTACAGCTATATGGATAATGTGGAAATTTCATGGAAAGCCTCTAGAATTTAAATGATTAGCAATAGCCTTGATATGATGTATGAGAGCTAAATGTTAAATATAAACCTTGTTTGTGAGGATGCATACTCTTATGCTTTGTGATATAATAAACCTCTCCTGTTAAAATTTATAGATAATTTCTCTGGAAACAGGTGATTTTATATTGTTTACTAGAAGGCTTTCTAAAGTGACCTTCAGAGTAGCGAAGGTTGTTGGTGTGTTTTGGACAGGAAGGACCTCTGATTTAATTTCCATGGCACTGAAGCAGAATACATAGTTTTAATAGGAAGAGAACATGTCAGAGATGGATTTTTTATTTTAATTAACCTTAGACTTGAATACTAATATGTGTGTGTATGGGTTGTCCACATTGTAGCATTTAGTCATAATTTAATTTATATTAATGGAGACTTCATGTATTCTTTGTTGGACATTAGTTTAGCATCACTGGGGTACATAAGCCTAAATTTATGTAGAACAGATGAAAGTGGTAATAGAGAGGTACAATGTCGTTTTGTTACATGTTAATGGTCATGTTGACATGGGACTGGCAGCTTTTAAGTCTATTTGAAAAATCACTAAAGGTTCTAAACTTTTTGCTCTGTGTGAAGCTTGTAAATAATCTGGGAGCCATCACCCCAAGCGAAGAGTTGCCTCTCTTTAGGATTGTAATGTATAGAGGAATGGCTCCCCTGGCGCTTTGGAAAATGCAATATTGGGATCTCATAAGTGTTTCCAGCACCCAAAACATCATAAACACATCGTATGCGAGAGGTGCCCCCGCTGGGGGAGTTGTACACGACATAGAGCGTGTTGCACGCCATGAAAGCCGCCTCGGCATCCGTGCTGCTGCACGGCGTGTCCCAGCTGTGCTCCACCACCATGGGCGTGGGCTGGATTTTAGTAAGGACAAGGTTTCCCCCGGTCTCTGGTTCTGCATGGATTGCCCAGAGCCCGTGCTCATCAATGGCAAGATCTATTTTTGTCTGTGGAGAAAGCTGATAGGCAGGGATCCTTCCAGCTCCTGGCAGTAGCATTTGGTCAGCTACTTTTCTTCTCTGGATATTGAATTTAATAATCTCATTTAAGGAGCCATATCTATGGTAGAACAGGAACCCCTGATATATGACCTGGCCAGCTCCTTCCCAGGGAAATGGCAACGTGACTCTGCGAGCTTTTAACGTCTGATTGTTCTCCATGAATATCATTATATTTGCAAACTCCCAAAGAACATTATTTACAGAACCATTTAATAAATAAATCTTTGTATGCTTTTTGCCAGGGTCTTTCATCCAAGAGCCATGCTTATCTCCAGTCTTCTTAACTATCTTTAGGGACTTAATACCTGTAAGCAAGTGGTCACAACCTGCAAGGAAACACCCAAAGACAAAGAAAAAAATACAAAATATTAGAATAGATGTGAATTTTCAAGATTAATTTCATTGAATTACTTAGTTTCCTTTTAGTTAAACTCTAAGGTTAGGATCAAAATATCAATAAAGATGTCAGCAGTGTGGCTATGGTCAGTAGTGCTGAAGCCAGTTTTATGTAATATATTCCTGTTAAGAAAACTGGACATCTTCAGCTACCTGTGGTGTGTTGGGCTTTGTTCTATTAGACCAGTGTTATCCAAAAGGCTTCTATTTGTGTGCCTGAGAGGAGACCAAGAGCACACTTACTGATTCTGTGATTATTCTTGTCAGTTCTTTGACAGGGTTATAATTTTTACTTCAGAGAATGGACTTCTAATTTAAATTAACACAGTAAAATAATAAAATTTATTTCTTATTGAAGGCATACAAGTTAAAATCCATTTTCCTGATATGCCATATGTATAGTATTTCTGTTTCAGGACTTCTGTCATCCTCAGTTAGCCTCTTTTTATGTTATAAAGACAAATAAAAATAGATCAGCATAACAGAAAGCCAAAACATGGTTATCTTCCCATTCCCCTTCCCAACACCTGCAGCACAAAGGAACTAGAACAAACGCATAGATCACAAAACCAGGAATGTGCATACATTAAGTTGGTCTTTAAATGAACTGGTGTGGTGTCTGTGCTATCAGTCCCTGTGCCAGGGGCATGGCTGGTGAGGTTACATAGTTATTTACCTCACTATAGGGTTAAAATTGGCATCAGCAGAGAGCAAGTCATAATTTTGCCTTCATTACATTTTGTGTGCACTCTGCGTAGAAGTCCAAGACCAAAAAGCATCAAGCTTGTGAAGACTCAGGCATTTAGACTCTAAGATCTTTATCAAGCACCATCCTTTCCAGCGAAAGCTCTACTGCAAAGCATATTAACAAGCCTGTTTACCAAAGGCACTCAGAAATGACAAGACACAGTATTTGAAGTTTAAAGAATCGCTTTCAGTGAAGTGCAGCCATTGCAGTAAACAGAGCAAACAAAGCTCTAAGGCAGGAAGTTTTGGCAGCAGATGAAATACAGAAAGCAAAACCAGCTTCCCTGTTTGGCCTGATACGAACCTATTGAAGTCAGTGGCAAGATTCCAATTGCCTGTAGAAAGCAATCTTTATGTCATTTGTGTGTAGTGATACCCTCTAATCAAAGCATTTGGATATTGCTGCTACAGCATGGATTTTTTTTAATTATTTTTTTTCCTTGGAAGTCCTCACTTTGAAAGCACCTTTCCTGAATAAGCCACAATAACTTTCCCAAAACTAACGTTTTTTGGTTAGATAGATTCTAAAAACTTAAAGCTGCTGAATCCAAATACCTCGCCAGCATTAGCAACATCTTACACTGCTGGAGAAATAACCATGAGAAAACACTGAAATCTGTGGAGTGTCTCTCTTCTTGAGAGAACATTTGTAACTCTCCATGGTTTTTATAACACTTGGAAGGAGACTCAGAAATTGGGACATTCACATAAGCAAAAGTTTACCAAAATTTTTCAACATTCCCTGCAGAGCCCACTGTTTCTTATCACATCCCCAAATGTGCAGGAGATAATTTCATGTTTCCTGCCCAAATCAGGGCGAGGTATCAGCTATTGCATGTGAAAACAGGGATCCTACTTCACTATTGCTTTCCAGTGTGTGAACTTGAACTGAAACCAGCAACAAAGCTGGACTTAAAAAAATACTTTTCTGTTTGAGTTTTGGAGTGACTCAGGGAGAATAATCATAGATTCTGGTTGAGACATGGTGGCATAGAAGCAGAGGTGCTATTTGCTAGAGTTCAGGGTTTTGCTGCTTTTTCTAGGTGCTGTAAAATCTACACAGGCATTAGTTTTGCTATTGACTTCAATGGGAAAAGTTTCTGACTAGTATTGACAGTAAAGTTATAAGAACTTCTCCAATAAAGTTAAAAGCCATAATTTCCAATAAGGGAAAATGGAAAGTAATTTCTTCCCTTCTGAAACTCTCAGAAAGATATAATTTTCAAAGTGTTCTAAACACAGTCAGTTTAAAAATCCCCCATTTTTTATCTCTGAAAAATGTCTAGGGTTGAAAAGTTCTGTATGAGGAAAACAACTATTGATAATGAAAGGAGTCAATTGTGGTGTACAGTTAGAGCTTAGAAGCAGAATGAGCAATTGCTTCTGTAACCATCTGCCTTAATAGTGTCTGGCTAGAAAAGTTCAAGGAAGAAACTGTAAACTTATTTGTAGAATTGAATCATTCTAATCCTCTTGAAGTTAAGGGGAATTATGTAATTGATGATGCTAAACAATTTTCACCTGGCTTTTTACAAAATGGGAGTTTATATTGCTTTCTGTTTATTTTTCACTTCTTACTATTATGAAAACAGACTCCTTGAAGTATCTTACAATACAAAATTTACATCTATAACTCACATTTTTAAGGCAAAAATACTTATAATTATATTTTATTAAAAAAAAGGGTATAGATTGTGTACATACTCTTCATGCTACGTACCTTAACACTTAGTTTTCAAATCAGAACTGAGCTTTGCTTATGGCTAAGCCAGAGTGCTCTGCTGATAAAGCACAAGGAGGGGAGAGGGAGAGAAAGAATAACAGAGGAGAACAATAAACAGATGCAAATTGTAGAAGTGAATGAAGTCTGTTTATTAACTCATGAATTCACTTTTGAGTTTTGAGGTTTTGACCCTTGCCCATTCCAAAAAACAAAGACCACCATTAATTCCTTAGTATAGTTGCAATACTCAGAAATTCATACCTTCAGAAGATTACACATCACTTTAAAATAAAAGGCAGCTTCCAAAGCATTAATTTTAGATGCAGTAGGGTATCTGCAAAATAAATGTTTGAATTGTTCTTTCTTCCCTCCTTCTCCCATACTATATAGTTTTTACAAGTCTAGTATTCACACAGCCAAACCCCCTTGCAATTACCTGTGGTATTTATGTAATGAAAATCTGTTACCCCTCTATCAGCATTCATTGGTCAGTGGACTGGCTAGTTCACATCAGAGCTCTGAAAAACAAACTGTTCTTACTTGCATTTAGCAGGAGTTTCAGTTTCTTTTTTTCTTCCGCCTCTTCAAGTAGCTGCTGCTCCATCAGGTCTTCGTGTACTTCTACACATGCATTAGAATCTGTGACAGATCCCAAATAGTCAATGTCCCTTTGTGCTCGTTCAATTCTCGTCAGCAAGTTCTCTACTTCCCCCTTAACCTGAGCCTTGCAGCTGTTCAGTCCTGCCAGGCGTGACAGCACCATCTTGGAAAAGTCTCGGAATTCCTCCACGTAATCCAGGATGTCGTGGTTGCATTTTTCCAGCCTGTTCTTAAGTTGGAACACAGGAGGAAAATACATGGATATATGTGGATATTCTGTATACATTACAATCTCATTCATGATTAAAAAAAAATGCTATTCTCTCCTTTCTAGTCCTGTTCCCCATCCTTATCAACCCAGTGGTTGTTGCTGGATATCTGTGTGAACAGGACATATGAAACTGGCACAAGCATTCACAGATCTGGACAAAAATCTGCATTTTTTGCCTTGACATGCTTACTGACAGCCAGATACTTTGTTTTGCTGCCTAAAGAGGGAGAAGTGCTCTGGTGGAAACAGCCAGAGATGCTTAATGGTGTATAATCTGTGATGACTTACTTGTGTTCCAGAAACTTTTCAGAATTCCTCCTGTAGGACCACTGGGGAAGCAGTCCCAAAGAGTTTCCTGCAGGAGCATCTCACATAAATACACCTCTTCTGACCAAGACAGAATCTAGTAGGGCTATTTTTCCTCCATTTAAAAGGGAAAATGAAAACACTGACGTGTTATATTTCAGGAAGTTTTGGTTGTGGTTGGGATTTTTTTTTGGTCACATAATTGTCTATATTTTAAAACCAAAACAAAATATATTTCTTTACACCTAAATTCAAATTATTAATGTTTTCAAAGGTGAGGAATGTGATTTCTCTGTTGCAATTCAGGTGCTTCTGGAAAATCATAGAATCATAGAATCGATTGGGTCGGAAAAGACCTCCGAGATCATCAAGTCCAACCCTTGGTCCAACTCCAGTCCATGTACCAGATCATGGCACTAGATCATAGGTGTCCTGAAAAGGTGTCCTGCCCCTGCTGCCACTTTGGGAAGATGAGGAATTTGAGCCAATCTTGAAGCCCAAACACACAATCATAGTAGATCTAAGTCCTAGTTTGGGTGTTCTGGTTTGGTGCTTCATGCAAAGATTTCTGCTAATTTGGTTTTGAGGTGGTGTTTGACTAGAAGATGTCTGAATTTCCTGAATGACCAGTGCAGTCTGCAAGTGTTCCGTGTAAACTTGGTAGTGGAGGTTTGTTTGTTCGCTTTGTGAGCTGTGGTTCTGCTGTACCTCTCACCCCCTCGTTTATACACAACCATAAATCCCCAGGAAGTTTAATTACTTCCTACAAGAACTTTGTTTTAAATATTTTCAGGTGTTGTCTTCAGTAGCTGCCTCACCCCCTTGCCCTGTTCTCTGTTTGGTGCCCCTTGCACCAAATGCCACCGGTGCAGTTGCATCATTTTTAAAGCGTGCCAAAAGAATAGAAATTGTCATGTGAAGTTGTGGCTAAGAAAATTTAAACCTGAGTCTAAACAATAGGAACAGAATATCAGGATAATACTTCAGTTCTTTCTATGTTGTGAAGTTAAGACTAGTGTGAGTTTATACAAAAAGGGACATGAGATCAGGCAAGTTAGAGTTTCTCTAAAAGTCTCCCAGAGCAGGTCAGGAGCCAAGGACGTGTTAATGATTTAAGGTAAATAATGTATGAATATAACACACCAATACTGAGGAGGCATTTTGCAGTACTGGTTGTTTTTTTTACTGCAGAAAAAGAAGCAGAACTAGTATAATTATATAATTAATTGAAAGGAAGTACTTATTTCAGTCTCCCAGCTTTCAGGGGATTGTTTAAAGTGAAAATACACTTCTAGTTTACATAAATGTGTCTTAAACCTACCTGGGAGAGCAGTTTAACTGTACACAGGAAAAATACCTGATAAATATCTATCTCCTTGTTCACATTTGACAGCACTTCTACTGGTGACAATATATTTATACCATGCTCTAGTATGGACTGTGACAGCACTATATAAGCATTTGCATTTTTAGCTAAATTCATTGGTGGTGTAAAAAAACCAAAAACAACAATGCAAGTGATAACAGAATAAAAATATAACATTATAAAATTATGTCCTGCAATAAATAATGCGGTAAGTTGGAATCATTAAAGGTTTAGCTGCAATTTTACTCATTTATTTGCAAAAGCTGGAACTTTATCCTCCTGGTGTTGCCTATCACACAAACTGTCCTGCACTCCCACGAGTTCAGGGCTGTCCGCAGTCGGGCAGAGTTGCAGAGGGTGCAGGCAGCACTTACCTCCAGGGCCAGGAGGCGCCGGTCCATGTAGCTCATCAGCGCCTCATCCTGCAGCAGGTACTGCGCCGCTCCCAGGAGGCTCGGCAGGAGGGGAACCAACAACAGTCGGACCTGCAAGACTCCCATTGCATCACAGAAGTTTGAAGCAAAATAGCAGTGACTTAATTGCTTGTGGAGGGCAATCCCAAATGTCACCAGCCCAGGATTAAATGAAATGTAACGCTTGTCTGATATCCCAATGTGGAAAAGTAATGCTAAAAAGTACTAAAAAGTTACAAATCCTGCGGCTGCAAGAAAGACTGAAAATGGTTGTTGCGTTTTATCATTAAAAAATAACGTTGTGGAAGAGGGACTGAATGTGTTTGTTTCTTGAAGGCAGATGACTGCTGCTCGGTTTGTGATCCTGTGATCAATCCCAGATGTTCACTACTGAGTCACACAGAGCCTGTAGGCCAACTTTTATTAAATACAAATAAAAGTAATTTATTTTCCCTCCTTTCTCCTCCCATCTGCTTTCCCGTGTGACCAACACTGTGCAGTGTGTGCTTGGTGTAAGTCAGCAGAGATTCACAGTCACAGAGCACAGGTCATCCTTTTACAGGGAGATCTGATGCTTAATGTCTGCAGCAATTTCAGCAGCCACAGTTGTTACTGTAAAATGATCTAAAGCAATTGTTTGCACTTCCAGTATTCAGCCTGTTTACAGTAGGACTGAAAACCATAGATAAAATTATATATATAAAAAAAATTCCTTTTCCTCTTCTCTTGCCAGTACTTTTCCAGCTAAAATCAATATCATTAACACAGTTCTGTGTCAATTTAGTTAAGTCTATGATAGAACTCTTCGTTTGAAATAATAATTCTACTTAAGATAGCTTAAAAATCAATTATAATTGATTTATATGAGTGGACTGCATTTGAGGCAATATTTATTTATTTATCTGATTTAATTATTTCCGTGACTGAATTCCTTGTCTGGAAATATCCATAGCTGTGCTAATGCTATATTTGCTAGGAAACCATGTGTTAGGAGGTAGAAAGCTCCCTTTGTGTCTGAAGCCAAACTGGATGTCTCCATTTCTCAGAATTCTCCACCTCTTCACTACCCGCCCCCCCCATTTTTCTTTTTCTACAGTTTTTTTCTCTCCTCACATTTACAGAACTTTCTTTTTCTTTCTGACTGCCTTGTGTGCAGATGTGATTTATGACAGAATTCATGCGAGTGTGTCTCAGCAGGCAAATTTTTGCCTCCATTGCTTGATTTTTGCTTGGTGGTTAGGTGTGCTTTGCAGACAAATTTCAAGAAGGGCACAGATAGGTATTTTGTGTTTTAGTATTGCTTTATCCTCAGAGGTGTCCACAATTTGCCAGTTCCTATTTACAGGTAAAGGCAGTGGTGCACAGAGAGGCTCAGACTTGATTTTCCACTGCAATGTCATTTCCCTTTACTTCAGAGCTCCTGCCTGGAAGGACAGAAAGCTTGTCTGCTTGGATCCTCACACTGAGAACAGACACCCTAGGAAGTGTGTTGCCTTCCTTGATTATGTCCTATGGAACATCTTGACATCATATGCTGACTCCTGTTCCACAAAATAATCAGCTACAACACCGGGGAAGAACAACACAGAAAAACGATTCCTTTTCTAACCTTCCAGGAGAACCTGGAATCCTTCAGTGTTCTCTGAGTTTAGTGCCTATCACAACAATCTAAGGTAATGATCAGGAGATGAAGACTATGGAATTCAACACCTTAACATCTTGATTTAATGGAGGAAGGAACCATATACGTAGACATACCATATCACAGTTTGCCTGCAGTTTGAAACATGCTTGATTTGAGTTATCACTGCAAGCCCTATCTGAAGATAATATGAAGTAGCAACCTGACTTTCTGGTTTTTAATTTTCTATTTAATTGCCCTCTTTAGTCTAGGTTGCCATCTAAAATAAGGCAGGAGTCTCTTTCAGGAATTTTATTAGAGTATGTCAGAGCATCAGTCGTAGCAGGATTTACTGAAAGCTTTTCTTTAGGAAGGGTATTACTGGTTCTGTGTGAATTTCTTATAATTAAAGACTTCACTAGATGAGCAATACCATTTATGAGTTTCAGAGCAACACTATTTCTGCATGAATCCAGACATCTAAGAAACTAATATACTCTAAGCAAAATATTACAACCTTACTATCAAGAAAGCATACTTAAAAGTCAAGGTATAGATATATAATTTCTTTCCTTCATTTTAAGACAGGGAAAATTATCCCCAAAGCAAAATATCTTGAACTGCTAAACACCTTGGATAAGCTTAAACATGCTGTATATGGAGCTGGCTTTTGTAAAGTTGCTCAATCATTTCTTAGAATTACCGGTGGCTGAAAGACCAGAAGCTTCCAAGGATTTCTCTTAATGAGGCATTCCCATGCTTATTAAACCATAATCTCATAGTAAATGGCAATGATGGTTCCATGTCCAATGCACCATTCCAGGAAGTCATGTTACAGCATCTGGTTAAGAACTGAGCTTTTTTGTTGTTTTTTTTTTCCTTTTTTTTTTCCTTTCTTTTGCTTTGTTTTTTATTTCAGTTCTGTTCTGCCTAGACATATACAGGGTTTTTTCCCAGCTACCTATTATGTGTATATATAACACATATATGTGTGTGTATGTATATATACATTTGATAATGAGTTGGAGCAGGATTTCTTGCCATGCCTTGGAAGACAGTGGTCTCAGTGCACAGTATGTTATAAATGAACAGAGCAGAAAGTTTATTCTCAACTCAAGGAACACTTTTTCTCGTGACCCCCATTATCTTGATTTGGCAGACCTCTCAAAACCTCTAAAAGGAAACAAGTGTGTTGGTGTAAGTGAATGTGCCTTTTCATTACTCTTGTCTTCCCTATGGATTAGATGGTATTTTTTTCTTGACTATGCTGCTTCTTTGCTGCTCTTATTCCACCTTTTTACCATTTGATGTCTGTTTTTACAGCTGGTAGAGATTTTCAAATGAAAAATAGGTATTTTCAGCTCCTTTATCTGTGTTTGTGGCTCTGATTTCAGATGCTGGATGGAGTTTTCTGTTCGGAGTGGATACTAGATTTGAGTACAAAAGGACATTTCGTTTAGGATATTATTTCACTCATATGATTGAATTCTATGTTTTCTTGGTTGTTTTAAAGTCAGCTCCTTTCTGGTGTTTCAGTTGGTGAAACTAGAGCAGTGCCACAATAAATCAGGCTCTTTGCAGCAGTTTGTGGCCCTCTATGATGCCTGCAAAACATGCTACTGTCAAGGGAAATGTGTGTGAACTCTAAGTTTACTTCTTCACAGAAACTAATTTCTCCATCACACACATGATGGAGAAATCTCAGCTATCATGAGGTTGGGCCTCAGCCATGGACACCTTGAGATTACAGTTCAAGGCACTTCCTTGCCCTGTCTGAGATGGGCCTCTGATTGTCACAGGTCCTCCAACTCTTCCACATCACTGCCACAGCTTCTTGTTCCAGGTCTTCCTCACTTCTTTAACTTTCTTCCAGTCCCACTCTGGCTTCTTGTGGCATGTCTGAGTTCCTCACAGGAACCACGAGATGTGAGTGTTGTCCCACCAACTCATCAACCCCCCTGTGTCACTGCTGGTTCTGTCCATGGCTGTAACTCTAATAGATTCCCAGTGTGCTCTGTTAAACCCATCTGGGCACTTTTCTTGCTGAGCTTTGGGAACATCCCTGGCTCCCAAGATCCCTCACCTGTCTCCTTTGGCTTTCACTGAGCAATGGATGCTGTCCTTATGCTGTGCCCTGTGTTATTACAACACTAAATAGAGGTAGGAAGTTCCCACTCACGTTGCTTTGATCTAAGTAATACACATATACATCAGATTTTATTTCTGAAGTCCAGATTGGCTTAATACAGGGTTAATTATGTTTTTAACTTTAATTAACCTCTACATGCAAAGCAATAATAGATGAAAAGGAAACATCAGAGTTACAGTCTGATTTAGAGCTTTCTACATTACTGATTGTATACACATCTGCATTAGAATAATTTCTGCTCAGCCTGGTGCTTAAGTGATACACCAGTGCATGCGAACCTTGCAGTTCTGCATCTCATGGTCATTAATGAAATGTGTTACAGGCAAAACCAGAGGAAAAGAGATAACTATCTGAAAGACTGGGATTTTGTTTGTAATTGCAATTTTTTTTTTTAGTTTATGGTTCCTTACTTCCATAGGCTTTGATGCTGGTGAATCAGACTGATGTTTTATATTAATAATATGGAATGTATCATTGTCTACTTGTGTATTTTCTAATTTTATTAAGACTTGGATCTGCAGAATTAAGTTCCTTGTTAATACTGGCCAGTAGTCTAATTCTGAGATCTGTGAGGTTAGAAAAGACTTTTGTCGTAGTAGGAAATAAACTATTTCAATTCTGCCTTACTTTCTTTTTTTAACTCTTTTTTAAACCACTTTCAGTGTTTTATCTTAGAAAGTGGTTCACGTTTCTGTAAAAAAGACAAACATATGAAATCCAGTTGAGGCCATGAAATCCAGTTGAGGCCTTATGGGATGTTTAGCTATAAGAACAGTGTCGTGAGTGAGATCAATAAGAAACGAAATGCACTGAGATGTAGGGAGGTTTGGCTGAGTTTTGGGACTCAGAGCCTCCACTAGGCGGCTCTCAAGTTCCTATAATTGAAAGGCAAACGGCTGAGACACATCATTGCAAACCCTCTGAGCAAGAAGGAATGCAGAAGGAAGTGTGTCTCGGTGCAAAATGACAGGGACACAGAGGAGTGAAAGCTGTTCCCAAGCCAGCTGCTTGCAGGTAGCACAGTGCTGCTGCATGGCCAGGCTCACAGGGCTTGGGGGGGCTGAATCTCCCCAAACAGAACCATGGAATATTCTGAGTTGGAAGGGACCCACAAGGATCACGCACGTAGGGACCTGTAAGGATCATGTCCTACACAGGCCCATCCCCAAGAATCACACCATGTGCCTGAGAACATTGTCCAAATGCTCCTTGAGCTCTGTCAGTGGTGCTGTGCCCACTGCCCTGAGGAGCCTGTTCAGTGCCCGACCACCCTCTGGGGGAAGAACCTGTTTCTAATATCCAAACTAAACCTCCCTGACACAACTTCAGGCCATTCCCTCAGTCCTGTCACTGGGCACCACAGAGCAGAGATCAGTGCCTGCCCCTCCTCTTCTCTCATAAAGAAGCTGGAACTGCAGTGAGGTCTCCCCTCAGCCTCTTTTCTCCAGGCTGAACAGACCAAGTGCCTTCATACGGCTACCTGGAATGGCAAGAGCTCGCTATGTCTGGTAACTGCAGGATAAACTATTCATCTCATCAGGTCTGCCTCTGAAAATGAAACCATAAGGGCAAAATAAATCCACGTTTTATTTGTACATATTTACAGGTGGAGATAGTTATGTCATGGGATCATACAATGGTTTGGTTTGGAAGGAACATTTAAAGGTCATCTAATCCAATGCCCTTGCAACGAGCAAGGGCATCTTCAGCCAGAGCAGGTTGCTCAGAGCCCCATCCAACCTGACCTGGAATATTTCCAGGGATGGGACATCTACCACCTCTCTGGGCAACCTAATCCAGTGTTCGTATATCTGATCTGAGTCTATCCTCTTTCATTTTAAACCCATTAACACTTGTCCTCTTGCAACAGGCCCCACTAATAAACCTGTTCCCATCTTTCTTGTAGGTCCTCTTGAAATATTGAAATAATCCACAGAACTTCATCTGGACACAGATCATGAAATAGTCTGATGTAAAAATCAGTTTTGAACCGTCTGTTTGTCGCCAAACTCCAAATCAGATGTTCTGTTGATCAAAGTCAATTCCCTGTACCTTGAAGCTTAAATATATATAACACCGAAACTGAACAAACTTTGAATTGCACAATTCAGTATAAGCCAATATTAAAATTTTTGTTACTTTTGGCTTGTTTTCCAGTGTGAGATCTGCTCATGAATATTGTCACTAAAATTTGTTTTGCTTGAATGTTTTTGTTCATTAAACCTAGCCACAGGAGTACAGTAGACAAAATGACTTTGTTTTAAATTCAGAGTATTTACAGGAAATTATTACTACAATTGCCCAGCTCAGTTCAGTTGAGAATGCCAGTTGTAGTATTCCAGTTATCTTTATTTTTGAAACAGGCATTTGAGGTGTGAACCATGACTTCTGAAAACCTGAAAGATATTTTTTAAATTTTAAAAGCCTAAGGATGATACATTTTGCTTTTTTTATGTGTTTATTTATGTTTGGTTTGTTTTCCTTTTTATTTTCTTTTGGGGTAGTAGACACTGGCATGATAACATTTCATCATATTTCAGTATTATTTCATTTAATGTTGCAGTGAGGAGGTGGATTCATAACCTGTGTGCAACACGTTGCAAAGAACCAAGAGGGGATCTATATAAACCTGTGAAAACTGTTCAAACTTACCAAGTAACTTCCCCTTTGCGATGACTAAATGCCACTAACTGGTGGAAGGAATATATTTAGTGGTGATGAATAATGCACTTGTTTGTAGGTCATTGGCAGATGTGAAGAGAGTTTGTACCAGGGTGATGTGTCCTGAGACTCGAGCAGTGAATTCAGGACTCTGCAGTTCTGTTGTTTAAAACTGCAACTCTGCTCCTGGATGATTTTCCAAGTGGTTGCTGATGACAAGTGCAGAGATGATGGTGATAGTTACGGTACCAGGAACTTGAGCTGAATGGAATGGAGTTGTGCTAGCAAGTGTCTAATTAAATCTACCCAAACCCTAAAAGATAGGAAAATGTCTATGAACTGGGGGAACTAGGACAGAAAAGGCCCTGAAGGGGACATGCAGGAGTTGATGAGGATGGTTGAAATTTGTTATGCTGGTTTTTTCACATTACCAATAAAAATGAGTCCTATAAGGGAGGGGCATCAAGCCTGAACTTGAGAATCATGCTTAAAAACAAGAAGTACATTTTAATACATTTTTAAAGAACGACCAGAATATGATTAAAGGAGAAAATATCTGTGATTACATTTCTTGCTATTTATATCTGCTTGCTATGAGCCAAATCCTGATCTGAAGGTAAGATTAATGAGACCTGCTGTGTTCTTGGATTTCTACACGGGAGTCTTGAGATTTCTTCTTCTAGAAAAATTGGTTACATTTTTACACTGTTAAAGAATACTTCTGTGGATGAATTCAAAATTAACAACTGCAGTCAGGAATCGAGCCAAAGAGACATACTCTAATTTTAAATGGAGATCTGCAGGTATGGCTTTCTGTCTCTCTCTAATCTGGTGTGAAAAATAGATTTCATAACTTCAGCCTTTTTATTTCTAACCATTACTTCTGCCAACCAATATATGATCTCAAAATTATCCTCGATGCATGCCAGAGAATCTAAACAAAATAAACTTAGTAATTATAGTGCAAAGCAGGGGGATATAAGCTAATAATCATAGAACAAGTACATAACAAGAGAGCATGTTTTTTTTTGAGGCACATTAATCTGAGCATTAGTTCAGAGAAATCTCCTGACAAACAAGCTCCAGGTCAGGGGGGGTGTGTATCCACTGGACCTGCTTTTCAAATTGACACTTTTCAAAGCCCCATCATGTCAAGACACTTTTGTATTTTCATTTAATGTATGTTTTGTATTATGCTGTACCCAATCTCTAAGAGAAAAAAAAACAACACATTCACAAAGGCTCCAGATTATAAAGGGTGTCTTCAAAACCAACAAAGAGTGAACTCTAAGCATGACACATATGCCAGAAATGGATTTTGTGGCCTGTATGCTCTCTCTAAGGTTAGTGCTATCACACTTGAAAGTCAGTGTATCAGATGAAGTGGTCCTAGTGCCAGTTTGTGATGAATAATAAAGCAGATGCACTATGCTGACTGGAAAGGACATAAACATGTTAAACTGACATGAATAATAGATAATAATTTCTTTCATTCTTCTTTAGAAGTCAGCCTGTTGTTTGGCAGTGCTCTCTCAGTTATACTGAATCCCTTCCTCAAGCTTTGTTGTATCACCAAAATTAATTATCTCCGTTCAGGGAAAAGGTCACACATTTCTGTGCACAGCGTACAACTTTCTGCAATGCTGGATCAAGTGGATTTGATCTGTTCCCTTTGACCCACCAGGGCTCAATGCACACTGAATTTGTATGGTTTGCAATGTGAGTTTCTGCTGAAAACATTTCAGTCTTGTTGTAAAAATATGCAACCTACAGAGTCCTTTCTTAGGAAAAAAGCGAGACACTTGTCTTAAGAGGAAACCTGAAAAGAACTGAATCCATTCAGTAATACAGAATATGTGGTAAAATTTTTCATCTCTCTCGCCCTCAGATGGCCAGACAATCAGAAACTGTTTCTGTTAACTGATTAAAATAGAAATTCAGTACCACCATTGTGGCCTTTTACTGGGTTGTAGTTAAAAAAAAGGAAAAGCTGTTCTGCCCTGCAAGCTATCCAACCTGGCTCTGTTTGTTTCTCTGAGTAGATAGGGCATGACTAACTCGTCCATATGTTCAAACATAAAATTCCTGCTGTGATTCTCTGCAACAGAGGACAAGCAGCATCTGTACATAAGAGATATCTTTTCTGCACTTAAATCAGTGTAGTCCTCCAATGGGAGATACTTATTCTTGACACTTGGGACCCAGCAAACTGCATCTTTTAGGCCTGCTGGTATAATAGCAAGATATTATTCCCTTTTCTGTGCATGACACGTGAGTATCACATTCAAATGTTCTACCACAAACTCACTCTGTGCACTTCTGCCTCTAGCAGAAATATTGTAGTCTCAGTGGAATTGTTGTACTGGGCCCATGAACATGGGTTGATTTTGAGAATAGTCCCAGCTCAGCAATCACTGCAGTCATTCTCACATGCACTGCTGCCATGACAAAGTCAGGCAGAGAATTTGTGTCTGTTAGTGTTAATACATATGCAGGTGTAATGTATCTTTTTTTGGATGCTTTGACAAAATTATCTGTGTATGTCCACCTGAAAAGTGATTTAAAAAGATGTTACTGCCTCACATGGCATAAAAGTGACACATCAGATCTGGCCACTAGCTTATTTTTGTGACTTTCTTCCTGGTTTTCATTACAATCTAGTTCCTGGTCCTTCAAACTCTAAGATACATCTGTCATTTATTATTGTCACAGCAAATGAAATGGCACAGGATGTAGGAAAAAATCCTATGGCAAGTTTCTGCAGAGACTCTATAGAAAGAGACCTCAATCTTTCATTCTGGGCTTCATTCTTTTATTGGAACTTTATCTTAAGAAAGCACTATAACTTTGCCCACGTTTGACATGTGCCAGGTATTAGAAGGTACAGACAGCTTTGTAATCTGCCTGAATGACATCCTTGTGTCATTTGCTACATGCATTTTTCTTAGCTCCTAAGGGCCATCGCTGTCACACAGCTGAGGATGTGCCATGGCCTGTTAATTATAGATTAGCCTCCCAGACTGCCTTTTCCTGCCTCCGTGCACATTTCCTGCTTGTGTGTGTTTCATGTAGGAAACAGGAATCATCATCTTTAGCTGGATTTTCTCTCTAATTAGATAGTCTTTCTCTTCTTTTTTTTCTTTCATGTAATGACAGTTTTGCAAATAGCTTTCCCTTTCAGAACAAATGAATCATGTCTGACTCCAGTTTTCTCCCTGTGTCTGAAGTATCTGTAACTGTTATACAGACAGGAGAAGACCCCTTGGACCAACCAGAAAATGATGCTGGTATGGGAGTTGTTGCTTTACAAACCTGTTGGAAGCTAACAAATCCTTCTTTCTAGTGCTAAGTGCTTCCAAAGGCATCTCTATGTAATAGTTTTGGCTCAAGTATCAGGTGGATGAATGTGATATAGCACAGATGGAGAAATATATAGGATAAGCTTTAGCTCCTTAATGAACCTTTATGAAACAAATAAGCTTGTCCATAGTCCTACAAACAAAGAAAACACTAGAGAATTAAAAGTGACTCAAAATAAAGCAATGCAAGAAGACCTGGCAGCTTAGATAATGCATCTGTAGCCCTACCATATAACGGGCCCAAAGCTGCAAACACACTGCTTTTTGTGGAATAACCAGATGCTCCCACTGGAAAATATCTCAGTTTGACATCTATGGCCAGATGGTCAGACCTGTGCCCTCTGTATATTGTAATGCATGCAGATAATTCTGCCAAGTGCAGAAAAATAGGAATGTGATCCAGTGGCTGTCAGCAGTTAAACAGGATTACAGCAAATTCTTGAATGTACGGCTATGAGACATCAAGTTGTTGGTGACTGCTTATGTTGCATGTGTGACCCAACTGTGAGATTTAAGCTTTGGCCCAGAAATGGTCCTGACCTTCAGCAGCTGTTTCAGTTTAGGATGGGCAGATCTTTATCTCAGGAGGGATGGAAGAGGCACTGGAGCTCTCCTGTCCTGGCCTCTCAGCTGCTACTGGTAATGGATTTCATTGTTTCATTTTTGTTCTGCTCCACTGTACAAAGGGATCAAAACCATCCACAAATTAAGCTAAACTGGCTGAAATGGAAACAAAAACGATTCCTGAGAGCAGGAACTAAAAGCCCTGCTTCTTAAAACCTATTTGTTGCATGGAAGCATGGACCTCTGTTGAATTTGTCATGCTGGCTCTCTCCTGAGCAAACTGTTGTGAAGCCATTCTGTGCACTAAGCACATCTGCTGAGGTGGGCTGTGAGTCAGGGTACAAACCTGGTCTCAAATCCAGGCAAAATTAAAATGTGGATGATGGCAATTACAATAAATGGGGATATACACACCAGTTAACAGTCTTGAACTGGTTGTGACAGCTGTTAGGGGATGGTATGACATGGAAAGAGAGCTCTTGGATAACACTAGTTGACTACTAAGTGGTAATTACAGATCCTACAACATGCTTTGTAGCATGGAAAGTGGCTCCAGCTGGATGGTCTGGTAAAAGTGAACTCAATAATTTCTCTGTGAAGTTGCCATTGACTGAAATGAGTTGAAACCCATTTTCCTTTCTCCCTCTAAACACTGCCTGGTTTCTTGGTGTTGTTAAGCAGTTGTGTTTTTCACAGTTGCTGCATTTCAGTCATAAACATGGTAAGTGAAATACACCTTGGATGAAAGATGCCACAGACCATAGAGTGCTATTATGGGACTTGTTTCCATAGCAGTTACTGTGAATGCAATTGTACACTTGAGGGTATTTTTTACCTACCTAATTACCTAGTTTTTCTGTATACAACTGGGCTAATAAACTTTAAAAGCCATGCAAAGATTTTACAATGCTAGTGATACGAACAGAGCATTTGCCTTTATTCTTGCTGCTCCAAAGCTTCACAAACTGTGCTATCCCAATTACCTTTTTTCAATGAACATCATCCCATGAGAAATTTCCAGTCCTCTGTAATCTAACTGAATTATAGGCAAAATGGAAAATAAACATGGAAAAATCAGTTTTCCCAGCAGGACTTCTGCACAGACTAATTCTTAGACAGGAATTTTAATTTATTACAAAACTCCTAAGGTGATGCCTCCAGGTAGCAACTGCCAATTTGTGCTCAATGAGAAACAGTTTCCCCTCCTAAGTGGTTAGTATGACGTACTTCCATTCTCTGTAGCAGTATCCTTGGTACTGTG
Source organism: Sakesphorus luctuosus (assembly GCA_013396695.1). Classification (NCBI taxonomy): domain Eukaryota; kingdom Metazoa; phylum Chordata; class Aves; order Passeriformes; family Thamnophilidae; genus Sakesphorus; species Sakesphorus luctuosus. The sequence goes on from VWZD01013048.1 coordinate 1,673,754, forward strand.
GAATAGCTGTAAACTGCCCTTTCTTCCAGATTGTGCCATATGGGTGATGGCTGACTGCTGCAGAGCTGCTTTTGCTCCTATCAGATGGGGTTTGCTTCGAGCAGCATTGTGGGTGGGGGCAAGTTCTGCAGCCTCATAGTTGAGGGCACAGTCAAGCATGACAAGAATGGAATTCTACTGTTTTAAGCATAGCATTCCAGATTATGGGAGTTAATAGGGAATTAGTTATTCATAAAACATGGTTCTGTATCATAAATGTACATACACAGTGATTGATCTGTGGTTTGAACAATTCACAGGCATGTGGAAAATATGTCACAATGTGGCTTAATATAGAACAGCATGCAGACAGTTTGTGCTGCATTTAGAGCCTCAGGGTAAGCAATCTTTGCATGGAATTATATTTTTAAGTAAAGAACTGTCTAAAGTTTGCAAACATTCCCATCTGGCACTCTTTTTTCCAGTTTTATTTTCCTTTTGGCTTGTGTTTAATCTTTTTAGGTGGTGCAGTTTGAGGAGGCCTGCTTTGATGTCTGTGGTGCTCCCCTGCTGCACTTTCTCCAGTCCTTTAGTATCTTGAGAACCATTTTAAGGAACTTGTGCAAACTTGCTCAGGTTTCCATCATTCGCTTGCTTGGGTATTCACATAACAGGCTCATGAGAAAGATGCACCTAGGAATGATATGGAAGAGAGTGTTGATGGCTATAAACTATATTATTATGCCAATGCATTAAAGTATAGGCTTTTTTATCCAGCAGCAGCACATTTTCTGAATGATATCCAATAGAGAATGACTTTTCCATTGAATTTTAAAAGCCTCTTTTTGAAATTTATGCTCACCTATTTTGGAATGTCCTGATGCTGCACATGTTCTGATTTCCTTTTTCTTCACTTTCATAGCTGTTTGTAATATTAAGCAATGCTCATAAATAAAAAAACCCCACCAGTTCCACTTGCCTGAAGGAAGTTTATTGTGTTTTTGTAAAAGATTGGTTCAGGGAGTTGAATTCCACTGGACCATACACGCTTGCAGGAGCAGTCATAAATTTTGCAATTGCAAGCATGGTTAAATCTTTTATTTATAAGTTAACGTACCTTTTATACTGTCAGAAAATAGTGAGCAGAATGCACTCCCGGTGCATCTGTCTTAACGTCAGGGATGTCTGCCAGTTTACAATTTTCAAACAGTTTGTTATAATCTCAGACATCAGTCTGAGCATCAGCATGAACTCTTGGGTAGTAAAATAAACAGAAAGCCTGTCTTCCTATAAATAGAAGGCAAACATGTTTTGATAAATTCATTTTAAAAGAACCTTAATTGTATGCAAAATATTGTGGAGAAAATATGAATTGTGAAGGTCTATTTAATTACAACTGGCAAACAGAGGGAGCTGGACAGATTGTGGCTTTTAATTTTCAGCACTGCCTATGGGGGCTAAAGAATCCCAGTTCGCCCAGAACTGATTATTATCCATCTGATGTAGCCCTACCATCTCTGGGATTTCTGAAATACATCCATTTTACAGTAAAATTAGAGCAAAAGGACTGAATTTGAACACAGATCTGTGTCCTGTGGATTTTAAACTCTGCGTGCTTGGCCTGTGTGCATATATGTGCATGCACACTAACCAACTTCGAGGTAAGCTTTGTCTCTTTGAAAGCTTACTTGTCTTTTTTTCCAGATGCATCACTTGATCTAATAAAAGGTATCAGGCATCCAACAAATCTTGCTCGACTTACATTCTTAAGCCATTGTAGCTGCAATGTTAGTTAAGTTGCCAGCTTTTGCACATACAACAGCCTCGTTGCAGAGAAGTGTAAAGTAAGATAGACAGAATTTGGTACATTAGGCAATCCACTACTATTTAGATTATATTTAGACTGGCTCCTGCAAAGAGTTGGTAGACAGGACAAAGCAAGAATAGCTGGGGAAGCTGCACAGCAGAAGTGATGAGTAGGAAGGCTACTTGTTTACTCCTTAGCAAATAAATGTGCACTTCTGCAACTTTATTTTTGCATTCGGCACACGAAACAATCAAATTCAAAAAACCTGTCTCTTCACAGCTTTCTGCATGGAGTACTTTTCAGATTATTAATTAATAGAATAGGAAATGTTTCTGGAAGGCTTAATCTGAATAATAAATAAGCAGAATAATTTACTACTCACCCTTTGCTAAACACAATTTTAACAATTCCGGTTAAAAGCTACATCCTGCTGCTATTCAATGAAGGCTGTATTATATGTTGTTTTGACAATCAAAATTACCAGGAGGAAATTAAAAAGGCATTCAGTAGCTCCATTTTTATATTACATACAGTTTATTGCTTTACTAATAGCCTTTAGAGTGAAATAACATAGAAATATACCCAGGTATTAGGCATGATGTCCCCGAAGACAAAGACAGAATGACATTTAATTATTTGTTTTTATTTATCACAATATTAATACTATTAGTCCATTACTGACTGAAATGAGGAATAGCAAATCTTGTCCAAGATTTTTATAGCACATGAATTCAAATGTAGTTAACAGCACTGGATGTCATACAGTAGCCAAACAGTGAAGGACTTTGTCAGGAAATGTTCTCAGAGTTACAGAAATGCAGTAATTTTTTGCACTATTTTTCAACCTTTATTTTTTTAATGTATTATCAGGGAAGATGGATATATGATGTAGGAATGAGACAGCAGACACAGCCCTCTAACAACCAAACAATAGAGAAAAGATTATGTTTGCTTTCTCAGGGCTGGATGCCTAATTGCTTTTCTTTCTCCTGGCTTTGCTGCACAGCTGGTTATTCTGTGCCATCCTCCTGCATGGCCTGTGCTAATTGTGGCGCTGGCCCTTGCTCTGGGCTCAGGGCATGTGCAGCACCATGATCTTCTGGCTCTGAGTGCTCATTCTTGGGCTTCCTCTACACCTTCTGTTCAGCCTCTTTGCTGCCTTTCCTCCTCTGAGACAGGGGTGAGCCAAGCTGGGCTGTCCTATGGGCTCTTTGCCTGCCAGTTGGACCAACCTGCTGTATCAGAGTGATCCCACATAGGAATTTAGATTACTAAACAAATGGGTTTCTGACATTGAGCCAGAAAGAGTAGCCACTTTCTTCTCTTGCTTTTTGGAGTGTTATCACAAATCTCCAAACAATTTTCTCTTTTCTTTCATTGTTCAGGAAATGCCATAGACAAATTGGAGTAGAATATCCATTATGGGATAAATCTTGTTGATGGTTTACCTCTCAGATGTCCTTCAAACTAATTTGGACAAAAATAAACAATGGAGTTTTCTGTCCTGCGTGCTTCAGACATGATTTCTCACTGACAACCTCAAATGGGTATTTTGTCATTTGGCTTCTTCAAGTTAGCAGGATAAAAAATGAGTACTGTCAATTGAAAGCACTTTAAATAGCTTAACAGCCATTACCTTAGGCAGCACCTTTTACTCTTCATTTTGTCTTGATTCCAAAATATGACCTTATCTTTATCATTTGTTGACTACTTTTTCAGATTTGCAGCCTCAGAAGATGAAGGTGCCTTCCTGTACCCAGAATAGCTCCCACAAATCTGTCTGAAAGAGTATTTTAGAAACGCATCACTATAAATCATTAAATATTTGTGCCAGAGGGGGCATAAGTAACCACCCATTAAGCGAATGATACTTCTTTTCTGTGTCTGGCCTGGAAAAGATATGAATATATTGATGCTACTAAGTGGAATACTGATCTTTGCTTTCTATTCTTTTCCCTATTATATATGTGCAAATGCAACCCATCCCTTCAGAAGGTGAATATATAACAATGTGCTTAAAAGCAGTTAGTATGTTATTTTCTCAGAATCTCACGTGTCATTTAATAACCACAATAGACTGTATAGAAGTGTACCGTGTGTCTTGTTTATAGCCAATGACCTCAAAATATTTTATGATCATTAATTGGGAGAAATATGCAATTAAAGATAGGGGAAGAAATTATTTTAATTGATCTTTCTCTGAGTTTGAAAAGCCTTTTATTTTTTCACAAGAATGTGGAGGTATTGAGAGCAAGTTCTAGTGACTGAGATATTTATTAATACCACCTTCATTTTTAACTTGAAACTCAGGGCCCAAGACTTGACCCTCAAATCTCATTTTAAAAACTAAATTCCTAAAATTCCTAAATTAAGGCATTTTGTCAAAGATGCCAGAGTTAAAATAATAAAACAAAATTTTATCTTTTTATATTCTTAGATTTCTAATAATTTACTTCCTTGGCAAAAAGAATCATAGAATGGCCTTGGTTGGAAGGGATCTTCAGCATCTCATTTGAACTCACCTGCCATGGGCAGGGACACCTTCCAGGACCAAGTTGCTCAGAGCCCCATCCAGCCTGGACTTGAACACTGGAAGGGATGGGGCAGCCACAGTTTCTCTGGGCAACCTGTTCCAGTGCCTCACCATCCTCACAGTAAGGAATTTTTGTCCTAATATTTACTCTACACCTACTGTCTTTTAGTATGTGTTCATTCCCCGTTGCCCTTTCACTACACTGAAATGAGTCTCTCTCCATCTTTCCTGTGGGCTCCCTTTTCAGGTACTGGAAGGCCACAATTACGTCACCCCAAGGCTTTCTCTTTTCCAGGCTGAACAAGTGCAATTCTCTCAGCCTTTCCTTGTAGGAGAGGTGTTCCATCCCTCCAATCACCTTGGTGGCCTCCTCTGGGCTCACTCCAACAGGTCCATGTCCTTCCTGTGCTGGGGATCCACAGCTGGATGCAGCACTGCAGGTGGGCTCTCATCAGATCAGAGGGGCAGAATCCCCTCTCTTGACCTGCTGGCTCAACTTGACCCTCAAATCTCGTTTTAACAACTAGAATATAAGAACTGAATTCCTAATTTAGGGCACTTTATCAAAGATGCCAGAATTCAAATAAACCCACAACATTTTAAAATTTCTAGTAATACATTTCCTTGGCAGACAGACCAAGCATTTAAGTGGCCTTCTGGAACTGCTTTCAAAATTACAGGAATTAGAGCTGCAGTTCAGTGATAAAAGCTGCTTTTGAGAGACTGAAACTGTTCTGGAAGCTGTCTTAGCAAGACTTTCCCATGGTGGGCTGTACTAATTCTTTTTGGACACTTCCATTGCACAGTCCTGGGGATGTTCTGTTGGATCCTACGGAATATTGCAGAGGATTTTTCTGTGTGATTTTCAGGCTGAGCTGAATAACCTACTACTTACCTTGGGCATGCACCGAACAGAAATGGCTCTTGTTTAGCTGCAGCTATGAAATGGGCTGAGTCCCAGCTACCCCTGCATGAGTGGGCTGTGCCTGCAGTGACAGATGGTTGGGTGGAATTGCCCTGTGTGGGCACACAGGGTCATCCAAACCATCCTCTGAAGAAGTGATAGGGCCTCATATAATGGTGCAGAGGGATTTTTACTGACATTGTGATAACTCAGTGGTTTTTTTCTATACAAAAACTGGAGAGGTGGCATGGCTGGCTGAAGAAAAAGAAACCATGATGCTAGAGGCAGAAAATCCTTAAGAGAAGGCTGGGATCAGTCAAGCTTGAAGAATGTAGTTCTGTTTTTTGTTTCTTATGGTTGGTTGAGGGAGCAGTTAGTCCAAGCCTTGAAAAGGCAAAATGGAATGTGCAGATATTTTGTCTGATGCCAGTTGGAAGTTACACTAATTTACATGTGCAACCAAGAACAGGATTGATTGCCTACATCAAGCATAGAAAGATATTTTTTCTGGAAAATCACATAAAATGGATACTGTGTGCTGGAACAACAGGCACAACAGCAGCAGGGTGTGCTGTATGTATGTTGTCTGCATTGATCCTCATTCCTTTATGATGTGTGTATACTCCATTAGAGGAGTAAGTGATTGCTTCTGTGTATGACCAGATGTTTGATTTGAAGACCATTAATCAAATTTCCCAAGGCAAAAGAAACATTAAACAATTAATTAAGTTATAATACTAGACTTGTAAGAGCATTCTGACTGCACTAATTAATCAAACCAAGTTGGAAGATTTTGTTTAAGGAGCTCTGAAACAGTTTCTGATATATTTCAGAGAAAGGAGATTGTAAGTATTGCAGAGGAGATCTGAAGTCTTTAGGACGCCCATTTTGCACTCACATTCACTGCCGATATGATGCAATTTGTGTTTGAAAGTCGTGGTGAAATCATGACAAAAAAATGAAGATTTTTTTGTATAGTCACAAAGGCCTCTGCAATGAGCTGCAGTGGAGTCAGTCAAGGAAACCCATATTTGTCTCTGCTGAAACAGATGAAAAATGTTTTGAATTTTGGAGGTGAATCCAGGCTACTGTTTTAGTTATTAATTTTGGGGAAGTATGGAGAGAATATACAGGTAAGGAGAGCTATATCAGTGGTTATGCTCATTATTTTTAATGTTTAATGCAGCAGCATCTAAGGTCCATAGGAACAAGATCCTTTCTTACAGAGACTGCACATTTTCTGATGAAGTATTCCTGTGTTGCTAACAGAATTTTAAAACTGCAGAAGAGGCCAAAAAAGGTGAAAATCAGAGTAGTAGAATAGTAGAACTGTCTGGAAAGACAAGCCTTTCTTACATTCTTCTGCTGCTTCATAGGATCAGAGGCTTTGTATGATGAGGATCTGTTCCCACTTTGCCCTGTGATAAGGATTTTAACTCCAAGACTCCACATGTGTCCACTGCTGCACCTTCCTGGGTGTGCTGCAAAGGGCAAGTGTTCAAGGCTGCTTGAGAGCCTGCAGGAGCTTCCCAGTATTGATAATTGAAAGTGACTCAGACAAATAGTTACTTGAAAGTTTCAGCTTAGGTGGTGCAGGGGAACACTTCATGTTTTCTCATGGTGGGTACAGGGAGACTCTCTGAAAGGCAGAGTGAGAGGTTCTTCAGGCTGATAGACACAGGATAGCAACATTCTTCTGTTACTGGAAGCAACAAGGACTGTTCTGTTAGCTAAATTTTATTTATCTAATGCTGAAACTCCCGTTCCTCAGTGTTGTCTGCAGGGCCTGGAAAGTAAATTCATGCTAAGCCTCCTATGGTCAGTCATGCAGGAAATAAAGTAATGGGAATTAGAAGATCAGATGATTTGAAGACTGTATTTAAGAAATGGAACCATTATGTATGGGAAAAAGTAAGAAAATATCTCTTCTGACACATAATCAACTCTAGAAAACAGGAAAAATGATGAAATGTTGTTGTAAATTTTCAGACTAACAGTTTGTAAATACATTACTGGAGCACATTTTGGTTAGTATGTCAAAAGGCACAGAAACTGGGTCGGGACAGGTATTGTCTGGAGAATATGCCTGTGTAGAAGGTAGAGAAAATGTTCATTAATCAAAAAGATATGGAGCACTTAAAATTGAAAATGGAGAGCCCACACTTATGAAAAATTAAGAAGTACAAAGTTTCAATGTCACAGAGGATCTTTAAGAACTAAGGTAGCAAAAGGAATGGGGTTTTGACAGGCTGAGTGAGCTAAGAGGTCAGGAACTGAATTGTGTGGGGTTTATGTGATGAACTGTAGCTGTCAACCAGAAAGAAACCTGCTAATCAAGGTTAAACTGATACAAATCACAACTATCAGGCATGATTTCTCCGAAACAGACTAGCAGGAAAGTAAAATACCTTATGATGCTTAAAAGGAAGATGCCAAAATAAAAGAACATGAGTGAGAGGCTAAGTTGGCTATTAGCTTGGGAAAGCTGCCAGATGTATGTTTCCATAGAAACAAAAATGACAGATTTATTGAAATGGTTGCTTCGGGGCCCAGAGTCTTTCCTTACTTCCTATAGAGGGTTCGTTGGCAGTGGATGGAACAGACAGGTGCCAAACTTATGAAATCATCACTGGTAATGAAACCATTAATTGAGATGGAAATCTTGCAGGGGAAGGTATTACAGTAGCTCCTGCATTTGGAAAAATAAACCAGCAATCATGAAGTGCTCGCCCATCTTTTGCAGTCTGTCTTTCTTAACTGTGTTAATTGGTCTAATAAAAGATATTACCTCTGCCCACAAACTTTATCTTTCTTCCATTGTTAAATTATCATGAACCAAACATTGTCTTTTGAAAAAAAAGGTCATTATTTAGTTGTAGCTGTTATAGTTATTTATAGCAGCATTATTTTTTCTCAGGAAAAATCCATAAACACGGATTCTTCTTCAGAAAAGGACAAGTAAGTGCAAAAAAATAGCAGATATAGATGTACAAAAATATCTATGGGGGAAAAGATTGTATAGGTTATTGGAGAACTTGTAAAAATATGCGCTGATTTTTAAGTAGGCACTAAGGTGAGACATTTGACAAATATTTTTGGGACTCACTGAGTGTCAACAACATAGAATCATAGAATGCATTGGGTTGGAAAAGACCTCCGAGATCATCAAGTCCAACCCTTGGTCCAACTCCAGTCCCGTCACCAGATCATGGCACTCAGTGCCACGGCCAAGCTCACTTGAAAAACCTCCAAGGATGGGGAATCCACCCCCTCTCTGGGCAGCCCATTCCAATGCCTGAGCACTCTCTCTGCAAAGAATTGTTTTCTGCTCTCCAACTTCAATTTCCCCTGGCAGAGCTTGAGCCCGTGTCCCCTTGTCCTATTGCTGAGTGCCTGGGAGAAGAGACCAACCCCCACCTGGCCAGAACTTCCCTTCAGGTAGTTCTAGACAGTGCTGAGGTCACCTCCGAGCCTCCTCTTCTCCAGGCTAAATACCCCCAGCTCCCTCAGCCTCTCCCCACAGCACTTGTGCTCCAGTCCCTTCACCAGCCTTGTTGCTCTTCTCTGGCCCCGCTCCAGCCCCTCAATATCTTTCCTGAACTGAGGGGCCCAGAACTGAACACAACACTCAAGGTGTGGCCTCACCAACGCAGAGTCCAGGGGAAGGGTCACTGCCCTGGGCCTGCTGGCCACGCTATTTTTGATCCAGGCCAGGATCCCATTGGCCTTCTTGGCCACCTGGGCACACTGTTGGCTCATGTTGAACTTCCTGTCCCTCAGTCCCCCTCGGGTCCCTTTCTGCCTGGCTGCTCTCCAGCCACTCTGTGCCCAGCCTGTATCATCTACACTGCAATTTGATGAAAACGTGAAACTATTCTCAGCATTTTCAAGAGCAGGATTGTGAATATTCTAAGTTTTTCTTTAGTGTTTCTTTCAAACTGGATCTTCTACGACCTTCTATATGTGGACTTCTAGAGAATACAGTAACCTGAAAGCAAAAGTGAGTCATTTGGGTACCAGGAACAATATAATTATTATAAAAATATATTTTTTTGATTTTTCTTAATTCTTCTACTTAGGATGGATGTCTGGATAGGATTACACTGAGAGGAGATTTGAGAGTAGTTTAGTAAGTTAGTTTACTCTTTAACAATAAGCTTCCCTTGTGGAAAAAAGGGTAAATCTTATCTAATTTCTGCATAGGTGAGTTTACTTAGACAAGTGAGACATTTAAAAACAAGGGATTATTGTTTTCTGTCCATTCATGTAGCTTTATTTGGAGAGAGCTATATGGGAAAAGCCTGAGTTCTCATTTTGATCTCAGTTGCCAAAGGGAGAGAGAAGGGAGCTGGTTCTACAGGTACTGAGTGCTTGTATAAATATAAACAGAAATATATATATATATTTGTAATATATACATTTTGTTATATATATATATATATATATATATACATATAATGCACCTCTGTTGAGGCTTAGTATCAGTATGCCCCTGACGGCCATTGACCGACAGGATGGCTTCAAACGCGCTCCACACATGATGGTGATGAGGCATAAAAAGCCATTTATTGAGGGGAACATGAGCTTTTATAGGACTCTGAGAAGAAGGTTCCAGAACTTGGCCGGTATTGGTGGAGTGCATATCCATGGTAACGGGGCAGCCAATGGTACAATGGTTGCCAAAGGCGGGAAAACTGACCAATGAGGGGACAGGGCTCAGGGCGAAGGCGGGAAAATGGTCTGAGGGGAAGAAGACAACATGGAGGACAAACTGGGACAAGGCTGTGAGGGAGAAGAGGGGAAGGTGGTACACAGAACTTTGTAACAAAAAACCACAATAAACACCACTTAAACTAAACTTCCACGACAATAGTCTTGGAATTGAGGCTTTCTGGCCCTAATTTCTCCACATCATCATTGTCTTCATAAACCCACTTGTGGTAGTGCTGCTTCCAGGTTTCGTAGGACTCACATTCTCCCACATCCCCCTTTGGAGGAAAGAAATGTAGTTCACTGGAATACTGACACCACCGTATCTTTTCTAGAGAGTCCCTGTCTAAGGCAGTGTGAAAGGAGGTATAAAGCAGGGATGAATTTTTGTCCCTAATTGCAGTGCCAGAGCAAGGTATAGAGAACATCAGAAAAACCCCCCTGTAATAACCAAAATCTCCAAAGAGAAAGAAGATATGCTGCATGAAGTACCAGGTGACATTCCAAATGCAAATATTTGGCCAGAATACCACATTTTATCTCTGTAAAGCTAATGTAACCAGTAAAACATATAATAATGTTGTTTTGACAACAAACCATAAATTTTCCTCCAGATTCATGTGCTCTAGTGAGAATTTTTTTCACACATTTTTTCATTATCTTTCTAAAAGCTTAACAAAATGAGTGCTGTGGTTGCTCTGTTACTATTACTGAATAACTTGCTAACAGAGGAATGATGATCAACAAGAAAAATATGTTCTGTGTGTGGTTTTTTGTTTGTTTGGGGGGGATTTTTTGAGTTTTGGGGGGATTTTTTGGAGGATTTTTTTTGTTTGCTTGCTTGCTTTTGTTTTGTTTAGTTCTTTTCCCCACAAGCAGACCTTAAACTAAACAAAATAGAAGTGATGTGAAGTCAGTTTTGGTATGTGACTAATAGTTTGGACACTGATATTAATGAACCAACTCAGACTGTGATCTGAGTTTAGCAGGGTTGTTAGAATTTGTTTGGATACAATAAAAAAGGCAAATGTATTTTTTTTATGCAGAAAGCACTAATCCTACCCTTAATCTATTTAATATTTGATGCTTTCAGGTTCCTGGTCTCAAGCAGTTTTTCTCACATAAATCACAGAATCTCTTTGACAAATGCTGTGTGAGACTGATAGCTGATAAGGCAGGAGGTTTTCATCGTTGTGATTAAATGATGTTGATTTATTTATCATCTAGGTCTGCATTATTTCCAACTTAGAAACATGCTACTGCCACACTTGAGGACGGATTAGAGCATATCACCCAGGATACTAAAATCTGAAGTGAGAGAGCAGGATATGCTTGGGAAGGTAATTTTCCTCATAGCCTGACATACCTGTCTATGCAGCTTACTCCAATTAGTATTTGTAGGTTGATTTTTCAAAGGTCAAGCATGTAGCATTCCTGTGATGAAGTTAAATCTTAGATAAAATATATTGTATGAAGCCACAGCTTTCATTATTTTATACACAGGTATTTATTTTTTATATACTTTTAATTAAACTCTGTGTCACTGGAATACATTATCTCTACTCTGGAATATTTATTAGGCTAAATGAGCAACATTGTTACATGCTTAAGTAGTTTTATTTTGACACTTCAGAAACTTATACATTATTATTTGATAAAATAATAATTAAAAAAAAGCTGTAGAAAAGCTTCAATACCCACAGTTATTTCTTTGAAGTCTATGGAGGTATTATGGATTTTGATATTTATCTTTCTTAGTAACCAGTGAGACTAAAGAGCAGAAGAAAGGAAACAGGGAAAGTCAAATCCGGAGTCAACAAATTTTGCAGCAAAACTTTCAGTTACATGACTGGGACCAAAATTTCATTAAAGGTTCTAGAAACATTATTAATATCTGAATATCATGTCTTTTCATACTCTTTCTATGCTAAAAACGCTGTACCAGCCTGATAACCTGAGTTTCTGCTTTCTTTTTTCTTTGGTACTCTAATGATTTATGGAACACACTTGACCTTAAATTCCTGTACAGTCAAGTTGAATTAGTTTATTTTGCTATAATAATAGTGAGCTTGTTCTCTTTATCCTTGCAATATGAAATATCTCTGGATTTCAAATGTACACAGCTGATACAAAATTTACTAAAACCCCCAAAAAATTCTGATGGAAGAAAACCTCCCTATTCACAAAAACATACAGATATATATGCCTAGGACTAGCTGAATTTATAAAATTGAACCACATGTTTAAACAAATTCTCTGTTCAACTTCTGAATAGTGGTGAATTTAGATACATCCATAAGTGTTTTATTTAGCCAAGATCCAACAGACTGTTAACTAATTTATGTAGGTAATAGACTTTCTAATGCTGTTTTTAATTTGTGAGTCCACATATTTACATGATTTGCTGTTAAGACAAGACTCAAGTGCAAAGCAGTCTTTTCTCTCCTCCATTTCTTGCTTTCCATGGAAAGGAAACATGCATAAAGATCAGAGGACAGGTAAGGCACATGTCAGCCCAGGTGGCAGAGCATGTCAAGGAGCATCTCTGTTGAGAGATTGCTTGCAGAAAGTGAATTTCTGCGCAATCCAAACTGCTTTAGCCATGAGAATCCTGCTGATATGGCAGCTAAGCAAGGACGCACACCTGCTGTTTGTCCATTAGGCCTCGGTTACTCCCTACAAGTACATCCTTGGGAGCATCCCAACTGCCTGGCTGATCTCTGGACATGAATCCGAAAACATCAGGATGAGATAATGTAAACACTGGACTTGTGAGATATAGGCTTGTAACCAATTAGAAGTTCTAACGTGTTGGGGTGAGACCTTTTTAGCCAATAAGATGTACCTGTAACCCTATATAACCTGTGTGCTGTGTGGAATAAAATGTCGTCAATTTGAATCTCATAGATTCGTGTTTTGAAGTCCTTTCTCTCCGTGAAACTTTGTTTACTTTACATCTCTTATCTATCTTGTGACTGTATAAAGTCAGATTGTGCAGGTGTGCATCTACAACAGTAAAGGATCGATTTCCTAACCCAGACATACCTGCATTGTTACTTTTGTGACAATGTGAAGGAAAGTGTGGCTTCAGAAAACCCAATGAAATGCATGGTGGAGTACTGAGTGATTCGGTGGTGAAATTATTCAGGATAAAAGCTTTTTGTGAATTTTAGCATGAGCATAAAAAAAAATCTGTTTTATGATTAAAGATTGAGACAACCAAGTCAAAATTACTCTACTGCTATTTACTAATCCTCTTTCAGTAAGCCTCTTCCATCCCTCTCCAGATATTTGTGTCTCTTTTCAGAGCCCTTACTTCAGTATAAATGGAAATGAAATTGTTATATGAAGTTTCTTTTCATTCATTTTCTGTGATGACACCATCTACACAATTTATTATTCCTCTGTTGTTATTTCACATCCTTTCTCAGCATTGCTACAGTTGGAGTAAATTAATGCAGTAAATGACACTGAATTTGGTGTTTACAAGGTGTATTGTGCATGGAGAGACAAGCGTGCTGGTTTGGAGAGTGCTGGGAGTATGAGATGTGAACAGCCCAAAGCCCACATTTTCTCTTGAGTCCTTCTCTCAGGCACAACCATATCAGTCAGACCACTACCAGCATATTGACATATCTAGCAAGCCAGCTAATAAATCTTAAATCTCTTCGCTTATCATTAGATGTGAGTTTTGTACCCCACGAGGCATGTGTGTCCCTTCCTGCAGGGTGAGGCAGACGCAAGAGAGAAGAGTCAGTATAAAATCAAAGACTTTACATTGTCATCTTAGTTTGCACACTGGCTTTCTTATGATTTTGGCATACCATTTCATTTTGACCACTTGTCACCTTTCACCAATCTCTGTGTGCATCACAGTCAGGTACTAAAGCAGGAAGCACATCAGGGCTTTGGCTGGGAAAGGCATGTGCTTTGTTACAGTAGATCTCATTATAGTCTTTGATATCAAGTCTTGACAAGGCTGTAAATTATTTCGGGAATTAAATAAGGTTTCACTTGGCTTAATCTGTTGATTCTGTCATTTGGCTCTTATCATAATGACTTGTAGTTGACTTTTCATTAGGGCAAGCAGAAGTTCTCCCTTTGTTCTCTGCTGGAGCACAGCCCTGTGCTTCTGCCTTTTAAGGGCACAATTTACTGTTTACAGGAAACTTCCTGAGATAAGGAAACTTTGAAGTCACTCTCGATATTCTGTCACTGGAGAAAAAAAGAAGCAGAGACAGCCTATGATTTGCCACAAGACTAGAAATAACCTTTGAATAATTGGTCTCATTACACAGAGGTTTGTTGTTATGGTAATATTATCATCCCAGCTGATGCAGAAAACTGAACAGGGTCATAGAACAGCAATTACAAGACATGTCGGAGTGAAAGAACTGTGTAAGAAATCGTCTTTCAGGAAGTGATTGCTGGCAGGTTTCCCAGGAAGCTTCTAACCCAGCAATGCCTGATTCACCTAATTCCTTGATGTAGCCCACACAGCACAGCAATAATTGCCAGCTTACTGAACGAGGATCTTGGGATCAACACCATTCACCAAATCCTGAATGCACCACACTGAGCTAGGAGATTCTGTTTTCCAAATCTTGAGAGTGTGTGGATGAAATGATCATAGTGTGTGTGTGCAGTGTGTAATATATGCATAAAGATGATTGAAGAAGCGAAGATGTTGGAGTTGGTGCTTTTAGGAAGCTCATCAGAAAACAGTAAAATGCAAAAACGGTTTCTAAATAGATGGAAGATTGGGGCTGTTAGCATGGGAAATATCCTGTGCTGTGCTAAGATGAACTTTGTGAAATAATTTTTTCACCTCATTTAATAAGCAAAGAGAAAGTTTAATTAAAACAAACAGCAAGATTTAATTGCTGAGAGTAAAATTTAACTGAAGATTAAAAAACATCAGTGAGTTGCTTGGGTATTTATGAAGGCAAAATTCTTTCTATCCTTGTACCTGTTATTTGCACCATAAACTTTCATATGTTTTATCTCCAGTCATGGAGGTGTTTTATTTCAAGCCATATCCAATTTGGAAGTTGTTATACATTGCAGGTTGCAGTTGGATTACCCTGTTTTGCTGAAGTGCTGCACATCAGGCCCCCCAGTTTCTGTGCTGACACTGAGCAGAACCTTTCTTCACATGTAACAAAAAAGAATGGCACAGTAATTGGAGTTCTGGACAAACCTGGGGAATGTTGCCACTGACCTCCTGTGAAAACTAGACAAATCTAGGAGACTTCTCATTAGCTGCATATACAGAGCTGTAATATCTGAAGAGATTTTTTTTTTTTACTCTGAGACAGGAGCCTGCCTTTAAGTGTTGCCTCAGTGTAATCTTTATAATGTGTTCATCCTTAAAGCACTGGTATGAAATAGAAAGTACTGTTTCTCCATTTTAGAGGCAATGACAGACTTGAGGGTATTCAGAAAGGTTAATTTTGACTAAGGAAGTTTAACTTTAGCAGTCTCTGGAGGTCTGCAATTTTTGTAAAGAGAGAGGCTTCTCCAGTGGTAATTTCACAGGAAAAGCCTAGTTTAGCTATTCTCAGTCATCTTCTGGAAGGACCCATCGTTCATTCTGCACTGACTACAGTTATTTTTGGATTCTGTGAGATGAGAGTAAGAGGAATTTTACATTTCATAGCACTGTGTTGGGAAAAAATGATTAAGGTTTCATGGTGCTCAAATATTTTGTTTCAAAAATCTCAGATGTTTAATAGAGCTGCAGGGCCTCTAAAGCATTTGTGTGATGAAGTCACATGAGGAACTTCCTCACTTACTGATCATGGTACAGGGTCTCGCTGTGCAGCATTTGAGTCTGTGGGTGTGCAAAAGTGGTGTCTAAGCTGAGATTTGTTGAATGGTCTCGCTTCAGCCCTTTAATGAGCTGTTTTATCTGCTGTTGCAAGTGGCTATTATAGAAGCAGACCTAAGCATAGTGTGGCAGTTTGGAGATTTTTTAGGTACTTTTTGCGAAGGTAGAAGTGAACTAGCATTTCATCGGTCGTGACAACAGCTCAAAATGCTCATTGCATTAGTATTAATGCTGAAATGCCTAAAAGTGTACAGCTGGATCCCACCTTCACAGCCAGGTTTATAGGTAGCCAAAATTAAGAAACAGCAGCCATTCTTAGGGCAGGCACGAGCAACATTCTCAGCTTTTACAAAGGGCTAAATTCTGTCTAAATATTTTTCTTGCCTTCAGTGAACAAGAAAATGTTTCTACAGTTAAAACCAAGCTTAGCTCAACTTTAGAAGATTCTTCTTAGGCTATCAAACCTGAGGCTTAGGTTCACTAGCACAGCCATGAGAGCCATTCATGCTTTGTCTTTGATCCAATTGAAAACATGCAATGATTTTCACTATCAGAACTGATACAACAATTTTGGTTCTCTTAGATGACTGTTTCCTCATTTCCTTAAAAAGTACTACTATAAAACTGTTAGGGCTAGGAAGTCAGGTAGCAGAACTGTTTTGTTGCCATTCTCCCTTTTTCAAGCCTTCATCATGAAGCAGGGTGTTTAAAAGGAAATGTTTCATTTTAGCAGTGCTTAAATGTGTATAGAATAGCTGGTCTTGGTGTACAAGGTGCAGGTTATTTTTCTACAAGGAACTAATTTTTCAGTGTAAGAACATTCAGAATAAGTTGATTCTAGTAAACTAAATAGTGCCAGGGAACGCTGGTGTTTACCAGAGCATTGCTGTCTGTATTGTCACACTTACAAAAAGACCTCCTGCTCAATTTTGGCCTGAGTTCTCTGCCACTTTCACAAATAGGAGCTGGGCATGATTCAGACATCAGAGCTGGTCAGGAGTCTTCCCACTATGCCATCTGAACACAGCCTGTGCTGGCAGGGAAGGGACTTCAATGGTGTGACATGAGCCATGCTGTGCCAGGTGGCCTGAGGGCAAACCAACAGGACTCTGCTTATTAACTTACTAACACAGCAAAGACCTTCTTAAAGGGTTTTTACTCTCTTTTACTTTGTAAAATTAATTGTCATGGAATTCGGTTTCAGATTTTCATTTCAAGATGAAAAGTCAAGTTTAAAAATGCCAAAATTAAATGTTTCAGCATTAATACAGAGCAGCTGTTTGTTCTTTGCTGAAATCACTCAAAGATTCATTTGTGTGCAAATAAAAACTCTTTTTCTCTGAAATTCCTTTGAAAAGGTCCTCTAGTTTTGGTGCTTAAAGCTCTTTCAAAGCATGGATTACCCTTAACTCCCACAGTAGCCAGACAGGATTCGTGTGCTCAGCCACTGACTGGAGGGCTCTATTAGAGACATCTATAATTATACATATGTATATATGTACATGTACATGTATATGTATATGTGTATATATATACACACATACATACATATATACACACACATATACATGTACATATAGATCCACATGTGTGTATATATATATACACATACATATACATATATATACACACACACATATACATGTACATATACCTATACATCCACATACATATATACAGAGAGAGAGAGATGGAAGACCCGGCTTGGAGGAGCACAGATATGCAGGCAGGAAGAACAGTATCTACCAGCAGAAACATGCAATATTTCCCCCTTTTTTTCAATGACAGGTAGGTAGGTAGGTAGACACATGTGTGATCTTTCTCAGCATTCTGAATGTTTAAAAATGTTACTAACTCCCCTTCTCTTTTTAAAATTTATTTTCTTTTTCATTTCACAATTTTGACTTTACCAGTAAGTATAGCAATAAATGTGAACAAAATTCTATGTTTTCAAATATAACAGATACAATATTAGTTGCAGTTGAGAGAATGTATACACATTTTGAATTGGGCTTTTTGAAACACAGTTTACTCAGTTTTTCTAATTCAACTTCCTGTGAAAAAATACATTGACTTGAGAAGGGAATACAGTCTTAGTTAATGGATTTACATAATAAGTTTCATTATTTTTAAATTTATTTTTAAACTTTCTTTCTTGTATAAACAGATGACATTTCTCTATTTCACCAGAGTATGAGGATGGTAAATGTGTTAAAACAGACCTGTGCTAAGATATCCATATTCCTGAGATATCCACAATCTCCTTAAGTCCCTCTTTTGCTGCTAACAGAAACTGCTTATTATCCAGAACTCAGAGTGAAGACCAGTTGGGGTCACAGGTTCTAATTATAATCTCCACAAATTAAGATACTTACATATTTGCATATATGTGCATGCCTGTAACTGGACATATCAGAAACAGACAATCCTTCCTGTTCATAATTTGCTGGAAAAAAACCCCAAAAGTTTGCTATGATTTTCTGTTATATCAATCTTTAGTAAAATGACAAATTCATAAAGATATTAATAGCCTGATGAAAAAATCAGCACATTGCAAGGAAGTAGCAAAAGTTGGGCTTCTGAAAGAACATGATAGAAACAGAGGTTGCATCTGATTAAACCAATGTCTGTGAAGGGGAATGACATTGAAATTACTGGAATGATGCCAACACTGCTTAGGTGGGGTGCACACTGCACAAGGATGGAGTCATTGGAATTGCTGCTTGTTGGTAATTGATGATGATAAACCATGACTTGAAGCACAGCATCAGCATGTACACAAATACATGCAGACTTCCAGGTTCTGAAAAGTGACCTGCTTTTGTGAAGTCAGAATAAAAGGTCTGTGACTGCCCAAAAAATGCTGTTTTCTATCAGGCAAGTGTTGATGGAAAGATGCAATGGGTTAGGTAAGGTGAAACTCCACAAATTTACATTTTTTATAGCAACAACCAGTGAGTCCCTTTGCTCTTAGAATTTTAAGATTTTTAGTGAGCCAGATCCTAGAGTGTGGCAGAACCTCCCTCTCCAGGGAGCGGAGCAGAGTCCTAAATATAGCTCAGTCTGGAAAGTATTTGGATGTCACTGGGGTAGGAAATGTTTTATGAGGTCTCCATGTATAAATAAAAGATGAATGCAATTAGTGCTCACCATAGGATATTTCCTTCTATGTGACCCAAATTTATTTTTTCTGTGGCTTTCAGCAGGAGATGTGTCATCAAATGCCTTTTGAATATCAAACGGTTTGAATGAGCTGCCATAATCAGCTCCCGACCTTTTATAACCATATTTGTGGAGGAAAATTTTGCCTTTGAAATCCATATTGGCTATTCTCTTTCAGGTTATTACTTCAAGTCTGCTCTGCGTCTCTCTTCTAATTAGTGACTCTGGGTTTTTTTGTAATCTACATATGAGTGGTGCCATTCTGGTTCCTCCAGGTCAGAGCTGCATGCACATTGTAAACACCTTGGCCTCATCTTTGTGCTTTTGGACTTTCCACACTTCATTTGTGCCAGTGATGTTTCATGACGGCTGCCACAGCCTCTGAATTCAGCCTGGTTTGAATCTTGACCACCAGATTAACTAAGAGCCTGAGACTTCAATGAAGCTCTTGGTAGTTAGATCTGCTCAGTACCTCCAGTGGTCACACTTCATTTTCTTTGAAACTAGACTAGCATCAGCAGAGTCTTCAGCATTATTACACTACTTATGTAAACGACTATTTTTACTGCAGTTGATCATAAAATCACTGCCATAAATATTTTCTTACAGTTGCTTGGAGTCCACATGTAAGCCCAATGTCTTTTATAGGCGGTAACAATTTGAATGAACACTGAAGAATAAGGAGGATAATTTGGGGAGGGGGGGAAGTTCTTGCCACTGTGCTACTCTGTAGGCAATTACTTTTTATAAAATTCTTCACCATCACCCTTCCAGAAGTTCCAAATGGTCCTCTAATGGTGCTGTGCATGAAGTAAAGGACAATTCTTGGTAGCAGAAGGGACACTGACTTCATTGGAAAGAGCCAGTCTTTCGTTCAATTGCCAAGCTAGCATCTTTCTTTGTTTGGAATTTCTCTCTTCCTGATCCTAATTCCCTAATTGAAACAATAATCACCCATTTCTGGTATTGCCACCTCTGAAGTCTTAAGCTTTTATGAGGAATAAATATAGAGACAAGGGGGAAAGAAAACCTCATATTAGGGAAGAAATAATTTTCTTTGGCTTTATATTACCAAATAATACATTGAATACAGAAGTAGCAAGCCAAAGCTAAAGCTATCACACAACAATTAAAGCAGTATATAAATGCTCATGATATAAAAATTTTGGTATTATTTTTCCAGTTGTATTATGTTTATGTGACAAGGTTTTGGTAGCAGGGGGCCCACAGGTGTGGCTTCTGTGAGAAGCACTGGTCAAAATAGACCAAAGCTCAGCCAGGATGTTCTAGACAGTGTAGTAAAAGAAAGTTTGAATGAGAGTTTTGAAGGAAAATAATAGGACTAATTTTGCATAAATTGGAAAATACACAGGTACAACACTGCTTGACAGAGAACAGGTAGCAGATGAGATTACACAGACACTATCCCTTTTTATACTGTATAACTTAAATTCTTGTGTGCATGTCACTGTATTTTTTAGCCCAATTATATATAGGAAGAGTAGCTGGGTGCTGGTGAGCCTTGTGTGCATTTTGGAATGCAATTTTTCCATTTTACAGAGGGGAAACCTAGTTTTGCAATATTCTCCAGGAAGCAATCTCCATAGAAGCATTACTCAGTAAGGATGCAGTGCAAGAGAAATCTGTCACACTGCTTCAGATTTCCAGTAATTGTTGTGCTACAGCAGTGGAACAGTTCAGTGTTCATGTTATAAATGGTGTTGTCTGATTAATAATCTCAGTAGTTAAGATCTTCACAAATCCCCCAGGCTGACTGAAAACCAAGCAGAAAATAGTTCCTTCTGTAGTGTTGAATAAAAGAGACTTGAACAGGGGAAATAAGAAGACTTTATACGAAGTAGAATCATCATCAAGCGCAGAGACGACAGCATTTGTCACAACAGAAAACTTTTTAAGTGCTGAAGCTTTCAGTATGTTTCACTCATTTACAATCTCTTACATGCTGCTGAGTAAATAATGATTTATATTTGATTTTTCACTTGATTATTACACATTACATTTTATATCTTATTCATCATAAAAATCGTTTCTGAGTATTCACTGTGTCTTCATGATTTTAAGAAAAGGTGAGACAGTTGTAAGTTGACACTATTGAACCCAGATAAAAAATCCAAGTGTTTAGATAGAATAGAAATTAGATCAGGACGTGCTTTGTGCTTATTGTGGAAAAAGAAGAGAAATTGGTTATTCAGACTATGACTTGCTGAGACAAACTAGTGCATGTTGCAGAAATAGACACAGCATAAGCATTAAAACATGCAGGTTTTAAAGTTTGTTTGTAGGTAAAATAAGTGGGCTTGCAAGGTTTCCTTCCACAGTTCCAGTTCCAGTGTGAAGAACTTGTAGCTTGCTGTGAATTTTAATTTTCTGTAAGACTAGCAAAAAGTCCTGATTTTTTAAAAGTAAAACATGATGTTATTTTGAGACAGTTGAGTGAGATTTAACTCCACTTTGGGGCATCAAGTGTTAACAGTTCCACAGTAAGTTGTGTTTTTCTTCACGGAATGTCATGTTACTAATTTCACATGATTTATCCAATTTATCTGTATCATCTTGAGTTATGGTCCTGTCCTAGCAATGCTTGCAATTCTATTTTGTTTCATTAGAACATGTTGACAGATTTGGAGAAAAGGTTTGTTCGGAAAGCTGGGAGTTTTTGACAAATCCTTTGTGAAATACTGTCAAGCACTTACACTTCACAATCCCATGGCTGAAGCTGGAAATTTTGCAAGGGATTCCCACTGGGGTTTTTGGGTTTTGTTTTTTTTTCTTAATCAGTGTAAAGCATTAAATACTTGTAAGCTTCTGGCTTTATAAAATAATCTGCTGATTCAAAACTAATTTCTGTTACCAGTTCTAGGTTCAGATTTCCCATTGACTCTAATACAGAGTTTGCTTTTGCATTTGTCTCTCCTTGAAATAGCTGGGTACGGTGCTGGTGAGCACTACCTTCAGCATTTTTAGAGATGTTCATAATTATATTATGTTTATGATTGCCCTTGGAAAATAACCCACCAGGCTGACCAAAACCTACTTCCAAAGTCCTTTCCCAAACCTACTCTTTTGCTCATGTGTTTATGACCTCCAGTTGTGGATGTGGATCCCTGGAAGTGTTAAAGGGCAGCTTAGATAGGGCTTTGAGCAGTGATGGAAGGTGTCCCTGCCCTTGGCAGGGGGGTTGTAACTGGATGATCTTAAGGTCCCTTCCAACTGAAATCATTCTATGATTCTATGAAATAATCAAACACAGCTGTATCAAGAACTGCTGAGAGGAGACAAGGCCGGGACAGCTGATCCCAGCTGATCCAAGGGATATTCCATACCATATGGCAGCATGCTCAATTTATAAACTTGGGGGAAGGAAGAGGAGAGAAGGAAAGGGGAGATACTTGGAATGATGGTGTTTGTCTTCCCAAGTCACTGCTACATGTGATGTGGCCTTCTGCTCATGGAGGTTGCTGAACACCTCCCTGCCCTTGGGAAGCAGGGAATGAATTCCTTGTTTTGCTCTGGTTGTGTGTGTGGCTCCTACTTTCCCTGTTAAACTCTCTTTATCTCATGCCATGAGTTTACTCACTTTTACTCTTCTAATTCTCTCCCCCATCCTACTGGTGGGGAATGAACTCGCAGCTAGTAGTATTTTGGTACTTTTTCAGGATGGAACCAGTAAAAACTTTAGTGCTATTTGATAAGCAGAGATCCAGGTAGACTAAAAGATACAGTGCCATGAACTCTTTTATGGTTTTTAGTACTTCTAGAAATACATAGAGAATTTCACAGCTCTGATCATCTGTGCTCTTACACACTTCCAGCATCCCACTGAGACTTCCAGGGTAAGTTCGAACTGTGAGTCTGAACGGTGTAGGTGAAATATCATTTGAGATGTTTATTTTAAAGTGCAGCAATTTAGTGCACTTCTGCAAGTTTCTGCAAGTTTTCTTCTGCAAGTCTGCAAGTGACTTCTGTAATTTAATTCCTTTCCCATGTAAAGTCCACAACCTCTTTACAAGATAATTTTTGTGAGCTTTTAGGAGAATCACTCCACAACATTAAACTCTACTCCTTTTATTTTAATGAATCTTAATAAATCAAGTTATAGTTCTCTCAGGTTTATTTTTCCACGTCCAATTTATCGCAATCGCAAATTTATGTAATTATCTATATTTATGTCACTTAAGACTGTATTTGTGTCAATACTGTGTTATAGTCAACTCATTTTGTAGTGTTTTAAATAAAAATCCGCTAGGCCTGAGAATTCTTGGGTTTCCTTCTTTTTTTCTTTTAATTTTACCTTCTGATTTGCTCTCACTGTACATTTTACTTTGGAAAGGGTCATTGCTAACATCATGAGGTACAGCAGTGCCTTGATTTTTTGATTTTTCTGGTTGGAACTTCCAGAATATTTGGGTAATTGCTGAGAAAGTTCTGTGTGCTACATTCATTAATTTTTCTGAGCAATGGTATGTTGATTCTCACTCTGGAAGGTAACATGTGCAGTTGTATGGAAGCATCATGTGTTAACTGTGCCATTCATAGCCTGTAGTGGTTCCAGGAGGGCACAGTTTTGCAGCTTCTCTATCAAAGAAAATAAATTGATTCGTTAGAAGACTTTGTGCTAGAGCCTCTTTTCTGTCACCAATGCCAGAATTCTCTTCCCTTCTTTCTTCCTTTTATCAAGGGGCATCAGAAAACCACAAGTCTCACCGGGGACCATGGAAAGAGGAATGCATGCCTGAGTGTGAGTGCCAGCAGTTCCGAGGAACACATGCAGTTTGGATAGCTCTGGATTTCTGTGAGGTAGGATAGTGGGTTTCAGTGGGGCTGAGTTACAGGAAAGAGTAAAATGGCTCTGGGCTTCCTGAGGGGCATGGTCAGAAAATTGTGGTCAAAGTCCTTTCTTTGGGTCTGAAGAGTTGCTGCTCTCATCTTGTGATCAACAGACCCAAAAGAATAATTTTGGTGAGTTAGTATATATTGAGAATTCCTACACTGGGATGTGATTCTGTGTT
The DNA here is from genome assembly GCA_013396695.1 of Sakesphorus luctuosus. Lineage (NCBI taxonomy): Eukaryota > Metazoa > Chordata > Aves > Passeriformes > Thamnophilidae > Sakesphorus > Sakesphorus luctuosus. Next base: position 1,697,709 of record VWZD01013048.1, read on the forward strand.
TTGCCTGTATAGTCCCATCTGGCACATCTGGTCAGATGTGAAGTAGAGGTTTCTTAACAATCCAGAAGATTCTTTTCCCACCATTTACCAATACAGAATTTCTACCACCTGATCATACTAATGAACTTGAACTGGTAGATTGAATGTTTTAAATGTTAAAATTAAAACATTCTAAGATAAACAAACTGCTATCCCATATGTATATAGCATACATAGCGTACATCTTGAGATGTATTACCAGTGCACTCTCTTGTCTCACCTGGCATAATCTGTCACTGACTTTCCTGTCTTGTAGTGTTTCTAGTATCAGCTGCAGTTAATATGCCTTCCTCCACCACAGCATTCATTCATTTCTCTCACGAAAAACGTAAACAGAAGAAGACCACTAAGAATTAGAAATAAAATTAATTAATGTAAATTAAAAAGTTAGAAAGACTCATAGCAACTTTCATCTAAGAGGCAGAAATAAATGTCTGAAGTTCTGTTCACCTGTGAGTACAGAGATGTAGTTAATGATTTCCTGTTCTATCTGTTCTCAACACTGTCATAAGTGATGAGGTGTTTTGTGGGTCTTAAGTGTATATTATAAAACAAGACAGAGGAGGTGATGCAAGTAAGAGAAATGCTATTAGCTGTAAAAATCTTGGCACAAGAACTCCCAGGGATTTCAGAGTCAGAGGGGCTGTGACAGCAGAGTCTGGCCAAATATTTGAGTTAGAAATTCACAGATTTTGAAGGACTAATAAATAGGTTGGGAGCCAAGGTGTTGTCATACCAGCTGTATAAAAGTTAGAGATGAGCAGCTGCATCTCTGAAATTTTTGATGAATGCATCAGACCTCACAGTGTTCATATATCCATACACCTTCTTTCTGTGCATTGTTTTCGGTGTGCAAACCAAAACCAACCACACAGGTTTATATTCAAGAGTTTAGTTCAACCCATTTTAATGCCGCAAATGGCGCTATGAATTAATTGGGCAGACTACATTAAAACTCATATTTGCAATAAACATAAAAATTGAAATGATTGGAGGCTGCATTCTACTGTTAGTGAGGGCAACAAATGAAAGAGGCCAAAATTAAAGGGTTCTGTGAAAAGCCAATGAGCATGTGCCTATGTGAAAGTCTCTGCCTCTCTACATCCTTTGAGATAACCTGTCTCTGGGGACAAAAACAAATACCTGCATTTGTGGCAGGGATGTGAGAAATTGTTTTCCATTTAAAAATATATCAGCAGAAAGTAATAGAACATTACATAATCAGATAATTTACTATTGATAACGTAGTTATTATTTAGCTTTTTGTGCTGGCTGAATTTTGCTCACTGAAGGTCTATTAGAAATGTGTAGTCCACCCTATTTTACTGTTTTAATGGCCACAACTATTTTCCCCATTCTTCATATTATATCTCAATGATGATGAGTAATTCCCTTGTAAATACGTTCTCAGTAATGAGTTTCTGAGGAAAATTGAGCTATCATAGAATAATATTCTGCAATTCTGGGTGATGATCTCAGCATTTTCAGAACTGTTAATTCATTGTCTTTCCCCGCATAAAATGTGTTGTTATCTCTCTTCTGGTGAGATAAGGAGGAAACCAAAGAACACGTAGATTAAGAGCAAAAACTGAGAAACAAGCTAACAAGATTCTCCCCATGGGCTTTTTACCTCAAAACTACTTTTCCAGCTGACTTACCCAACATTCACCTGCATCTCCAGCTGTGGAGCTTTGTTACACTCATGTGTCAGTGTATCTGTTTTCACATTATCTCACAAGAGAAAGGTGCAGGTTGGCAAATTCGATGTCAATCACTGTAAACTTCGTGGTGGCTCGGCAGGAGCCTGTGCTAAACATGACCAGTGTGGAGGTTGGCATTGCTGACAAGCTCTTCTGGCCATATGGGAACTTCTGGGGGAATGAAGGCAAGGGCAGGTGTGCTGCTGCAAACACGTGAGAGCTGCTAAAGTCAGTTTTGTGGGTGACTGGAGCAAAGCAAACAGCGGTGTTGCCTCTGCCTGTGTTTGGGTCTGTGCTGCAGAAAGCAGGTAATTAAATTATGGGACTATTCAGTCATGCTGGGTTTCTTACATGCCCTGGAAGAGATTGGTAGCAGATTGCTATTAGAAGAGCTGCTCCTAAAATCAATTAGCTGATGGCTGAAAGTGATAGTAAGGGAATGGAAGCCTTTTCTCCCAAAGGCTGTGGGAGAAAAAGCTTGGGAACAGCTCTGTTTCTGCAGGTGTCCATCTGGGCAAAGCTAAGGGAAATTGAATTTGGAATTGGGTGCAGAAAACAAGGTCTGGGGTTCAATGTGATTTCTGAGTATTGTGCAGAAAAGCTAACAAGTAGTGGCTTTTAGAGACCTTCTTGAGATGAGATGGAAGGTGACAGCCTCGATTAGGGAGGCATGACTGACAGCCTCTTGGGAGTTTGAGCCTGTGCACCTTCAGAGAATAGTGAGATTCGTGTTCAACATGTGCCTGAGAAGCCCGAGGCAGCTGTAACTGTGATTGCAGACCTCTGAGAGCTGGTCTGAGCTCCACCAGAATTGCAGGAATAGCTGAAGTGAGCCTGTGTTACAAAGTGATGTTTGATATCTGAAATAATAAAGAGGGATCCAAAAGTTCTTACAGTTACATTATGAAGCCAGCATAGCCAATTCCCCTGCCTTGCCTGGAATGCTTCTTATACTCAATGGGAATTCATATTTAGATATTTCAGGGATAAGTGCCCAGATGATTTTGATTCCAAATTTAAAGAATGCTTTATGTAATCACTTGAATTCATATAGTCTCTGAATATTTTGGAGACTGTAAAGACGTTAGGATATTCATCTTTACGACTGCTATTGAACCTGTTGCAATCAACAGCAATGATTTTTGGCTTAGTGTTTGTTGCCCATGTCTAAATGTGCTATAAGTGACAGTTACATTAGAATTTCTCTAAAGCCCTGCAAGGAATATTCCTCCAAATTTTTAATTTGCATTTGTTGCTGTGTTGTCTCTGCTATATATAATCTGCTGCAAATTCCTTTAAAAATAATTTCCTTTCATGTCAGAACAATCTTGGGGAATAAATCTCATAACATGGTTGAGAGTCAGTTCTGCACAAAACCCTCTCAGAAACTTTGTACCTGGGAAATCAGTGTCTGGAACTGGAACTCCAATTTTCAGCATTTAAATATAACTCTAGTAGACAGCAGTGGCTGTCAGACAGAGAGACCATGCAAGGCCTGGGAAGGAAGGTTTGCACAGGAACCATGTGCCTGGAATGTTCAGATTGGTGTCATATCCAGCTTAGTTTTCTCTTCCTCTCAGATAGAGACTTCTGCATCAGAAATAAATGTCCATACAGAAATTTTAAATGCAGGCGATGAATCTTGTAGGATGCTAAACATCTTTGTGCCAGCTAAGCAAAGATTTTGTAACAACAGACTGTATGAAGACCTGCTGACACTTCTGTGAGGGGTTGGATCAGGACCAGTCAGCACCTCCCAGGATCAGTCCTCGTGTTTGCATAGAGCATTCCTTAACACTTAAAACAACAGAAGCATTGATGGCAACCTGCAGCAAGTAAATTACAAATAACCAGAAGCTGCCACCCTCTACACTTGTTTTTGTGTCTTGTCTTCTAAAGGTTTCTGGTACCATTTATGAAAAAGTGATTAGGACAAGAAAATGAAAGCCATGCTCACATCTATGCTGCACTCTTGGTGTGCTGCATATCTTTAGTGCTGCAGGTCTGAATCACGGTGGAAAAACCACTTTCAAGAAGACTGAGGTACTTGTAGTCTTCTAAGTTTCTGTACCTTTGAGCCTCTTACCCTCTGTGAAAGTCCTTCTCTAGAAAATGACAACCATAAAGGCTTGTGAAGTGCGCAGAACCTACTGTAATGAGGATTGTCTAAGTACACCCTCTGATATGTTCCAGATCAAACCCATATGTAATATGGGGATGATGGAGATACACACACACAAAAAGTTTCATACTAATGCAATACGTACTGAAGTGTCTAAGTTTTGGCTTACTCAAAAGTGCTGTCTGCTCTGAAATTTTCTCCAGTAATTTCTGTTTTATTCACTTAAAGTCTCATAAGAGTTTTCCATGCTCTGGACAATGAGGGCTTCAGGCTTGTTGGATACGTACCTCTGCTTTTAGTTGTTGAATTTACAGGGCAAAATTTGCCTTTCAAAATCTGGTTATGAGGAAGCACGTGGATGAAAGCAATGAGAAATTAATTAATGGGAAGCTTATTTTAAAGGTAAGAGAATGTGTACCTGACTAAATATGTACTGTAAGTAATTAATCCTATCTATGGTATAATTAATAATAATGTATATCAGACTGAGCTAGCCTGGGGGTTCTGTGTTGTGCTCTGTGTGCATCCCTTGAGAGGAGGAGAAACCAGCAGAGGTTTTGCATTTCATTAGAACTTTAGACAATTCTGTAGATCTCAGGCCTGCTGGGATAAGAGATTGGCCTTACATGACTTTCTCAGATGAGATGTAGTGTAAACACGTTTCTTTGGCAACAGTTTTCGAAATGTTTTCCATGATACTGGATGTTGCTGTTCGGATGAGCAGGCAGCTGGCAACTCGTGTGTGCTTTGAGCAAATGCACTACAAGGCATCGGCAGCCCTGCTCTATACTGATACAGGTCAGGTGCAATAATTGGAATACTCTGAAGTATGTGGGTAAAGATGGTTTTTGTTTTGCTTGTTTCTATCCACCCAAGATGCTGTAGATAGTATGTCCTGCATTTAGGCAGCTGATGAAATAATTCATTGAATACCTGTGCTGAAAATCTGTCAAGCATTGTGAGGTCTCAAATACAGTGTCCTGCTTTTGCTCTCTTCTACTGACTTGTACATGAAATCAGTAGAACTTCATACATTTTTCCTTGTCTGCATCAGCAGGATTTGCCATGTTAAGGACAGCTGAGCAAGAGCAGAAACTCATGATTTGTTTAGGTAGTTTCTCTGATTATTTTATAAAGATAGTAATCATAAACAGCTGTTTTCCAGGAGCAATAGAATTGCAGCACCAACTCATACAAACATTTTATTTTTGTAGCAGGCAGATGTAGATACAACTTTACTCCAGCTGTTGAATATGCTTGAGCTATAACCTTTTCTTAGTTTTTTGCTCACTCAAAGCCATGACTTGGCAGTTTCCATCCCTGAGGATGTCCTCAGTGTTAATGGTATTCAGCACTGAATAAAGCTAAGATCCTCTTGGTGTCTTTCTTTTACATGACTGCAACTGTTTTCTAAAAGACTTGTTCTGTAATTAAGAAATAAATTTTAAATTCTGCTGCTACACTCCCTTTGAGTTCCCTACTCCTCAACATTGTGGAATTGCTCAGTAGTGTTCTTAAGTGATTATAAGTATCTTCTTCTGTTTTTTAAAATAAATACTAATAGAGGAATAATTGAAAATACATCCTTATATATAAGTAACAGTACAGTAGATGTTACTTCTCTCCTTTAAAATTTCTATCAGTGACATACACTTTGGCTTTATTACTCTACTCCTTCACATATCAATTCCCTCTGCTTTCAAGGTTCAGAGGGTGGAATTATGCACTAACAGCGCTCAAGGGGCCCCTGCTAGTCTTTGATTATGATCTTTTCTGGGTCAGATTAATAATTCATACAATATTTCTCTGCAAAAAGAAATATGTTGCCTGTCATCTCCTGTCATCTTTTTAAGGCTTGTTTCAACCCTCTAATGGGACTGAGGCCAGATATAAGTTCATTTGAGGATTAAACTTTAGAAAAAGGATAATTACTGGGTTATGTGAACAGGCACCCAGTAAAGAGCATTCTTGGATGTGTTTTCTGGATCTTCAGCTACTGTGGAGCAACTGCTCATGGAAAATAATGGAAGATCTGTTACATGAAGCCCTTAACATTCAATAGATAACTTCTGAAGGGGGAAAAAAATATCACTGTGGGCAATAAATTTCCTCTCTGAAAGAGCTGTAGATACAAATAAGATTTGCAGCAGTTTTGAGAGAAGCAATACATTTCTCATGCATCCTTTATCTGGTTGCTTTAGGCCATTTCATTACTCATAACATCTTGTTCATGTTCTTTGGGATATAAATGTTATTTTATGTAGAATTTATGTGTTTTAGATTTAAAAGATCGTATTTGATTTAAGAAAAAGATTTATTACTTTACCTAAATTTTTAACTAAGAGAGGAAATCCATTTTTCAGGAGACAGACCTAGTTATTTCATAAGCGTGGTTTAAAGCTGAACACTTCAGAAGGTGACACCCAGGGATTCTGAGCAGCTTTACATTAGCTTGTGGGGTTTTGGTTTCTGGTTTTGGTTTTCCCCAGTTACGCTCAATTTGCCTGTAGTACTTGGGCCCCACACAGTGCTGTTTGCTGTGCCTTCACCCCTTGTTCCTTTCAAAAGAAAAAGAGGCAAATTGTGGCTTGGCAAGTCTCATTAGGCTCCCTATCCCTATTGAAATGAGTTTGAAGGAGAGCTCTGGAAAGGGGTGAGAAGAATCTTCTTGTATAGACATCCGTGGCTTGAGCATTCCTTCCTGCAGGGGAACAGATGAGGAGAAAGGCTTGTCCAGCCCAATGCACGGCAGTGCTGACTGAAATCCTTGTCATAGGACGGACTTTCTGTGTAACTGTGGGAAAGTTGTCAGTCTTCCCTGCCTGCTTGGCTGAATGTGAGGAGAAATCTCTTAATCTGACTTACTCTGTACTAGAAAAATCGGGCTATATATGTTCTTCTCTTAAAACCATGCTCAAAGATGGAAGGAGACAGTTTCTGCTTCAAAGCAGTCATGATTAGCAGTAATTTAACATCATGTTGAATCCCAGCATCCAAGTCCAAAATTATTTGGAATGCTTTACATTAAATTGAATCAAATAACTGAAGTATGATTAATATCCAGTATTGAGATAAAATCTTGTTGTCTTTTGTTTGAATGTATAGAAGAGTAATAATTTTAATATTTTCTGCACAGATAACTGTGTTTTTCTTTCACATTCCATCGGCCTGAGGGAGATTAATTTGTAAAATATCAGCAGGGATTGGAGCATAAAAAAGACTGGCATGAGAGACATAAAATTCCTGTCTTTTTGAATGGTATGGGTAGGATTAAATTGCAGATTAGGGACTAAAACTTTTTATTAGAGCAATGTGAAAAGGTAGATCAGGCTAAATTGTTCTTGAGGCACAACATTTCAATAACACTGCACAACCACGCTGAGAGAATAGCAATATAACTTGCAAGGGAAGTATTAAGGACAAAGAAATTTGAGTAGAGATTGAAAGGTCTAATCGTATATATAAGTACTTAATCTGTGGCAAAGCTTGAGGCAGCTTAAACTGCATCTGGAAGAAAAGGAAGTAGGCTTTGGGATTATCTGTGTTGCATTTTCTAAGGAGAGCTCAGAACTTTCTTTGAACATTAAAACCAGCAGCACCTGGTTAACATGAGCTGGAATTAAAGACATCCTCAAGCACAGTTTTCAAAGTGTTGGTTCAGGGAGAACTATCGTGTTTGCTGCATTGCTGGCTCCAAATATTTTACCCTGTTCTTCAATTCTTACTGTACTAGGAGGGTAAGAAATGACTGTCATGAACTTTCCCCTGCCATTTTTGTATCCCCTGAGTGTTTCTTTGAGTTGGGAGAATCCTGTCGTTCTCAGACAGGTTTGAGAGCTTTCTGGAGGTGTTTAACTCAAACATTTACCTCACAGAGCAAAACTTGTCATGTCCTGCTGTTGCTCTCTCTGGCTGAACGGCTTGCACAAGGAAGGCTCATGTCTGAAAGAGTAAAGGAGGCTGTAGATCAAATCCCTAATGACTCATCACAGTGCGTGTTTCTATCTATCTGTGGTCTGCAAAAACTGTGGGTTTATGTCTGTGACCCTCTGTGTCTGTTGCTTCCTCCAATACCTGTATACAACTACAATCACCACCGGTGTAGAGTCAACATACACATTGAAAAAGCACAAAGCTCTCCCTCTGCTGTTCTTGGCCCTCTATTATATAAGCATTTTGGGTTTCACACCAGATGTTATAATATTGTTTAGAATATGGCTATGTAATTACAATTGCAAAGTATTATTGCAGTCAGTAGATCTTCTGAATCGATTATTACAATATTTTATATAAAAATATAGCAGAAACAAAATAAAGCCAAGCCTTTTTCTTCTTCTGAAGGAATAACCAATATATTGGTTATTCTGAATTACCTTGACATCACATAAAAGAGAGAATTTAGACTGCAACTTTCTCCAATACATTTTGTTCAAAGCAGAATATTTCAATAAAATATATAAAAATATTTACTAAACTGCAACTCTTGTATGTAAAGAAGTATTGTTAAAAAGCTCTAAGATAAAAAATCAGTTTTAGGTGTAATGGCCAAGATGCCTCTATTCATTATTTAGGATATTGGATCCACTTTCAGAAGAGTTCTAAAGATTATTAACACAATACCATTACACATTTCAATGGAAAAGCACCAAACCCCCAGAATTTCTATACTGTTGCAAGTTTTTTCTGACTTTTCTTGGGGGTTTTTTCTGACTCTTAAGTTTGATGTGCTTCAAGAAGATTGTATATCATGTGCCTAATAATATAATAACAGTATATTAATGTAATATAATAATAATTTCTATAATGTGACTAATATAATTTCAGAGTTTCACAGTCTGATCCACAAGGCTCAAACACTAAATTCACTCCTCCCTTGGTGGTGTCATATTTTAAAAAACCCAGACCAAAGAAACAAACAAGTCAAAAAGGAAAAAAAAAACAAAAGAAAGAAAGAAGGGCTGGAGGTGGTCACAGTTATTTCACAGGAGACCTATAACTTTTTTTTGACTGTAGAGTCCCCATTGTTTCCAAAGCTTTCTAGAAATTTATTCATGAAGGAGCTCTTTAGTTTTTCCAGCAGTTACTCATTTGTGCGTGGCAAAGCACAAGTGTCTCCGGCAAACACTCCTGGGTTCTTCTGAAGGCAGCAAGTGAGCTCTGTGATGGTGTGTGTGCTCTGCAGAGAATACCCTGGGATGGAGCTGGAACCTGGGCTCAGCCAAAGCTGCTACAGATATGTTGCTCTATGAAGAGACAGTGAGTGTGTGAGGAATCACTGGGAAGAGGGAGGTACAAGCCCTTCACAGCTGGCAGCCTGCTGTGACAAACCCAGAGGGAAGGGTGTGAGTACCAGTAAGCTGGTTTGCACATGATGGCTTGGAAGTATGACTGTCAGTCAAGGAGAAAGATTAAGGTTTTCAGAAGAGGATTTTCTCACTCATGTGGTAAGTTCCCACAGAGCATGTAAATTCCTGTGTTTCATCCAGGGAGCGCTGGCAATGCATCATCAAGAAACTTGACTTGAGCAGAAACACAGAGGAATGAATTTTTGAGGAGGCCTCTAATGTAGAATTGGTCTACAGAGCTCTTCATTTACATGTTCCAGAGCAATTTCTTAGCAAGCCTCTCATCTTTTACGTTATCTGTCATCAGATCTATCGATCAGCTTTGTGTGATTTAAGATCAGGCCTGTTGATAAGTCAGCAGGCTATATAATAACTTTGTTATGATTTTGGTTATTGCTTGTGTTGCCTTTTAACTAACAATCTTATTTGGTGCATTTTTATTTTGTATTTCTCTGGCAGGCATTGGTAGCCAAATTATACTGGTGGCATTGCTGGTGCCCTGGCTAAGGAGGTTTCTCTGGTTTTAAACTTCTGTTACCAACAGTTAAATGGATATCCTTTGTTAGAAAACAATTTTATTTCTAGTTCTAAACACTGTCACTCGGAATTATGGCTTCTTATGTTCTAAAATCTATTCTCAGGTGTCACTTGTCTGAAAATGTAAAGATAAATGAAAGTGAAGCAATGTTAGTACATATCCAATGTGCTTTCACGTGCCATTTTTAGGTTTGTGGTAAGCAGGTGCACATCCTGGGGACTGTGGAACAGCTGGACATACTGTTTGACTCCCTGAATCACAATGATTCACCCTGTGTGCTTGTTTCCAGAAATGCAGCAGGTTTTGTTTCTCATCTATGCTATTTTTCAATGAAATTTTTGCTTGAAACTCTTTGCAACTCTTTGCAAGACATTTTCTTGAGTTTAAGTGTATTTTGAGGCTTAAGCTTTAATTTAGTCAATTAGCATTTTTTTGCTAATAGAACAGGTTTTTTGAGAGAGTACTGAAACATAATTTTCAAGAGCAGCTGGAACTGACGACAGTACTGCCATAGGACAACAATTATGGTAGCATATGATGCCAATTTGTTCCTATCCAAGCAGTCCTGGCATGTTAAAATCATAGAGACCAGCTGTGTCGTGGTCAGGGCAACCCTATGCTAAGGTAATATTCTGTAGATCTTTCTATGCAGAGGGAACTCTTTGTACACAGGTTGTTGTTCGATAGGCACAGCATTTAAATAGTTCAGTTTTTCATCCAAGCTCAGCTGTTCTCCAGTAGACATATTAAGCTGGAACTTGCAACACTCTCCTTCATCTCAGCACACTTTGAACGATCCCCATGGTGTGTGGTCAGAATGTTTACCTCAGTCTAAGGTAAAGGAATTACATCTGGTAGTTCCTAAGCAATCAGCTTAGAGGAAATTCGTGGTAGATCTTTCCCACTGTAGTTTTGTTCAGTAAGGATTACTGAGCTGAATAGGGCATGTCTATTCCACTTCTTGTTTCAGATCTTTTGTACACTCACCAAAGTCTTCTTGTGTTGTTTTGCACTCTGCTCACACCATTCTTAGTGCTTCCACTTTAGGCTGAGATTGTGCAACAAAGTTTTGCAGCAAAGGAATAAACTGCGTCTGTAGTGCTGAGAATGGTGAAAGACCTGGTGGATGGCGGGCTTAGTTACACACATGGACTTTCTGTGCTGTTTGATGTCTTGCTCAGTAGAGACACATTGCTCAAGATTCCTGGTTATTAACCACTCTGTAGAAGAGGAAAAACCTGAATTCTTGTCTCCCAGCTCTGCCTGTTCTTTGATAAAACTTGGTTGCACATACGTATCCTTATACATAAAAAAGGCTTTCATGCATCCCTTGACTCAACATTGTCCTTGAAATTTAGGTCCTGTTTACAGGATTTTATATGATCCTATGGAAAGAGTAGGTTAACAGAATCATAGAATCATTGAGAAATCAAGTACTGTGTGCTTAGTTTATTAACAAGCAACACATTTGGTAAGTGATGTGCAGTCTTAGGTCAAAAAGGCCTTTTATTTATTTGGTTATTATTACTATTTTGCAAGAACTGGGCTGTACTAAAAATTAATTACTGCTAGAATTTGAAGGTTTGGGTTTTTGTTTCACTTCAACCAGAATGTTATTTTGTGAAATTAAATTTATTTAGTGCTTACTTTTTATGTTCTCACATTATTTTCTGTTTGAACTCACAAATTGTCTTTTCAAAATTTCAGAGAGGTAAATTTGGGTTCAATGTTTTAATAGAGGAAGACACATGAAAGTAAGATGTGAATGCCATAAATGCACTTTTAAATTATCTGACACTTTTCATCACTGCTGGTAACACTGAAGACTTAGTGTAATAACTTAGTAGCTATATCTTTAAAAAGATTCAAAATTACCTTTAAATTCACATTCTAATACCATCAGACACACAGTTTTCTATTTTATCAAAAATATGGTCAAACAGAAGTATATTATAAATGCGTAAAAGAATTTTAATAACAATTTTTATAAATTGCATTAAATGATAAAGTAAAACTTATGGGTTGCCATATTTCAGAATTTAAGTATTCTGTGTTTTGAGTGTAGCAAATAATGTCTCAGAGTCAAGTTTTCACTTATATGTGAAATTTTAGTAGAGTTACAGAATGTCTTAAATGGTGAAGAACATTCTGAAGAAAATTATTGATACCAAAGTAGAAAATCTGCTTTGTAAATCATACAGTAAGACCGGATCACCCATTAAAATTACAGTCCTGATCCTGTCCAACATTAATAGAAGTTTTACTGTTTTCTAATTAATTTCCTCTTTCTCACCTTGTCTTGCCTCTGTTGATTTTTCTAAAAGCTAGAAAATAAATTGAATATAAATTTAATATATATGCTTTCACATGTTACAGAATTGTGCTCCATGATTGAATGGTTGTAGGTGTGGCAGAGATTAACATAAGAAAGGCTTAACATTTCCACATTCAACCACATGAAACCTCCTTATGGGACAATTACAAAATTTTGAAGGAGTCTTTTTTAAAATGTCCTGCACAGGAAATTCTAGTGCAGAGCAAAAAATTCTAATGAGTTCCATAGACTAAGGAGGAAGACAGCCCTCCTGTCTAACTGCTAAGAGATGAAAAAGTGTGTTTTAAAATGTTGGACGTAATTTATCTTGGGACATATGCCAGTTTAAACAAGATGACACTTCCATTGAAGAAGATACCTAAATATTAAAGTCACAGTTCTGTTCCAGCGTATCTGTTTAGTATCTTTCATGAATTATATTTCAAGAATAGCGTGGCCAGCAGGCCCAGGGCAGTGACCCTTCCCCTGGACTCTGCATTGGTGAGGCCACACCTTGAGTGTTGTGTTCAGTTCTGGGCCCCTCAGTTCAGAAAGGATATTGAGGGGCTGGAGCTGGGCCAGAGAAGAGCAACGAGGCTGGTGAAGGGACTGGAGCACAAGTGCTGTGGGGAGAGGCTGAGGGAGCTGGGGGTGTTCAGCCTGGGGAAGAGGAGGCTCAGAGGTGACCTCAGCACTGTCTAGAACTACCTGAAGGGAAGTTCTGGCCAGGTGGGGGTTGGTCTCTTCTCCCAGGCACTCAGCAATAGGACAGGGGGGCACGGGCTCAAGCTCTGCCAGGGGAAATTGAAGTTGGAGAGCAGAAAAAAGTTCTTTGCAGAGAGAGTGCTCAGGCATTGGAATGGGCTGCCCAGAGAGGGGGTGGATTCACCATCCCTGGAGGTTTTTAAACTGAGCTTGGCCGTGGCACTGAGTGCCATGATCTGGTGACGGGACTGGAGTTGGCCCAAGGGTTGGACTTGATGATCTCAGAGGTCTTTTCCAACCCAATCGATTCTATGATTCTGTGATTCTAGGAAATATTATTCCTTTATGATGGCAAATGTACTCGTTTGTAACTTCATTGTCAGGGTACTGGGCTTTCATTGAGGGAATTTGTTTAGATCAGACCTTTCCTCTCAAAGAGTGACATATTTGGTCTCTGACCTTCTGCATATGTCTGATATGGTTAGGGAAGAAGTGAGTAGTGATCATAATGAGGTATATTTTATTCTATTTTTACTCTTAGCTGATTTTTTCATAAGCCTCTGTTCTCCTGAGCTGCTTGTTACCTATTTGCTACCTTACCCACACTTCCTTCAGCTTCTGTTAATAAGTAGAATAATGTTTACATTGTGGAATTTGGCATGATTTGGATTGTCAGCATGGAATTCAGTGCAACTCTAAGCAGCCATTTGGGGCACCAGAAACAGGTTAGTCACAGTAGCACAGAGTGAAGGCACAGAGACGGTTTGACAACACACCACCTAATGTGTGTGGCTAATTATTTTCTGGTTTTTAACAATTTTTACTGTTAAACAAACAATCGTGTAGCACCATTACTAATCATCTTCTGAAGTTATGTTTGTGCTTCAAAACTAATTATAGTAAAATTAGTGCTGTTTCTCTGCACAGGATCTCAAAACACTTTGTTACATGACATTTTTCCAATGCACAAATAGAAAGTTTATCTGTATTTCTCCCAATCAGAGTTAATTCTGGAGACCTGTTCTTTGCATATGCAAATCAGAGTGTTAGTCTCCAATATGACATAGTAGTTTTTTGAAAGAATAGAAGACGGGAAATGAGATGGAGTTGCCATTACATTGAAAACCTATCATGAAATATGTGTTTCTTTTATTTATATTAAATGACAGGCAACGATGTATTGAAGTTAATTGACTTCCTTTGAGAAGTAATTTCAGACGATTAAAGGAAGGTGTAAATTATTAAAAATACAAAGATTTTTGGTAGATCTAAGAATGAGGAACAGCTCATTTCATCTGGAGTGTTAAAAGCACATAACAGCTTTTAGCCTGCGTGATTAATCTCTTGAGGTTTCTGTTTGGAAGCACATATTCTTTCCAAAGACCTTGCTAATAATAATATGTCATTAGATCTGCCCCTCAACACAGAGACAGAGGTTAAAAAGTTATTAGAATTACTTCCATGCACCTGTTAATGAAAGAAAGATGCATAAATAGAAGGCATAGAAGGCTTTAGAAATTCAGAATTCAGCTTCAGTCTGCATAATCAAGCAGAGAGTACTGTCAAATCAGAAAGAGAGTGTCTATCTGATAGAAATACACTCGTCTCCACAAATCCTTGATTACTCTTTTCTAATGAGAGCTGACTTGGGATAACAGCCAAGGAAAACTACTCTTTGCTTTACTGAAAGTTTAAATAAAAAAAGTGTCTTAATCCAAATCCCTTTATGGTGGTCCTTTTTGATTGCTTGTTTTTCACTTCCAAGGACGTTTGTGAAGAATGTGATCCTGCCGTGATCTCAGTGCAGAAATGAGGATCTGCTCTTTGATGAGCTGAGTTCATGGGCATCATCTGTGGGAGGCTGAAATCAGAGAGACACTGCAGGAGGACAGTCAAGGCAGAGCTGCCATTTTTAAGATGTGATTTAAAATCATGTGAGAGGCACCTGAGATTCTAGTGCTTGCCCTGCACTTAGTTATTTTCCTGTAATGGAAATACGAAGATAGTCTAAGATAATTCTGTATTGAAATCAATACCATTGTTCAATCACTTTAAATGGGTATTTTTCAAATGCCTTTCTGTAAAAATGAGAAATTCTATCCTAAAGAGGATCATTTATAAGATGCTTTAAATGAACATAGCATTAATAAAATCATAGAGTAGGATGTTTAAGTTTATTGCCCTTTCAACTCAGGAGTATTACTGCTTATATTTTTCTGCTTTAACTTTTGTTAGTATATGCCATCAAGTCTTTCATTTATATTCAGTATAGTGCTGCTTCCACAAATCCTATTAATGCTTGTCAGTTCTGTCTCTTGTACCTAACATTTTACACATAGTTTAATTGATCAGACTTCAGTTACTGTTTTGTTTGCTGTTGTTTTTATGTTGTTGTCTACATCAGCTAATGGTCTCCTCTGTCTGCAAAAATGGAAAATAGGAAGGAATACATTTGAACATAATTCTACATGTTACAGCACTTTATGACAAGAATGGGGTATGTTACTTTCTAAATGGGGATACATAGGAGCAAAGGGAATCTAAACTGGGTTATGAAGAACAAAACTCCAATGACTGTCAAAGATTGAAGGTGTCAGTAGCTTTTGCTCTACAAAGCTGCTCTTATTGAGCCTTATTAATGCTATGCAGACCAAAGGTCCTGAGCTTACAGAATCCCTCTCTTCTAAAGCATTAAATTATTGATGGCAGAGCTGTGAGGAGATGTGAGCAGGGACAGCTTTTCATTGCCAACCCACAGCCAAAACAAAACAACCTTGACAGACCAGTCTGGTATCCTCAAGTCTCAGAAACTATAAATTGCCTCTCCCTGACTCGCTCAGTTTCAAATAATGAGGTGTCTGAAGCCTGGCCCGTTGATCTCCATGTACAATGTCCCATTGTGCTTAGGACGTTTGCTTATTTTAAAACCAGGAAGGTTTGAAGAGAAAAAAGGTGATTCCTGTGCCAATTAGATGATTAGTTGTGTTTTTCAATCTAGTGTTAAAAAGTCAAAGCTGAAGGTTTCCCTTCTATAAATTCAATTTTAAAATGTCAGAATGAAAGCTATTCCTCCCTGATCATTACTTTTGGATGCACAGTAATATATATTGGCTGAAAAATATGGACAGCATGAGTAATTATTTCATCAGATCACTACATTGCTGAAATTCCAAAAGGTTCAAAATAAAATGTTTGAAACCCATCCTGTAGGCTAATTGTGTTTCCTCAAGCCCCAGGAGAATGCAGGATGTCTCCATGGCAACTGCTTTTTACTTTTTTATTTAGAAAAGTGTTTATGCATCATACCTCACATGTTGTCAGGTACAAGGAAAACCTAATGCTGGAGAATTTTAATAGTCAGCAGCGTTGCCTTCTGCAGTATTTCCCTTAGTGTGGATGTTACAGTGGTGATTTCTGATCTCAACTGGATTTTTATAATCAGGTGGTCATTGCAATTTATTTTTGCATTACAAAATACTTATTTGATAACAAAGACAATGATGTCTCCTTTGCTTAGATAACCACAGTGGCAGTTCAGCAGAGTCTGACTGCCCTCAGTTTGTGTGCAAGTTTCATGTTAATGTAGCAGAGGCATCGCTGCTGTGATATCGATTGGCATCCGTACCCAATCTGAGTCTGACAGAACAGAGCAGATTCTGTTTGGGCTTTTTACAATCCATGTCATATGATTGGCACTTGGCTATTTCACAGACTATAAACTGGTGCAGAATTAGGATGAATATACTGGAACTGAGAAGGGAACCCAAGTTCCTGGGAGTGAATAGGAGCCTGCGAAAGCTCTCTCTGCTGTTCAGAGTAGCATATTTAGGGCATGAACACCTACAACATGTATTTGCCTTTCAAATGAACTCTCCAAATGACTGCAAACAACTCATTTCACCTCTGTAACTCTGTTCCTGCATCTACAGGTAGTATTAATGATTTGTTTTTCTGAAACACTGCAACACCTGCACTTTTGAAAAGAGATGAATTATAGCTCAAAGCTTTTCACTCTTAGAGAATATGAAGCGATTTGCTTTCCGGAAATATTTTGCCATCGTCAGTCCTTGCCCATTAGTGTTTATTTATACTAATGATACCAAGACTCTGTGGCCATTTCAGTCACCTGCACAGCTCTTGTAGTTGCAGTCATTCTAGAGGCTTACTCAGCAGTTTCAGTTCTGGCTTCCTGGTTGTTTTTGTCAACACAGGATTTTTGCTAGGGCTGCATAATTGAATTGCTTCATATTTGACAGTGGCCTGGCTGGAGGGCTTTTGGCCAGCTGTTCCTACCTGTGCTTTTACCTCACAGCTGAAATCTGTGCTAACATAGCTCATATTGAGTGAACCGAAAGGCATTGGAAGGGGTTTTATCTTCTGTGTGTGGTCTTCTGGAAGGGACAGTGAACTGCATGGAGAGGGATAACTGAGTGACTCCCAGTCTTGTAAAGGTTCTGGAGCTCTTGGCAGGGCTCTGCTGAATTCAATACTGAGTTTGGGGAAGCAGTGGCAGTGAGGGCTGTGAGCAGTTCTGGGCGAGAATCTGTCAAGAGTGTTTTAGATGAGGTTGGTTCTCTTGTGTAAATGAGGATGGTTAACAAACCTATTTAACCTGTTGGGGTCCCCTCCAAACCTATTTCTACAGGTTTATGGTACTTTACAATAATTTATTTAAAAAAAAAAATCTTACTTTGCTGACCGGTTTTCTTACCTTCAAACATTTGAGTTTGAAGTTTGTGAGAGTAAAACTCTACTTACTGACAGGCTTAAAATTAACCATTTATTTAAGTGATTTATCAAATTGAAGTCTGTCCTCAGTGTCCCATTCTGGTTCTTCAACCTCTCCTTGAGAAATACGAGACCAGCATGGTGATGACTAATCCTGATGCTATTGTGGTGTGTTTAGATGCTTAGTGAGGAACACTTTTAAAAAACATTTCCTATTGTTTCAATTAATCTTTAATAAATCAAGCAACAGCGAAACTGCTGTGTGACCTTGACAAAAATAACACACTTCAGCTGCCTATATAAAAAAATCAGTTCCCTGGCAGTTTAGAAAGTACAAATTGTTTGTCCAGAGTAATCATCCAGTAATGATCACATCTATAAAGAATTTGTAATTGGTTTTTATGGAAAATAGACAAACAATACCCTTGCCCCTGCTGTGCAATAGTAATAATTCATTTATCAGTGGCAACTTGATAATAACAAACTGCCAGTCTATATTCTAGCTTGTACTAATAAGAAATTTCAGTCTCTTGTTCTCGTCCCAGAGAAGTCTATTGGAAAGCAGCACTAGCCATGCATTGTGTACGCCTAAATGCCAATTGATTCAGGCATTCAGTTGCTCCCATTAAAGCAGGTAAACAGCTTGCTTGTGGTTTTTATTTGCACAAATAGCATAGTTATAAATGTGTACATTGCCATGAAACTGAACACAAACTAGTTGTTAACAGCTGGCAGGAGAGAAAAGTATTGGCTTGAAATGTGTTTATTGCAGTCTATTTTGATTTGTATTTTCCAATAGCAGTAATGAGCAAGAACATGCTGTAGAGTGAAGGCAAGCCCTTCATAATGGTCTTGCTTTCTCCAGAATTGAGTAGCAACAGCCTTTGTGGTATTTGCTTACTGTGTACATTGAATATCACCAAAAAGATGAGTTCTGTTCTGGGAATATTACAAATATGTTATAACAGTCCCTGCTTTTGAGACTCCTGGATGGTTGATTTCATCTAATAGTGATTTGTTCATATGCCTTATTTATTACAAAAAACTTTTTCTATATCTGACACCTCCATCTCTGAAATCTTCCTTTAGATGAGGAGCATTCAGAGCTAAGGCTTTGGCTTTTGTTTTTATCAAAAACATAAAGCACAATTTGCTTTAGGAGCTTTTGGGCCTCCTAAGGAACTCAAAGAGAACATGGGAATTACACACCATTTGTCAGATGAGTAATTGTAAAAGTCAATACTAACTACACACCTCCTAAAGAATCATCTCTGCAGACAGAAAACCTGGTAGGAAAAGTCTGGCTGCTTTCTGGAGCATTCTCAGTTCTCCTATGGCACAAAACAGCAGTAGAGAATCTGCTTTCAGAACCAACAGTAATATCCATTTTGGAAGTTTTTAGTTACTAATGGATTCTACATCTGTAGAAATGCTGAGGTTTGTCCCTGATGTCACAGAGGATGTTTTCAAAAGAAAGAACAAAATGAAACTGTATAAAAAAGAAGTGAAAATGAGAAGCATTCAAGAATGCATAACTCTCCTCTAATAACAATTTTAACTCCTTTGGTGAAAGTCCTGTCTCAGAAACAGAAATGTTGACTTCAGTAAGCATTGCAAGCATTGCTCTTACCTTGTGTTGAGCCCTCTGGGCTTCATTTGAAAGGAGTAGAAGCTGAGCAGTTGATGGAAATATCTTTTTTCTTAAGTAATATTTGTATCAGGTAGGATATTTCAAACTAACTTACATCCCAACTAAAACATACATATGCAGGGCACAAGGGAGAATGATCATTGACCAGTAATCTAAATATAAATTGATGGTAATTGAGTTGGAGATACTGAATAAATCAACATTATCCTAAATGTGAATATAACCTCATTTTCTTTTTTTGAAGGAAAAACTTATGTAGAATGCAAACAAACAGTTAATTAATGCTCATTTAGTAATATTCATGATCTGTTCTATAACTTGCCCAGAGTCCAAGGTGGTCTTAGCTGCTAAAAGTCTCAAAGCTGGTTAAAAAAAAAGAAACAAAACAAAACACAAAAACATGGTGTAAGTAATGTCTAACATAGGTAGGTGTTTGTTTGTTTTTTTTTTTACAGAGCTTGAATACAAGCAAAAATTAGAAAATGTTTCTGTCACAAACACCAAAGTTCTAGATCTCACCTGCAGTATTTACCTGGTTGCATTGCCTAATGCTATCCTGGCCCTATTTCTCAGTGCAGCACTAAACTTCTGCGCAGTAATTGTGGGAGACTTGTGAAAGAAAGGAACAGAAAAAGGCAGAAAATGGAGAAAAAAAAGAATTATAGTTTCTTTTCATCATTGTTTTATTAGTTTTCCATTGCTTTTGTCCATATATTAAAGATAATTTGTATGACTGCCTTTAATCAGCTAATAACTAATAAGTAAAGAAACTTGTCGATGTGAGGTGTAAGAGGAAGTTTATGGAAGAAGTGTAGTTATGTGGCAACATCAGGATGTTAACGTGGAAACAGAAACCCTGACAGATCCTCAGTATTACTGCCACTATCTCATAAATCCATGGATGCAGAAATACCATGTGACACAGGGATTGCAACCAAAGACAGGGAAGGAGCAGTAGGAACAGATTAACTCATAAGAAAAAAAAAGTCTGTTTTCCATAAAAAGACATTAATTAAAAAATAAAAGGGGGTGGAAAGGAAACACAGAGCTCAGAGAAACAGATTGCTTTTTATGGATGTATTTTTAGGACTTTTCACGGGTGACAATTACTTTGGGAAAAGAGCTACTCTTGTACATTTTTTCCCAGTACTGAGTATGGTGCAGTGTGTGTGTGAGTATAAACATACATGCAGGGATAATACTGAAAGATTTTTAGCGTGGCATCAGCCATTTAGTACATACATTAATTCCCATTTAAACTTTATCTGATTATCATAGAATCACAGAATCGATTGGGTTGGAAAAGACCTCCGAGATCATCAAGTCCAACCCTTGGTCCAACTCCAGTCCCTTTACCAGATCATGGCACTCAGTGCCACGGCCAAGCTCAAGTTAAAAACCTCCAGGGATGGTGAATCCACCCCCTCTCTGAGCAGCCCATTCCAGTGCCTGAGCACTCTCTCTGCAAAGAATTTTTTTCTGCTCTCCAACTTCAATTTCCCCTGGCAGAGCTTGAGCCCGTGCCCCCTTGTCCTATTGCTGAGTGCCTGGGAGAAGAGACCAACCCCCACCTGGCCAGAACTTCCCTTCAGGTAGTTCTAGACAGTGCTGAGGTCACCTCTGAGCCTCCTCTTCTCCAGGGTAAACACCCCCAGCTCCCTCAGCCTCTCCCCACAGCACTTGTGCTCCAGTCCCTTCATCATGTCTTTTAAAGCTCAGTTTCTCTAGAAAGGTAATGAAAAATAACCCATTATGATTTTTTATTAGTTACAAATATCACCTGCTAATTGAAACCTTTCTGGGGTTGGTTATTCTGTACCATAGAGGCACACAAATTCACATACTGTGACTCTCCTCTTCAGCAAAGAAACAAGGGTATTTCTCCTCATATGCCTGAGGGAGGAGTGTCCCAAGACCCATTCAATCCAACATTCCTTTAATTGTGGCAAAATATTACAATGTAGGTCAAGGTTTAAGGACCACAGCAGAGTCCTCAACTCATGTTTTGAACTTTTCACTTCTGAAATGCTCTTCTTTGGTATTTCATATACATTGATTAAACTGAGAATATTAAGAAAACATACTCCTCCTGGTCACCAGCTTAAGAAGCAGCCACGTCTGTGCACTCACAGGCACACGCATTGATTGTATGCAGTGTAGTTAAACTGAGTAATTAATCAACTTGACTGAACCCAAGAAGGATGGGAAGCATAACATTGTTATGGTTTCCTAGCATCAGAGACCACAGAAGCTGAGGGAATTTTCCAGGAGAAACAGATTGGAGATTTTGGTGAAGGTTAATCTTTAGAAACAATACAGGTTGCAGATGTTATAAACCAAAGCAAAATTTCATAGACATCAGTTTTAGTTTATTAGCTAGTTTAATTTTGGCATCCTGAAATAATAGGTGAGATACTTCGCTCCATTTTCATTTCTATATATATTTATATGGCCCTCCTTTTTTGTTTCATTTGTTTTGGAGCCTTTGCAGATCTTCTTTGACAACCCATTAAAGCTGTCAGGATTTTTTTCTACATCATTGCCTTTAATTCTAGTCCTGTCTCATTTTTTCCCATCATATTCTCCTCTCCATCTCTCTTGCTGTTGTCAACTTTTTTTTTATTTCCAGCTCTCTTGTTGCTTTGCTTTCTGATTCATTATTTGAAATAGAACTTTTCTCCTGTGAAGAATCACAGGCATGATTAACACGATATACTCTTTCCTCAAACATAGACATTTATCACAAATGGTGAGCAAGAGCTTCTGAGTAATGTGATTTATGAGTATATGTTGAATCCCTGTAGTTTCAGCAGAACACTGATTGCTACTCTGATAATGTTGTTCAAACTTAAAAAGACTGTCAGTAATGTGGAAAAGATAAGATAAGCAGGAAGACCATTCTGATTTTGATGTGAGGAGAAAGCACACCGGAGCAAAATAAAATCCCTTAATAGCAAAGCCTTGTAAAAATAAACAAGGCTAAAAGCTGGGGGTGTGTTTATTATGGCATGTGTTGCAGCAGCTCAACACTTAGATGTTTTTACTCATGATATCTTGAATAACTGGGAAACATATCAAATAAATACTGTTTAAATACAATATAGACAGACAGCTCGATAGATGTAAGATGTCCAGAGCAATAGGAGCTGTTTCAAATCATGCCCCTGAATTTGTTGCACTTAGAAGGGATGAGATTTTCCGAAGTAATGAGTATCCTTGAGTGTCTACATTCTGTTGTCACAAAGGGACATTCTAAGTCCTTGCTGTAAATCACATTCATCTCTTCCCCTAAATGCATTCCCAGCTATGCACCAAAAAGAGAAGCACACTGAATCAGTAAAACCCGTTAATTTTGCTCTAAAATGAATTCTGACTGAGAAAATTCTCAGCCTCCTCACCTGGGGGGCTCCAATGTAGAAAGGTCAAGATAAGGGGTTTCATAATGAGAGAACAAGACTAGTAAGAGGAATCATTAACAGTATTAATTACTGCTCCTTCAATGGTGTCCATGTGCTGGCTGGGCAAGATATGGGCAAAATGTTTGCATTTATTAATGGGGATAAATGGACAAGAAGGTTCTGCAGTACAGCTTGCATAGGAATGCAGTGTAAGTTGTCTAAAACTGCCAAGGAGTTAATTTTAAAATGACTTCTCATTAACAACAGAGCTGTTTTCACTGGATTGCACAGTAAGACACATTTGCTAATTCATGAATGATAAGCTCTTTGCAAAGTTATTAATTTGTTGTTGAACACTGTCATTCCAATCTCTGATGGGCTAAGGCAACAGAATAGAGACTTAGGGTGGTTTAGCCTGGAGAAGAGAAGGCTCTGGGGAGACCTTTGAGCAGCATTCCAGTTCCTAAGGGGGCTACAAGAAAGATGGAGAGGGATTTTTTACAAGGATATACAGTGACAGGACAGGGGGCATGGTTTTAAAGTGTAAGAAGGTAGGGTTAGATTGGATATTGGGAAGGAATTCTTTGCTGTGAGGGACTGGAACAGGTTGCCCATAGATGCTGTGGCTGCTCCATTCCTGAAAGCGTTCAAGGCTGGATGGGGCTCTGAGCAACCTGGTCCAGTGGGAAGTTGCCCTGCCCAGGGCAGAGGGGTTTGGAATAGATGATCTCGGTGACCCTTCCAACCCACTATGTACAGATGCTGAATGGTTAAAACTGTGAGGTTGTTCAGAATAGATCCAACAGAATCTATTAATATTGTCTTTTGCTACCATCCAGTCATTCTACTCCTGACAACCACGAGTGTAACATATCCCTCCAAAAAAGATAGGTTAGACAAGATAATATCTTAAACAAGGATTTAGGTTTTTTCATACTGATCAAAAAGAAACACTGCAGTCTTCTGTTGATTTCCTAACTCTGTCTGCCCTATGTGTTCTGGTCCTTGTATTCTATGTATAAAAGCAAATTAACAGATATGCACCATATTAAGCAACTTGTTTATAAACTGAGGCACAAATGAAACTAGGTATTGTTTCTCATCATTGTAGACAATGGCAATATTCCCAGGACTGTTTTTAATTGCAAGAATAGGCCAGAAAGCTGGTTGTGCCTGAGTTAAATGAGGGTACAAGAGATGATTCTTTCAAGAATTTGAAGCCTATTTAAAACATTTATTTGTTTTTGATGTTGTTTGGGTTTGGGGTTTGTTTTTTTTTTTTGGGGGGGGGGGATTAGGGTTTTTTTTAATGAGACAACATTGTGCAGTCATTGTGTGAAAAGTGTTCTAAAACCTGACTAAAATATTTTAATTAGTCACTGAGGGACTGTGCTAATGCCCTCATGTGATAGATTATATGCAAAATGAATGATTGTATCATGCAGGCTCAGTGCTCTGAAACGTAATGTAAATCTGCAACAGGAAAAATTCACACCAATTAGGAAGCAGCAACAGTTGTTTGAAAGACAGAGGCTCCATGTTAGTCTGGACTACAGGCCTAGGAAACAGAATGGAAAGCTTCCCTCAGAGACTCGATGGAGTCAGAACACTTTGTGGTTTCTCAGCAGGTGGTCAGAAGACCTCCAAAAACTAAATATGAAGAAGGGCTCTAAATTCTGCCTTTTGAAAGGACTTGACTTGCCATTTCAAAGTGATGACTGTGCCCAGGTTACAGCACAGCCCAAGAGCACCACGGCATCTTCCATGGGAGCTCCACACACACCAGATACTTAAAACCATGTAAACAGAAAAGCCAAAGTTTATTAGATAGCCACAAATTCAGAAATCATAGACCATGGGAAGGTCACATGAACATCTCTTGAAGTCTAAAAGTAACTAATACATTGGGTTGGGTTAATTTACTCTCTCATTCTGAACATTAAGATTTCTTTAGATAACTTCTCAGAAACTAAGTGAAGGCTGAGATACTTTTCCAGTGTCTTGATTCTACCTTGATTTAAAAAAAAATTCTGAACAGGTAACACTGATGAAAAAAATGTGATATTTTGTGTCACTTATAATCAGAATGGATCTAAAAGCATGAAGGAGGTGTTTGGATGGAATTTAGGTGCCTAAATCCAAAGCTGCAGTTTTGAATATTTTCTCTCTGTTAATATATTTATGTGAGACTTGCAAAAGATCTGTGAGATGCTGAGGTTTTAAGTGACTTACCAAAACTTTATGTGGAGAATCAGTGTCTGAGGAAGACCTGCATATTGACTTATACAAAATACAGTAACAACTTTGGATCTGATCATGAACCAGAACATGGGTTTGATGCTTCCAGTTACAGACAGATCCTTGATTGTGGGGTTTTTTTCTTCTTTCACTTACCCATCTACTCCATTTCACCCTATTTATTCCCTGTAACCTCCAGAAACATGGACAGAACCACCACACTCTCCTTACACAAATGCTATTACATTATAGTCAAACTTTTTAGTGGCTTTGTACTCTTTTGGGAGGTGACAGTTGATAGGTTTGAAGTCCCCAGCTAACAAAGATCTTGTATATCCTACCTACAGTTTTTACTTCTTTACTACCCACTCCAATTATAAAAGACTTTTCCTATTGAATCAGATCAGAAGGTCAAATTTTCTTCATAGCATCTGGCTATAGGTAGCTAATACTTACTGTTATTGCCAAGCCCAACCTGTGCCAGGCTGGTTTGGATCATCTCCAGCTGTGAAGAATGCGTCATCCTAACTCCACAAAGGCTGCTTGCATGAAACATTGAACTATGGGAGTTCCTGAGAACAGTCACATAGGAATTAGGGCTTCTCCCTGCCATGATGGGATAAACAGCTTTACTGAAGTGCATTACACAAGGCACACAGCACAGACAACAAACAGGAGGAGCTGGAAGGCACTGTGCAGCTGGAAAACTGTGGCATCATGGAGACATGGTGGGATGACTGGCCCAGCTGCTGTGCTGCCATGGATGGGTCTAAACTCCTCAGAAGGGAGAGGCAAGGAAGGACAGGCAGAGGGGTAGCCCTGGATGGCAGAGGGCATTTTGATTGTCTAGACCTGGTGATGACAGGGTTGGATTTATAAGGGTAAGAATCAGAGGGAATGNAAAAACCCAACCCTGGATGGCAGAGAGCATTTTGATTGTCTAGAGCTGGTGATGACAGGGTTGGGTTTTTAAGGGTGAGAATCACAGGGAATCAGCTGGGAGAAGCTCTCAAACTTNGGCCCAGCTGCTGTGCTGCCATGGATGGGTCTAAACTCCTCAGAAGGGAGAGGCAAGGAAGGACAGGCAGAGGGGTAGCCCTGGATGGCAGAGGGCATTTTGATTGTCTAGACCTGGTGATGACAGGGTTGGATTTATAAGGGTAAGAATCAGAGGGAATGCCAAAAATGCAGATATCATGTTGGGAGTCTCCAGAGAAGGATGAAGAGGCAGACAAAACGCTCTGTAAGCAGCTGGGAGAAGCTCTCAAACTTTGGCCCTTGTTCTTATGAGGGTCTTCAACTTACCTGATGTCTGCTGGAAATACAACAGAGAGGAAACAGTCTAGGAGGTTCCTGACTGGCAGATCTTGTTCAAATCTTAAGAGCTGATGTAGGAAATAATACAAAATGACAGAAATTCTCTCATAAAACACTGTATTTAATTTAATAATTTGCAAGTATTTTTAGGACTTCTTTTATTACTGTTCTTTAACATTGTCAGTAATTTGGATGATCACACTTGTACAAAGTTTTGAAGTCTATAACTTCTTAAATGGTGTTCATTACGTTTTGAAAATGTTCCCTTTTCAAATGTTTTTGGAAATTTAATTGTGGCTTATTTACAATTGGGAGCACACAATGATGGGTTATTAAGAATCTATCTCCATTTTCTCTGAATGTGTTTCAGGAGTAATTTCAATTTTTTATTAATTATAGAATAAACTGTCATTCAAATACTCTAACCCTTGCCATTTACACACCTTAGTATATTTTACTGATGTAAATATTTAACCCTGATTTACAAAGAGGGAAATTGAGTCATAGGTTGATGTCTTAGACTAGTACAAAATGCTATCTTAAATGAAGGAATAAAAGCCGGTGTTCTTGTTCCATTACTGGTGCCCTCTTCACTCCATTATCCTGACAGACACAGAATCACCTAATGAGATTCCAGTTGAAGCTGTGGATATCAGCTTATACCTGTGAGGCACCACAGGCTCTGACTTCAGTATAAATACCTAAGAACTTTCATGGAAGGGCTTGGATCTGGAGGCAAACTTGCAGAAATACATCTAATGTCCAGTTTCAGTGACAGGAAACACTAAAACCAGACTCACAGCTGTGCCACTTGGAAACGATCTCTCATTGATCTTCATTTCTCTGGTTATGTTTAACGCTTAGAGCTTCAAACACATTCATATGCATTTGTATGAATATTCACATTTGTATGTGAATGAGCCATGCAAAATTCATCCTAGACAGGTGTTATTCTGAGGCACCTTTCCTGATGCACGAGGCAGGAACAAGGGCTATAATCTCATTGCTGAGAAGATAAAATATGGTTGGTGCTTTGAAGTACATTTTGCTAGAGAAGACATTTTGAATAAATTATATGTGTCTGTAAGAGAAATACACTTCTAATAAAAAAGATAAATACCCAGGGAAAACCTTCTAAGTATGTGCAGCCAAAGGAGTTACAGAGAGGCAGAAGGAGGAGGAAATTACTTGTAAAAGGATGAATGAAGTAAGATTATTTTGGAGATGAGAAATAGATCTACACAGTACTTTTTCTTAATATTTCCCAGGATATGGCCTGTGTTTTTCATTTCATTGGCTTAAAGGAAATGCTTTTATTTCCAGAACAGAAATCATGGCACACAAAAGGGATGCCCAGAGTTTGTAGTGCAAAAGAAAATGTCAGGCACTGAAGGCACAATACTCATATCAGATTGCATTCATTTGGCTGAAGTAATGCTGGAATTCATTCATCCAGTTCAGTGAAACACAAACCTTTATCTCTCAGAGATGTACTACAGGGCTTCTTTATTTCAGAGACAGTGAATGACGTGAGGATTCCTGATTGAAGGTCACCTTCCTTGTCTGGAGTTGTTCAGTACCCTGTACATAACCAGGAGTGATGGCCAAGATGCTGGAAATGTATTTATGACCAATATAATTAAAAAATATAATATTAAAGAGGATTTGTTTATAGGACTACCTACCAAAAATAAGTTGTGATTAATAGCTAAAGAGAGACCCAAGGAAATACTGCAAAGCCCTGAGGTCTCTGTGTTGCTGGTATTTACTGGAAATGGGGCATTACTTTGTATCCATGTCTAACATGGATACAGAATTACCCTCACATAAGCATGAAATAATAACAATGGTCATGTGAAGTTCAAAATGGTCCTGAAGCTTTTTTGATCTCTTATTAATAGAAGACACAGCTTTAACTGGAGTTGTCAGTTCTTTTTGTCATGGGCCAGGCTATGCATAGTAACTGAGCATTGGTTAACTGCTGCTTTTACAAGTGAATATCTGACTGATTTCTGTTCACATTCCTGTTTTCGAGAGGTGTGTTTTGCAAGTATCTATGCAGGTTGCTGGAGAGCATTTGATATGAGTAGTAGAATGGGTCAGAATAATATTTCTTTAAAGATAGATATGTAAGCCCTAGTTTCTGTTGAAGGAGCTTTGTGACAATAAAGCAGTTTTGCCAGCTCACAGACAACAGAAACTCAGCGACTTCAGCAGAGCTGTCCTTTATATTTATTCTCCTCCCTGAGCTCTACAACATGGGTTAGGCAGCTGAAAACCCAGACCTGCCTGTTGACTTCACAGGCTCTCTTTTTCACACTGTTGATAAGAACACAAAGCTGAGTTTATCTTAAGTGAATTAATAAAATGTCTCCATAGTTGAGGGGGTTTTTTGACAGCTTTCTTGCCACGAGGTAATTGTAGCATATTTGGAGTCAGTAGAATGACACTAAGGGAAGTTGGATAATAGACACCTTCCTTTGGC
The DNA here is from genome assembly GCA_013396695.1 of Sakesphorus luctuosus. Lineage (NCBI taxonomy): Eukaryota > Metazoa > Chordata > Aves > Passeriformes > Thamnophilidae > Sakesphorus > Sakesphorus luctuosus. Next base: position 1,726,289 of record VWZD01013048.1, read on the forward strand.
CATCAGTAAAGGGATGAGAAATTCTTCACATTGGAGGCAAAGAAGTCTTTGTGTCAGAGACATTGCAGCATAAGGGAAAATATTTGAAAATAAAGGTATCACATAGTTTGTTCATTACCTTCAAGGCACTCATGATGTTATGAGGGCTTAAAAGGCACATCAGAGAAGAATAATTTCTTCCTCCACCTACTCTACTCTGTTGTTTCTTTGCACGAGTTCCCCAAAACAGAACATTGAGTTCTCCGCTGGCTCCCTGTAGAGCATCCCTGGCAAAATGCTGTTTTAGAGCTGTCTCATTTGGCAAAGTAATTGTGTCAGTAGGTGGAAGGAGATCAAGAAGACACCAAGCATACTTTTTAGGCTCTTAAAAAATCTACCAGTCCTTTGAGGTTGGTTGCCTGACACACAGCCCTGGGCAGCACAAAGATGATGTGTGTTTCTGTTACCCCTCTACTGTCCTGTTCCCTTGGTAAGCAAATCAGAATGAAGAACTGGGCTCAAAAGTTTTATGAGTGTCAGATGTGTGTGTGGTTGCATAAATTAGTGAAAGTAGAAATTGCAAAGCTTGGGCAAAATTTTGGAGTAAAAATGATGTGCTGCCAGCCTGAAGCTGTGATGGCAAATTCCGCTGGGATTTGGTTGGAACCCTACAAAAACCAGCATTGCACATAGGTTTGGGATGAATTGGCTTTTATTCCACCTACCTGCAGTGGATAAACAAGACAATTTCACCCCTTAATTAACATCTTGGCAATTGTATACGGTTTCATTAAGAAAAAAGAGAACAGCTTTTGCTTGTAGCTCTGAAGTGTGCTTTTCTTTAGTCATTCAATAAATGTGGTAATTTTTCACTTGGAAAAAAGTTTTGGAGGTTCAGGAATTTGGGAATCTGTGAAATTCTATTTATGAGCAGGATTGGGTGGTAATGATTTAATTGATGGTTGAGCATGCTGACAAACCATGCATAAAAGATCTTTTCAATAATTACAACTTTTCATGGAGTGGCAGGTTTTTGTAATTCAGGTCCCAGACAGTAATTACAAACCGGATGCTATTTTAGGCACAGTCTGCAGCACACCCTTGGTGCTTATTCTGAATTTCAAAACAAACACAAAGCCACCACTGGAACACTTAAGGCAGAAAGACGAATTAAACTGAGGTAATGTGGTATCACACATGAATTGCTATAAGAGTACTGTATATATTATTATAACATTTTCTATCTGGATTCACTGTTATGGAGCAAGACAGTGGAATTAATGGAATTATTTTTTTAAAGTTTTGTGTTGAAACATCTGGGTCAAAAAGCTCAGGTTTCATTTGCAGACTGCATTGCATAAAACTCACTGTGTGTCAGTATTGGGTGCTTGGAAAAGTCAGGATGAATTGTTCCCTGATTGTGGTGTTTTGACTCTGGCTGGAGGCCAGGCACCCACTGAAGCCACTCTATCCCTCACCTCCTCAGCTGTGCAAGGGAAAGGAGTTAAAATGAAAGGTTCATGAGTTGAGGTAAGGGCAGGGAGGGGCCACTCACCAATTACTGTCACAGGGAAAACAGACCCAACTTGATGATATTTGTTTAATGTCTTACCAATCAAAATCAGGGTAGGATAATGAGAAGTAAAACAAAACTTAAAAACAACTTCCCCCCACTCCTTCCTGGGTTTAGCTTTATTCCTAATTCTCTACCTCCTCCCGGTCTAGTGGTGCAGGGAGACAGGGAGTGGATGTTACTGTTGGTTCATCACGAGTTGTCTTTGCTGCTGCCTGGGGAGACGAGTCCGTTCCCTACTCCAGCATGGTTATCCTCCCACAGGGGACAGTCCTCCATGAACTTCTCCAACTTGAGTCCTTCCCACAGGCTACAATTCTTCCTAAACTGTTCCAGTGTGGGTCTCTTTTCATAGGGTGCCACCCTTCAGGAACAGGCTGCACCAGTGTGGGTCCTCCAGGCGGTCACAAGTCCTGGCTGCAAACCTGCTCTTGTCTAGGCTCTTCTCTCTACAGATCCTGCCAGGATGCTGCACCAGTGTGGGTTTGCTGTGGGGTCACAGCCTCCTTCAGGCACCCAGCTGCTCTGGTGTGGGCCCCTCCACGGGCTGCAGGTGGGTCTCTGCTCCCTGTGGACCATCCTGTGCTGCAGGAGCACAGCTGCCTCCCCATGAGCTGCACTAAGGGCTGCAGGGGAACCTCAGCTCTGGCACCTGGAGCGCCTCCTGCCCCTCCCTCCTCACTGACCTGGGTGTCTGCAGGGCTGTTCCTGTCGCACATTCTCACACCTCCCTTCCCTGGGTGCAATTACTATGTTTTCCCTTTTCCAGTCTGTTCTCCCAGAGGTATTACCACCATGTCTGCTGGGCTTGACCTTGGCCAGTGGTGGGGCTGTCCTGGAGCCATCCGGCACTGGCTTTATTGGACATGGGGGAAAATTCTGACAGATTTTCACAAAAGCCTCCTCTGTAGCCCCCTTGCTGCATTCACCTTGCCACGTAAACCCAATATACTGACAAATAACTGAGACTTGTTAACAAACTGTGAAAGCCATTCCTGTAACAGGATGTTAAGATAGTCAGGATAAGAGGCATAATGCAATTTTGGAACAAGATCATGTCATACTCTGCCTCTGAGAAATACGAGATGTTTTACTTCTGTGAGTACCTTGCAACCATTAGCACTAAACACAGGATGTTTTGCATTCCTTGCACACTGAAGTGCTGCTGACTTGTCTTACACCCTGAAATGTGGTTTTTACTCAGGCAACCCAAACAAATAATGATTTACAGATTTTTTTTTTGCTTTGTCACACATAATTACCCTTTTTGAAACAGTTCATAAAAGGTGCCAATGGGGAAAGGAAATTAATATAGAGCAGTAAATTCCAATCTCCTTTCCTTAGAGTCCATTCTCCTAAGGGCAGTAGCATTAGTTTGCTGTGCCTTTGGTTTGAATAAAACTTCCAGAACGTATTTTCAATTAATTGTTATTTGGATGGTTGGATAGTGGATTGTATCTGTTCCCCTGAATCCTATAGTAACTCCTTTCATAAACACAGCTCTCTTGCTTGTCCATTTGCTCTCTGTGGTGCTGAACATTATTTTGGACAAATGTCAGAATGCTGACATCTCAGGTTGTGTTATGGCCTCAAACATTTTATTAAGGTACTTATCCAAACTCCTAGAGACATCAAATGTTTGATGTCTTTAGGAACAGACACGAGTAGCCATTGATTTTGTGATTTGCTGTCACCTTGGATTTTGCAGCATTCATCAAAAGTCTTTCAGGCCTGGCCATTACTATTAACTCATTAAATTTCAATCTGGTTACTTATTGTGTTCTGACATTCCTGCAGCAGCCCTTATGTCCCTGCACCTTTGGTCTGCTACCTGAAGACAAAGTGCACACTTTTCTAATAAAAATGTTGCTGTGAGGTGAGTAGCAGATGAAATGTGAGGGAAGGTTGAAACAGCTCATGACCAGCCTCATCTGTTGGACCTGGGCTCACTGGGAAAACCGCAGGAGAAATCAAGTATTTGGGAAAGTTTTCTTATACATGAAGAATGAGAACAGTTGAACCCACCTGTCTAGTAAAAATACTGAGGGAAAGGTTTAGAGAAAAGGAGAATAAAAGGCAGGTATCAGAAGTGAAAAAAGAAATAAAACCAGTAGACAAATAAAATAAAAGTCTATCAGCCATATATCTAGATGCGATTTAGATGTTATTTCTATTTGCAACCAGAATTTCCAAAACAGAACATCTTGGATCTTGTCTGAAGAGTTCCAGAACTTCTGAAGGTTTAGCTCAAATGTGCCATTCTGCCTTTTCAGGGTGAGGGCAGAAAAGGGAGTGGGAGACAATGGCACTCCAGTTCTCAGGCAGACTGAAGGAAATGAAAAAAACAATTCAGCAGAGCCCCACACCCAAATATAAAGATGCTCCTGATAAAAGGAAGGGGTTCTTTTGAGTAAGCTTAACCTATTATTTGGCAGTGTTTGGAACAATGAATTTTAATTTAAAGTGGATCTAAAGTAAGAATAGGAAGAAGTAGCTTCCTGTCCTTTCTTACTGAGGGGAGATAGAGCTCCAGAGATATGCTGAGAATTCCTCCTTCCATTACAATCCACTTCAACTTTTCAGGTAGTTTAAGTACTGTGGAAAGGGAAGAACTCTTTGGACATTTGCAAATATCTGGATAAAAATGCAAGAAATTAATTAGTTTGGGGAAATATGACAGAAAATTTCAGCTCCTGCTACCAGTAAGAAACCCACCCATAGCTGCAAAGTGTTTGTTCCCAATTCTTGTTGCTGGAACTGTGTGGTACTGAACAGATTATAACCATCTGTCCAGGTGTACAGAAGGTTTCTGTTCCCTCTGAGGCACAGCACCATCTTTTACCATTTATGCTGGCCTAAACTTATTTTATTCATTGGCCCAAATTGTACTGATATTGCTAGTTGGTGCAGACATAAGACTTACAGAAGTTTGCAGTTACTGTAGCTCCCAAGTTCCTTTTCCATTAGATTTAAAATTTTATTTCTTTGTAAGATTTTAGTAATGGAATTCAAAATTGAGCTGAATATCTTTAAAAAGGTTATTTGGACTTTTATACATTATTTATTCAATTTCTGTGTTGTTACATGGCCTGTCTAAGAAGCTGGTGAAATTCCTCAAGGGTAACTGAAGGGAGGGGACCAGGGCCAGACTTGGCAGGGACTTTTTGAGTGCTTAGTGTTCTTTTCCTGAAACATCTCTATATTAAAACTTTGAACTGAAAGTAAAATGCCATCATGTTTGAAGAGCTGAGGTTTTGAAGGGAGGAAATAACAGTATCAAAGGCTGTTTTCTCGCAGACAGAAGGGGTATTTCTACTGGAACAGTAAATATATGAAATTAAGTTTCACTAAGATACAGGAACTGATTGATGAGCTTGGAATTTTTTTAAGCTAAATTATGTGACTAATCATCAAATGTTATTCAGTAATTTATTTTTTTTAAAATGTAGTGAACTAACTTTAAATAAAAAGGTAAAAGTTATTTAAAAATCCAAACCGGTTACATTTTTAAAAGACAGTCTTTAAATTACATTTGATTTTTGAGAGACCTAATGTTGCTGAAGTCTATTAATCTATTGTTTTAAAAATGTTTTTGTGCCAGTTACCAGGACATAAAGGATATGATTATATTAACATTCACAAAACAGAATTCTGCCTCCTGAACTGAAAATTACAAAATTTTTATAAAGGTCCAGGATAGAATTTTGTTCTTATTAAGAATGGTTTCTCTGACATAGATGATTTTATTGACAGCTTTTCCTTTGGGTAAGGAGGTAACACTAGCTGGCTTACTGACATTTCTGACACATCTAAATGATTCTTTAATATTTAAGCAGTTTTAGTCAAGCTCTTTGAACCAGAATGTTCAGGCACTTCTTACGTTATGGAACATTTACAGATTTTCCCATGTGTGTTTGCATTGGAACATAAATTCCCTGAATGCTATTTGGCAAGTTATTAAGTGGTTAAAGGCCATGACCTTTTGGATGGTGTGGTGGACCAGATTGAAGTGTATGTTTAATTAATATGGAAAAGATAAATGTAGAAATGCACCTAGATAATTATTTGATGCTCTTTAAATGGCAATATTAGAATATCAATCAGGGAGACAAAACACGTACTGCTTATATTAGAAACCTCTCTTAGGGCTCAGTCCATGACAATACTGTCAGAAGTGAATGGAACTGGTTTGTGGTACAAACCACTACATGATTTCCTTCCCTGGAAAGGTTCCTTCTGGAGTCCCAGAATTTGCCAATGTGATCTTTAGATGCAGAGTTGCAGCCTCATCCTGTGTCCCTGCTCCTTTCTGAGTTCTTACAGTAACAGCCTGTGTCCTCAGCAAATCGGGGATATCACTCTGCACTCCCACTCCTGTCCCTCCAGGCACATTTTAGACTTTGTTGCGTGTCCTCACTAGGCATTCCCCTGTAGAAAGCCTCAACCAGCAGCGAGTAAAGCTGGTTCCTAGCAAGGTATCTCCCTTAATTTTCATCTCACTGCTGATCAGCTGTGCAGGATTACGAAGTTTCTCAAGTTGAATGCTGTGTGCAATATCTCATTTGCTATTGATCAGGCCTTTTCAGTGAGGATCTCAACCTTTGGCTTCTCACTTGCAGTCACTAACAGGCTGTTGCAACCAGTCTTTCACCTGTCCCGGTCTTAATGGAGCTTTTTTCAAGTCTGTAGGCTACACATAAATACTTAAAGGATGATTCTGCTGGAAAAGTGTCTTGAAAGGAGAGATGTGTGGGCCTGTTTTGACAGAGGAAGAGGCTTTTGCTTGCTTATTAACAAAGAAGTAGAGACATGCAAACCAGTATTTTGAAAGACATTAAAAACAATTCTGAACTTCCTACACCTCCCCTGCTGGAGTGTATTTCAGAGTGGCTTATGGGACAGAGAGGCATAATTAGCACTACATTCATTGCCAGCAACAAATTGCCTATAGATGTGTCCTTTGCAAATCTTCCATCTCCTGTCTGGAGCACCATTTACAGGTACCTGTATGTAATGCAAAAAACAGGAGTCCACACTGGGCCTAAAGGTGTCACCATTACTAAGGATTATACCAACTTCAAAACTATACAGGACTGTTCTCATTTTTTCCCACCTGCCTGTGATATCAAATAATCCCAAGAAGAGAAAAGAACTACATTATATTCTTTCTTGGTTGCATGAAATATTGTTTTATGCCGTATGTTACATGTCAGCAGCTCTTTATTAATGGGGTATGTGCAAGCAGACTGGATCTCCCAAATGAGGAGGGAATGAGCTAATCCTGCAGAGAAAGGGCACTCTCAATTAGAAGTCATGCACATGTCAAACCTTTGCTGATGAGCATGTAATTTCAGTTGATGTGAAGAAAAAAAAAAGGCAAGAAAAAAGCAGTGTTGCCTTTCTAGGTGCAGTTTGTGCGATCACACCAGATACATCTGTGCTCTTTTCCATTTTTTTCTGGGCTCTGCCAGGAGGCCCCTGGGACTATCCTGGAGCTACATGTCAGGTGATGGCAGGACTGCTAATTTTGCTGATGTGCCATGATAAATAGTAATTTTGGTAACAACACACTGTTACTTGATAGAAGCACTTTTGTAGCTGCTTGATTTTTTTCTTCATAGTGAGTATATATGAGATTCATGTTTGATATGACAAATAATCTTTTTGTAGTGATGACTGTGGACATGGGATGAAACAAGAGGTTTCAGTATCCAAACCTCTCTGTGTTCAAGTGCTATAAAGTAACTGCCATGTAATAGTTTTGTCTGTCTGGCCTCATTTATTTTATCAAAACACAAACATCTGTGGAGAAAAACTGAGCAGAAACATTTCCAGTGTTTGTTGGTTTTCTCAATAATGAACTGAACTTTAATATATTAAATACAAAATAGTAATAAATTACAATTGCACAGTTTCTTACAGAGTTTTTATTAAGATCAAAACTTATTTGTTCAGACTAGATTTATATAAATAAATCACAGTACATTTTTACTGGTGTTTAGAAGATTGTAATACGTATTACAAAATTAAGATTTTTTTTGTCCCTCAAACCATCACTGCGAAAGGAATCATGCATTATTTCTACTAAACAAACAAAATGCCCACCTAATTGAGAGAGCCTTGATACAGGTATGGCTCTACTCTCCAAAATTAGACATGAAACATAGAGATACCAGGACTATTTATTGAACAAGAAATAATAAAGTATAGTACAATGTTCATGTGTTATTAAAACCAAAAGTATACCAAAACAACACACCTCTCTTCACGCACCTTTGCAATGGGTATTAAAACTGACAGCTGGCCAGCATGCAACTGAGTAAAACATTCCAGTTTTACAATGTCTACGTCTGAGCAAAAGGAGGAGGAACTAAAAACCCCAGACAAAACAAAGGAACAAATGAACAGCCCAGATGCTTACAAGTCCTCAGGTCATCTTCCCCTCTGTGCCACGTGTGCTGCCTTCGGTCAGCAGAGGAAACCTTGCCCGGGTAGTGGCCACCACTGCCGTCTGGATTAGGGCACTGTACGGACCTTCAAGGAGATGGAGGTCCTCTCAGAGAACTGCAGGGCCCTGGAGAACTTCCAGCTGTAGCTCCTTGCCCAACCCACTGTGTTAGAAATTAACTTCACCTACTGCAAGGCTGTCACTTCAGGACAGAATTATGGTTGCAAGCGAGGCCTGGCACTAATTGCAGCAAGATTAAAGGTGATGCTGTAACAAAGTCTGTCCTGCTGCTGTTTTTCCCAGCACAAGTGGCTTCTGCTAAATTCTACAGTATTGTGGATTAGTTTCTTTATATGTTTTTTTCTTCTAGATAAAGCCATTGTTTTCGCATTTGATACTGAGATGTAATCACTTGACAACGCACTATTCTAAAGGGAAAAAAGCGTTTAATTGATGACACTTCCGATGGTCACCTAATCTGTTTTTTTCACTTCTTTCTGTTCAAACAAAATGCATAACAGTAATTTCAGATTGATTTTTAACTGGGTAAAATAGGTTTTTCAACTAAATTTCCCAGTCCCTGTTTATTGTTTGTTACTTTTAAACTAAAAGGGAGTTTGCAGCAATGTCTTTTGTTCAATAGCAGATGTCCCCTCAGTGCTCAAATGTTGCCAGGTGATAAGCATGTAAACATGTCACTTATGTGTCTGACTTTGTGTGCTCATGATAATATAGCTACAAGTCGTGTTTGCTTGTTTAAAAACACTCAAATGAAACCAAGCCAAACCAAAGAACTAAAACAGCCAAAAAAACCCATAACAAACACTTCCTCAAGCCAAAGCAAAGAACTAAAACAGCCCAAAACCCCCATAACAAACACTTCCTCAGGCCAAGAATGGTGGACTAAAATAACCCCTTCTTTTACATTCTTTTGCATTGCCCTTTGCCGTTTCATTTTGAAGTGAACCAGGAGTTACCCTACCAGTAGTTAAACTGGACCTCTGTGCAACAAGTTTCTGCCATGTACTGCTTTGATGTTTTGTGGATTTGTTGGCACAGAAAGCCAAGGTGTGCAAGGGCTGGTAAGAACAGTTTGAGCACTGGGTCTTTTACACTACATTTTCGCTTTCTGTTCTGGTGGTACTCGCTGCCCCAGACTGGGGTGCACTGCCAGGATAAGCAACAGGGAAAAGCGAAACAAAAGAGAGCAGAAATGCTTTTAATGTCTTGTGATTTCAGTGGAAATAGATAAAGAAATATTTGAGCACTCAGCTGCAGAAGAGTTGTGCTGTGACTGCTTTGTCATGGGAATATCACACAGTTGTCCATTGTACTCAGCCTCAGTGCCAGTAACTCGAAAGGCTTTCACATTGCCACCCACTGGTTTGTCATAAAACAACATCTGACATGGTGACTTGTTATGAAAACTGGAAGTTTAAAACTAAAACTTAATAGCATGTTGTTAATGACTGAGATGGGATTTAGATCTTGCTGAGATGCACTTCTAAGGGATTTCCTCTTCTGCTTCAGAGTTAAGATACATTTCATACAGCATAATTATGCATTCACAACAAACAGGAAAACAAATGAGGGTTTGAGCTTTGAAATCATTCTTGTGAGCCTACTACTAATTTACCTCTGAGAATCATAGTTCACAAAAGAAAGACTGAACAGTATTAGGACCATAGTTTTCTCTGGGTTTCCAGTATATCTATCCTCTTTTCCTTCCAACAGCTGTTGTAATATTGTAATAAAGTCCAAAGACAGCAACAGTCTACTGGCAGACTAGAACCATAACATGGAAATATTTCAGGTCTAGGGAATATCTCTGGTTAAGTGAAGTGTAATAGTGAAATATCCAGTTACAGAAAATAGCTATCATTCCATAGACACACTGCTATGATAAGGCAGATATTTGTAAAAAGCACATAGTAATGCCACAGCCTGAGTAACAGTTTGCAAGTCATGAGACAGCAAAAATTAGGAGAATATAATAAATATAGGGGTTTTTCCTCATCCCTAAGCCTTTGAGGTCTGCTGGATTCCATTTTAAATGCTCACTGTCACAGAGATTTATTCTTTGTTTTTTAGTAGAACTGTGTTCAAAATAATTCTTTTGATGCCAGACCCTTGAGCATTGAATAAACAGAGTATGGTAATAAAATAAAAGAACTCCCACCCACTGGCAGTTATAATGATACTACTTTTCAGTTGATGCTCCTTTGAATTGCTGGGAACAAATCCTAGAAAGGCTCCTGCACTCTTCCACGGACACCACCTGAGCTGAGCCTGCTGTGGAGGTGTTTTCCTTTTCACAGGAGTCTCCTTTGCTATTGTTGCAGCGGGAGAGCGTGTGGCTGCCTGCTCTGCATTCCAGGGAGCGATGCATGTGAAACCATTTGGCCAGGAAACCAAAGAGCTCCACTCCAAAGGAAGAGCTCCTCCTTCTTTGCTCATGCCCATCTCCCCGTGTTGACTCCTAGGACATGAGCCTGGGTAAAGAGTGCGGGGTTTGGCCTGAGGTGAGGATCATGCAGGAACAGATACACACAATGTATCGTACCACTGGCCTGCTGATACCAAGCTTCAGCTGAAAGTGCAGTGAAATCATTTTGCCATGACAAATCTAGGTTGTTTGTTTTATGCTTTTGGAAAGGCCCCATTGTTACCCACCTTTGGAAAGGTTTTGAAGTGTTTGGTTTGCCAGAAATACCCTTGCCCGTGGTAGCTGTACTGTCCACAGCATGGCATGAGGTTTTTGAAAACCACTGTACTTATGGGACTTCTGCTTTATGGCTTCAGCACACATTTACAACAGATCCAAGACTACCTGCAAGTGCCAAGCTGTGCTTTATCCACTAGTAATTCTGATTTTCTGGAAAGTCCTCATTGATAGGCTAGAAAACTAATTTTTCAGACTTGGGGTAAAAATTTTAACTATTTCTTCAATCTGGGCATGCGTATCTGTGTCAGCAGAGTTGCAAATCCAAAACACTTGGTGAGCATTCAACACGTACAAGACACGAAGCCATGTGTGTGCACATAAACTTATCTGAACTATATTTAAAGACCAGGGCTCCCTACCTGTAAGTACATAGCAGACAACTATATTGTATAAAATACCCATACTTTGCATGTTCATTTTTTAAACAAAAATTCCCATACAAAAACTTGAATCAAGTTCTCTCTAGAAAAATTTGAAGGAAGAGAGAACTTACTTAGCATAGCTAAATAAATGGCAACAAATTTACCTCAAGGTCTCTTGTTTTGGGACATAGATTTTATTTGCTTTAAATGGTCAGAATTTGGCTGAATTTACAAGATATCACCACGCAAAATAGCCCTGCTAATTCTACTACAAATAATAAAGGAAGTCTTCACAGGCACTATATATTTGGAACAGCATTTTAAAATGACATAGGGTGGGTGTGTGTGCACATGCACACGTGTGTGCTTGTTTGTATGATCAAGCATTGCCTCCTGTCACGTGCTTCCAACATTGTGCAGTGTTGTGGACACAGCTAAGAAACACTGACTGGAATATCATCTACAAAGGTTGGGGACTAACAACCTCCATGTTATACAGATGGTTATCTCCTTTCTAAAGGAACATACTGTCATTACAAATACCATATGCATCTTGTTCTCACCCAACACAACTTTTTTACAGTTTTTCAGATTTGAAGGATTTCTGCAAGCAACCATATTAATTTGTTTTCATGTAGGTGAACAGAGGCACCAAGTGAGACTGAGGACGCAACTTGTCATAAAAAAAAGTCTGATGACAATCATTCTGGAAAAAAAATATTTAGAAAGATATCCTTTCACACTACTGCACCTTCTTTGCAAATACAAGGACTGTGTTGCTGCTTCCCATATTTGTTGGTTTTCGTTGCTATCATTTTGCTTGTAAAATATAGGTTATTCTAATGAAGAGAAATGATGACTTGAATTTGGGTAATGCTTACAACCATACAAACAATCTATCAGTAGCAATAGTGTCAGCTGGAGAATTAATGCTACAAGTGGATAACATTACGCTACTTGAAACCAATAGCTCTTCACACAGTAGAAGACTGAGGGTCCTATTCAGCAAATATTCAGGGTCCTATGGCTGTGGCCACAGAGGTTCCAGAAGCTCTCGCTGAGTCTAATCCTGATTCAGGAACCAAAATGATATGCTGTGTATATATTTCTCTGCACAGCCTGGATGCGCTGGACACCCTCCCCCACTTGATTCCTGGGAAGGAAAAAAATATGTCTCTGTTTAGCTCGGTGACATGAAAAGCAATCCACAGTAATGAAATCTAAAGAAGTTAGCCAGGCATGTATGAAAAGAACAGGATGCCTGTAAAAAGGGAAGAGCTGTCAAAACCTAATTGTGGGCTCTGGCTGCAATGAAATTTATCACAGAGGGAAGACAGGTTGGATATAAGGATGTAGACAACTGCTGCTAAGAGACACTTCTGATATTCTGGGCAGTAGTAACGATTACACTAATCCTTGTGTGCTGTGTCAAGCCATTCCTATCAGTGCTTGGCTACAGCTGAAAGCTTGGTGAGGTGTTTTCTAAGCCCAGCTCCCAAACGCCCAGCTCGGCATTTCAAGCGTGGCACTTCAGCCAGTATCTAGCTTGTCACTGAGGGCACAAACACACAGGCAGAGCTCCCCCACTTTGCTCCATCTTCTTTCACAGACACATTGGCACAGTGCCTTTCCACTGCCACTCTGCTGGAACTGTGCCACTGTGGGCCCCAGGCACCAGTAAATGCACTTGCTTATGGACACAGGGCAACACTGTGGTATTCTTCCCAGTCTGTAGCATCTTCCTATTGCCTGAAAATTATTTATGGGACGGCCTAGGGTCAGTGCTCACACCCAGGTAGGTAAATCTTCAGTGGCACCTCTAGTAACACAGCCACACTGATGCATAAAGTATACTCAGAGAGGCTACCTCCATGTATTAGGTGCTTACAGCATCATTCTTGGCTTGATATGCATACTATGGTCTTTCCTGTCCTTCAGCATCGGGGATAACACTGTGGCAGTTCATAAACCCAACAGTTTCTTTTCACTGGGATTTACTGCCTGAGTTTAGGCAGTGAGAGCAACAACGGAAGTAAGTCATGGTAACTCTTAGGAAGCAATTTAGTTGGATCTTTGACGAATTTTTGTGTCTCACGTATCAGGAATAGTGTTCCCTGTATTGGGGAGAGGATTAGACAGAGGGATTAAAAGGACATCTTTACCCCACTGGACTCTGTGGAATAGCCCCTGAGGATATGGCTAAGAAAGAGTTCAACAGGAATGCCAAATTTCTGCTGAATAGGTTAAAAGGGTGAGGAAGCCTCTTCGGCAGCCATCCAAGCGCAGAAGACCTGCATAACATTCCTGCTGAATAGGGCCCTAAAGACAAAAAACAAAACAAAACAAAACAAAAAAAACCATAGGAACCTTGAAAAGCTTTTCTGATTGTGTCGCTTCTTATGAGCGCCTCAGATCTCCAGAGACACTTAAACATATTTTTTCAGTGCAGTTAGGCATCCTTTGAGATGTGCTAGTGACATGGATGACATATTGTTACAAGAAAAGAAGTAAATTTGGTTGTTATATATAAAAAAATAGGTCTTGATTGTTCTGTAAACAAGGTCCATTTTGTTTTATCAATTACCAGTGAAAGTTACCCAAGATGTTATTTAAAAACCAAACCCAAACCCTTAATCAGTGTATAATGTTTGGTGTTTTCATATATATACATATTAATTATATTATTAACTACTGTCTCCCTAAAATTGAAACAGCAGACTTAACTTGCATGTTATGTTTGACTTTAATATCAGTGTTTCCAAGCCCTTTTCTAGGATTTACTTCACGCATGTAGATCTTGGGTTTGTTCCTAAAATTTTATCCAACTTCCAATGCCATATGGAGGAATACTCACAATTACTGTAATGGGGGAGCAGGAAATACAAGTCTTACCTCTACAAGAGGATGCCAGTGAGCAATGGGTTTCCGAGGATATGAGAGCATTTCGTTCCAGTGGTCACGACCCAGACTTTCTGCATCGTTGCCTACTTGACATACTCCAATGACCTCATTGTGACCTACACTGTGAAAATGTTCCATAATATTTTTTTCTTAAAACATTACCTTTAGACCCGTACCATTTACATATTTCATCAGAAAGATTAATCACAGAATTTTATAGTTCATTCTTGCCTGAAAAATACAGTGTACTATAAAATACATGGGTTTGCTTTTTGCATTTCCCACTAATCGGAACAATTTAGTATCTCCCCCCCTTGCAGCATACACTGTGTCTGTGTGCACTTGTTTCTTATTTTTGCATGAGGACTGTAAAAGGTTCTTTGTGTGTGTTCTGTAATTAGCTGCAAATACAAGTAAACTCTAAGCCATTATTTTATAAAAGGAGGGGTGTGTGTGAGGGGTTGGAGTAAATGTGCACAAACACAGCATCAATATGAGGACTGTCTGACTATACCCTCAATTACTTTAGTTCTGGTAAACATAAAGGCAGCTTAGTTACATCAGTTATGAATGTAAATCTGTATTTTAAAATTTAGAAAGGAAATTCTGCCTGGCAAGACAAAAAATCTGAGTCTTCTACCAAGATCAACATGAAATTAATTCCCCACTTAGAGGGAAAAAAATAATAATAACTTTCTTTCTGGATGCAAATCTGCTGTATAAGATTTTCTAAGCCAATAGTTGATGTCATTGTACAGCCACAGGTATCTCACCGGTCATAATCCATAACAGCTATCGACAAGTTAATTTGGTCAATGTTTTCTGGAGGGACGTCAAAGACTATGGCTTCATTGTAAACGGGGTTAAGGGTATTCCTCTTGGTGGAAGTTTTTCTTTTCTTTAGTCGCCTTCCTTCACACATTAAAGAAACCTTCACGTAGGGATCTGTGTGAATCATAAGAACAACGTTCATTTTCTTTGGATGCTTTTAAGCAAACACAAATGGCAAGTGAAGGGAGCAGACTTCTTGTATGCCCATACCTGCTTGCAGAATTCATCTTCTGGACCTGACTGGAATTTGAGCTTCTTTGTTACCATGGAATGCCTGGAGGGCAGTGGAGCTTTGAAAGCTTTACCTGGTTGACTGCTTATAATGAACAATTTAGGTTCAAGAAGCTCCATGTTGTGTACAAACTTCACAGAGGGTATTAAAATATCCACAGAACTGTGTTATACATGAGTATTTTATACAACAGTCTGTGTATCAGCCTATTTATAGCAGCCTAATTACTTGTTAGATTTGTAGCACAGACAGAAGATGACAATGTTTTCCACAATGGGATTTACTGATGTATGGTTAAATATAATTCAAAGTATAACAATTAGTGGCTTGTACTTTTCAAGAGAATTATAATTATTTTTAAACTCCTCACTACAGTGAAAAAAAAGAAGTGCTATTTATTTGTAGTCCCTTTCTGGGAGCTCTACAACTCCCTGCAAGTATTTAAGAGTCATCTATGAATTCTTGTTTAAATTAGTTTATAATTTTTGTTATTAAATTCTGAAGGGGTTGCTGAAAGGACTCTGGGATGGTCACTGCTTTGTCCATATGTCAGCAAGAGCAGCACTGGCTCAGTGGCTCTTGGGGACTGGCACAGAGGGTCACTCTGCCTCTGTGCCATAGCCATAAATCTGCTGCTCAAACAAATTCCCAGTGTTAGGAATGCATTTGGCCAACTCATGCTACTCTGAATCACAGAGGCTTTAGAAATAATAATCTTGCAGTCTACTTACGAGCAAATTATTTTCAACTGTTGCTTGCAACTGAGCAAACTAAAATAGATTACTGATTTCTCATAAATCCTGTACTCAGGTAACTCAAGAGCTCAGAGTATAAGAACTCTGTTCTCAAAAATCATTCTAGGATTTGACCGAGTTGAATTCTGTGCCTCTCTGCAGGGAAATGGAACAGAAATCCACACTGAGCAATAAATTAATTCGTACCTGAAGCTCCTGTGATATCCATTGCTTTTAAATTTCTTGCCTTTATTATTGTAATAGTTAGTCTACCAGCTGTTGGAAGGTAGCAGAGTGAAAACATAAGGTCACCAAGATCCACGTTATCCTGTTCCAAGAAAAGAGAGAAAATATGATGCAATAATAACAATTTTTCTGTCCGTAACAGCAGTTAAGATAAGAACATACCCTTGAGGATCTACAGTTTTACATGCAAAAACTGAATTCTCATTCTGAAACATATCTGAAAAAACAGACATCCATCTGCGTACAAGATTCGAGCCGCCACCTTTGTTGCTGGACCACCCAAGTTCTCGAGGGTAAATAAGGCTGTGCTTTCCAGCACTCAGTCTTTGGAGATGACACACATTTAAGTGAGGCACTGGAAAAACCTTTGTTCTATTTTATGTTTTGCAGTGATTTGTCTGTATCATTGGGAAGCAACCACAGTGTCTGTGCCTTTCCTTCTGGTCTTTCTTTCTGGTCTCCAGGATGATACTCAGAGAGAGGTTCCCAGAAAAAAACATCGGTTGCACAGGGCAAAGTCTTCTGCAACTCTCAAGTCTGCATAAACTCAGGTGTGACAGGTCTGAAGTGTCTGTGGCAATGGGACAGTCTCCACCAGAAGCAGAGTAAGGGCATTACTTCCCATGCCTTGTGCTGATAAGCTCCTTTAAGTCAGCTTATCCATCTGTTTCATTGATAAAATGATTTACAACCCTTTCCTGTGTTAATGGCATCAAGGTTTCAGAAAGGTAGTAGAAAATGTGTACAACTTTTTTGCAGTTACATAGCATTTTTCTTTTAAAAAAAGGAAATACAGTTCTTTTATAAAAAATACGGTGAATAAGGGATGGTATTAATTTTTTCTGTGATTTGATTTGCACTTTTTTAGACTGAGCAGTGAATTCATACTTTTCATAGAACTGTGTCCTGTAACCTAATATTTCATTCTTGACTTAAAAAAAATGACCCTGTCCAGCCAATTCAAAGCTGCAGTCCAGGTTTTACAGGTAAGGAAAATTCAGCTGTTGTGGAGCACGTGTATCTTGCCCACTTAGCTTTGTGCAATAGCTCCTCTCCTTTCCCAAGTCAGCTCCTCCCGTGACAGTCACCAAAACATGAAGGGTGGGAGATGATACAGAAGGTGAGGGAAAACACCCTGAAACAGCCCAGAACACAAGTTTATCTCTGGGCTGTCTCCAGCTGCTGCACAGCCCAATGCCCAGGGCAGGAGCAGTTCTATTACCCAGCCTCAGGAGGGGATAAGCAGGACAGAAATTGTTGCTGTCACAGAGCTGTAAAAAACATTGTGTCAAAAGGAATTCTAGAGGTTGCTTGATCCAACCCTTCACTCAAGAGAGGCATCTGCACTTTAGCTCTCAGCTGATTCGAGTTAAAAAACCAAAACATATATTCATTCAAAAGTAGGTCCTTGCCTTGTGCTGTTATTTAAGAGAGATGCTGCCAAGGAAGGAAAAGCCTGATATTATGGGCTCTTTTTCAGGTATAACCAGCTTTTAACCCTGACTTGACTTCATCAGCTGTCATCTTTCCCATTCTAAAGATCAGTGTTTCATGACAGCTGTAAAGCAATAGAGGCTGTGACAATTCTGAGGTAGCTGATGTAAGTCACCCTGTTTAGTGTGTCTCGCTGGTGCATACTTGGAAACAGACGTGCTGCAACAAACTGTGTCACTGACTCACTTTGTGGGAGGATCAAAGTGCTGTTTCAGAAGGTGATGCTGTAAGAAGTCCTACAGGCTAAAGCAATGTCAGCACATCCAGGAGGAATTTCTGCTGGCTGACACCTGCACTTAACATTACAGGAGGAATAATTGATCTCTGAATGTTTCCCAGGGATCAGCTGGAGCTGGATACCTGTAATCAGTAAACAGGAAGCAGAGATTTCACGTATCCTTCTCACTGTGGCGAAGAGCAACTTCCAGAATGTAAGTGTATTTTCCCAGCTCTGAGGTGCTGAGATTTGTACCTGTGCAATTCAGTTGTGCTGCGGCTCTGAGGGGAGCAGAATTTCAAAAGCCATTTAAAGCAATTATTGTCTGAAGCCATGTTTGGGGAATTTTTCAGTCTAGCAAATTTTGATAGAGAGGTTATTCTCAATGAATTGGTCACTACCCTTTAGAGAAGACAGTATTGTTGAATCACTGAGGTTTCCCCTGACCATGAAGAAACCCATCAGGCATCTGTTGTTTTAACTGTGTATTTTGGCATTCTTCAGTACTGTCAGCCAT
Organism: Sakesphorus luctuosus; assembly: GCA_013396695.1. NCBI lineage: Eukaryota > Metazoa > Chordata > Aves > Passeriformes > Thamnophilidae > Sakesphorus > Sakesphorus luctuosus. The sequence goes on from VWZD01013048.1 coordinate 1,744,548, forward strand.
GGCAATGTCCCTCTGTATTTAACTCCAGTGCTTCACATGGTGACTAAGAATTCATTCTGTGAGTACTGTAAATGCTTTACTGTTACTACCAAATACAAGAGTTTCCATTCCAGACTTAGTCATGCTGAATGAACATTTTAAAAACTTTTATCCACTCTTATCAAGAAGTTCATAGATATTACTATACATTTTTTTATATATAAATGCCAAGAAAAATCTTATTATAGAATGTCCTGAGTTGGAAGGAACCCACAAGGGTCATTGAGCACAACTCCTGGCCCTGTGAAGGACATCCCAAGAATCACCCATATGCATGACAGCACTGTCCAAACACTTCTTGTCAGGCTTGGTGCTGTGACCACTGCCCTCAGGAGCCTGTTCCAGTGCACCCTCTGGGGGAAGAACCTTTCCCTAGTATCTAACCTAAACCTATCACATATGTTGAGAATGCAGTGTTAGGAATGATGACAAAATATACTTGTCCACAAACTTTGTCTTACATTTGAAAAATAATTGTAACCTTCACAGTGATGGGTTTTTCAGCAAATGCTTCAATGACAATACTTTGTTAACGCTTTTTGAAAAATTGCATTGGGTATTATATGGGAAAATCATGGTGATACTGGAAATAGAGCCTGTGATTATTTCACCCTTTTCCAGTTCTGGAAGTTGTAGGTGTTGTAGCAATAGGTCACAGATGGTTATGAGATTGTGTGTTATAAGCCAGTGCTAGTAGGAATCTAACCAGGACAGTCTGAGAACATCATTGAAGGGAAGCTTGCAGGCATCAGCAGGAAAGAGACACTTTATGGCATGCAAATTCTCCTCTGAGTCTGAAAAAGAAGCCCTGTCTTCTCACATTTTCATTTTGATTTGTAGGGAATGAATAACTACTCCACCATACTGGCTACTTGTAAATGTTTCCTTCATTTTGCTAAGACAAGTTTTCTAACAGTCTTTCCCTGTGCCCTACTCCTCCCTGCTCACCCCTCTTCCTGTAATCAAAGGGCAACATTTTCAACTGTTACAAACATTGCATACTTTGCTGTTGGGGCCTCAAGTTTCAATCAGAAAAATGTGACTGCACCACAAAATTTGCAGTGTTCATCTTTCTGAGTAATGGCAGTGGAACAGGCAACATGCTCTGACTAGAGACCAGAGATGTACCAGGCATGACCCTTCCATCAAGCAAACACAGGTCTTTACTATAAATTCAGTTTTTAACAGAACCAAAGCCTACGTAAAAGAGCACAGAGAGGATTAGAGCACATCTTCACAAGTTTAAAAGCGCTGAGCTACATGGCTTAAGCCACGGATTGTCACTAAAGGTGTGCTGTATTAGCAAGAAATAGCTTCAAGGGACAGAATTAACAAGCGTAGAGGACAAGATCTGCAAGGATTATACTCCTGTTTGAATTGAGTACTTATGTGTTAGTATGTATGCTTGACAAAATGTGGCCATGTAAGTATCACCCTGCCAGAGACATTTTAAAACTCCTGCGTAGGAAAAGATTTGATGTTACTGTAAGTTATCAAGTCATGCATTTTGTACATTCCAAATTTGTGTCTAACCTTTCAGTGTGGTAGTAACACCATACTGTGCACGTTGTGGTGCAACCATGACAGCTCTAATATAACCAGACCAGAAGGCTGGGCAATTTCATTAATAACTTAAAAGAAAATAATTGGAAGATAATTAAATTGCAATTATAATTTATGTATATAGTGTATATTATTTTTTTCTTTCCTGATCAGCATGAAACATGTAAGAAGAGGAAGAAAACACTGCTTCTATTTTAAACCTATAACCTGCTCACTCCTGTATTTTAAAAAAAGGTAGAACAAGACTGGCATCTGCTTTGCTTTCCCAGTGCCCCAGGCTTTGGCCCCAGGCTTGAGGTGATGGCTGAGTGCCTTGATGTTGTTAGCTGTGCCTTACAACAAACTGCACAGCCTCATTTTGATAATCCTGTCTAGATCTGTCTCTGAGCCCTTGTCCTGTTCATGCAGTCCTTTATTCAAAAGGGCAAGAGCACGAAGTTGCTTCTTTAAAAACATCCCAGTGTTGTATGTATTGAATCCAGCTGGAGACTTCAAACCAGAGGTGTAAATCACAAACTTTGCCTGCAAACTGCGAGCACAATGAGTCCCACACTGAAACCTTGAGGTAAATTCAACTCCTATTAGGAGTTAAGAGACACAGATCCCCTCACATTATCCTTCCTCCTTGCTCCATTTCTGGTGGAAATACTTGATGCTTATAAAATTAATAATTGAATACTTCTCAAAATCATATTATTTAAATAATTTTCTGTGGCTTCTGCTGAAAGGTTTATTGCTTCTGCTTTTCCTGGAAAACATATCTTGTTTTCCTCCTGTAAAATTAACACAAAATAAACACATCTTTAAAAATCCTGAATTCTGATAGTAATATCAATAGGGTTTTCTATGATCACACAGTATTTATAGAACTTAAAATTGTGACATTTTGCCGGAGAACAGCCTGCAGGATAAATCACTCCCTAGTACTGTGTCAGCAGCTCCATGCTGTGTAACCTTAAGGAGGATGGTGAACACAGGCCCCTAAATTGCTGCTTTAGAGGCTGCATTAAGCAGCTCAGGTTGGAGCAAACCTTCTCAGTGTAACCTGTATGTCACCTGGCAGGTAGGGATTCTCTGGCAAATGGGGGTGACATTTGGGATCAGATCTCTCCCTTCTCATAATTACATGAGAATGGGTATGCAAAGTCATGCAAAACAGGCAGCAAGGGATGGAGGAAAACAAGAGAAATTATCTTTTGCTTCTGCCTCTGGTCTGGAAGGAGATATGCTGTCCATGAGTTAGGCATTCTTAGAGTTTGTGCCCACTTCTTTGGAAACTGGAGTTTTGCATTTCTGGAGCAGAGAAGCTGTGAGAGGCCTGTCACCACGCAGGGCTGTGCCACTCTAATTAAAGCATATGTCTCAATTATACTGGGTTCCTCAGTTCTCCAGCTATAAAAAGATAGACACTACTTTTTCACTTTTCTGGTGTGTTGCAGCACTAATTATGGATTGTGAGGTGCTCACATGTATTTTTATGCATCTCACCAACTTAGCATTAATGGGAGCACTTACAGGCAGAGATGCCCTTGCTTATTTCCTTTAAAGTGACTAACTGCTCAAAGGGGGTTTCAAGGCACTGGTGATTTTAGAGACCTGATAAATTCCCATCCCTATGGCAAAGCTGTACAGCTCAGGCAAGGGAAGCTTTGCAAACTGCCTCCTTTAGCAGTTCTACATGTCTCTGCAAAGGATGCTGGGAAACAGAAAAAGAGCAGAGGTTTCAAGAAATGAGATGATATCATTGGAGCTTCTGAAACACAGAACGGAGAGATCACCACTATTTAATTAATTTATCATCTCTTTTTTCTCCCCTCCTAGCTCAGGAGCAAATAGTTATACTTAAAAAAAGAGTCTTCCTAGTTATTTCCAAATCATTCCTGGAATTAATAGAATTATACTGCTATAGAGTAAGATAAATTTTATTGTACATCATTCTAACATTTGATAGTGTGGTGATTTGAATTCTGCAAGGATTATTTTAGAGGAGGTTCACTCAGATAAGACAAGGAGGACTTAAGTATACCTGGTATATGTGTTAAGTCTGTATGAATTAAAAATCCTTTAAGAAGTGCTTTCTGCTTTCTGGGATATGGATCAATTAAATTGTTCATCTGGGTTGAGAAATCTGAAATCTGATCTGAGTGATGAGGTATGAGTTCAGTTGAGGTACATGTCCAGGACACAAATACCATGCAAATCCCATATTAAACAAATCTCGAATTTCTTTGTGAATGATAATAAATCTGAAGTATCTAACATGAAGAATTCATCAAGTTAGCCCTACATTTTTTATTATTCCATCATATAAGTCATTAATTTTAAGTTATATCTATGAGAAATATATACAATCTTTTTTGAAACATGTGATTTCGACTGAATTTGCATGTGACTAGAAGAGAGCCACTTGCTTTCTCATTACACATTTTAAGATGAATAGAAAAGATATGACTGGAAAAATCTATTTTCATGACATCTTAAATCAAAGAAATGAACTCTGGTAAAGTAGGTATTTATTAATGCCTCAGTCAATTTATATCTACAGAAATATGATTAAGTAAAGTGTGTGGAAAATGGGAATGGCCTATCTTTCACAATTATTCTTTCAATACATCAAAGTCAGGCTGTATTTCATGTTTTAGGTGAATGTGCAAATTGCATCATTTTCTCACTGTGATTTCATTTTTTTGCATTTTATTGTCTCTATTTCTTCATGACTTTCTTGAAAAATGAAAGCAAATGGAGCTAGGTATGCAAAAATGAGTCTGACTTCCTTACTGGGAAAGAACACTCACAAACAGTTCTGAAGGTTGGTTTCACTGCAGTGAAGGAATATGAGAAAGCTGACATGTTTGTACGTAATTCACTGGCTTTTGCACTGCTTTGGGTAATTTTCATGTCAAGTCACAGACTGGCTGCCAGTTTTTGGGCCTATACAACTGTAAGAGGTGTATATAAAGCAAGTGGTCTGATGGGATGCACCAAAAGGGAGGATCAGAAAGTGGAATCCCCAGCACTCTCTCCATAGGCTTGTCTGCGGCACAGCATTTGCTGCTTAGCACACACTGATAAAAATGCTGGACCTGAGAGATTCTTGCATGACTAACACAGTGAAAAGCACAATCAGCTAAAGAATCGAAGCAAAAAACCCTTGCAAAGGGGGAGAAAAAGCCCTTAGGTCAGCCAGTCAACTGAAGGTGTTGAGTGTTCTAATTAAAAAAAAACAACAAAACTCTCTGACAATGAAGTTCAACTTAGCTTTGTTGCTTAACTAAGTATGTAGCTTGATTTTACTTTATTAGGCTTTATATTAGTGATGCCAAGATGGTACCTGGAGCACCTCATAGTCAGACAAACATCTGCCTCACAGAACAGTTCTGAATAAAACCACTTTGTGCTGCACTTCATAGGGACTGTAGAAACAAGAAACCTTCCAGCAGACTGGGCTGTAGAGAGTCACTATGATTTGCAGCTCAGAGAGTTTATGTTCTGATTTTAATTTACTCATAGTCTTGCCAAGCATCTTGGCAACTTCTCTATACAGACGGTATCCAAAGCAAAGCATCCAGCAGAGAGCAATCTCCACTTCAGAGCCTGAAGATCTTCTGACATGGATTTTTGGAGTTTGTGTGGCATTGGTTCATTTCCTCCCCTTTTTCCATTATCCTCGTGTGAAACTACCTTTCTTTAAGGCAGGTCACAGCAGGCCACATAAGAAGGATCCTCCAGACACAACTTTGTGTTGTGCCAGTCATTTAAGACACTTTAGAAAGGGGGTGGCTGGAGCCAAAGGACGAGCCTTTCATTCTGTGTTTGCTTCAGACCAAATTCAATTTGTGTCTTTGAGAAGAACAGACACACAACTTTTCTTGCCACAATGTCCTCAGTAAGTCAAGGACAGGGGCCTTCTCCTGTAGGCAGTCAATGCAGTTCTCTCTCTAAAGCCCCGACATCTCCACTGACATAATTTCTATCCTATAAATAGGATGGAGTGATTTAACTGAAACTGCCTTTCTCACAGGTCAGCTGCACACCCTCCTCAGTTATCTGAGTGCATTTACAGAACATAATTGTTCTTAGTGAGTCATTTAAGACTTTATTGATAAATTATTCTGTATTAAGATCCCTTTAAAAAAGCCTCCATTCAGGAAAGATAAACTTTATCCCCATACTTACTTTGAAACATATGCTTAAATCCTATAGATTTTACTGACTTTGAATCCTTTTCACAGTTTGGGTCTAAGAATGAATCTAATCAATTATCCTGTAGCTATTGAGATAGAAATAATGTCTTCATTTGTTCCAACTTTAATTGATGAATGGGGGAGATGGTCTGAACTGAGTTAATGAATATTAGTAGAGACATGCCTGGAAAAACTTGAGTACTTGTCCTGTTTATGTGTGTGTGGCCGTGTCAGAAATTATTTCACAGAAAAAACCAGAAATGAGGCACTCTGAAAGAGAAACTTCTGTAGAAAGTTATTATAAGTAATTCTTAACTCCCTCATCAGTTATTAAGAAGAGCAAAGAGAGACTACAGGGTTTGGCTCTGAAGGCTTGCTAGATGGCATTCTTGTTCAGAGACAAAAGTTAATTGAAGTTTAAGTTTCTCCTTGCAAATTAAACTGTTCCTCTGAAAGATATTCTGGTTTCTTGAATCGTTACTGATTTTTTATAATTCTTCTACTACTTACTGCTTTTGAGAAAATACAAAGTTCATTATACACTTAATAATACATAAGATTCTGCTCTGGCTCTTCTTTTCCAGGCATTGCAGGCTGCCTTGTATGATTTTGGTTGGTGCTGGGAGACAGGGGCTGCCTGTGTGTGTGTAGGGTAGGGAATGCCTGAAAGCTACAGACAGACACTGATCTTCATGATCTGATATGGAAAAGTGACAATGTCATAACGTGCAAGACGTGAGTTCACAACCAAGGTGCTGTGGACAGGTTTGTTTCTCCTTTTCTCCCAGTGTATCCCACCTCAATGTATTCCACCTTGTCAGAGTTTACAAGTTGCCACCTTTGGTATTGTGCTTCTAAAATCTGTTGCAAGGGAAGCCTCGTGAGGGTGGGATGATTTCTGAATGCTAAAGCTTTAAGGGAGAGCACGTTGGCACAGAGCTGACTCAAACCTTTCCCTCTGCAGGGAAGGCAGTGGTGCTTCAGAAATGTTGACCAGCTTGGGAATGGCAATGAAATGCAAATTGCCCTTTATAAGAATAGGTGTTTGGAGGGCAACTGTTTTCTCAAAAGGAAATGAAGAGGGAGCTTCTTTCTGTTGGGAAAAATAAAGACTTCTAATGTCAGGTGAAGGTGGTAAAAGTGGAAGGACAGGTAGGTCAGACAGACAGGGGATGCCTCACAGAGGGCAGTGTGGCAAGCCAATCTAACCGTGGAATCTGGAAAATTGGACAGTAGTTGCCTGAAGGGAAGACCAAAGCTTTTAATGAATGTCCATCAGTATCTGTCATGTCAAACCCCATAATTTTTCCACAAGCTGTAATTGATTTGCATTAGACCTCCATTTTTTGTGAAATACTGAGACTGAAAAACCCCAAGTAAACCAGAGGTTAATGGCATTGTAATACGCAGTACCTTACTGTGGCATCTAATCTGCGTGGGCCAACCTTGCAGACCTCAAAGAAAACTCTTGGTAAACATCATGCAGGTGGAAAGACATGTGAAAATGAACCCTTCATGCTTTCAGGCTAAATGCTAGCTTGTTGTAAGAAAGGGAGGCTAAATTACATGTTAAGTGTTCACTATCTCTAGGTAAACCTGAGCCTGAAGAAAATGAAGCAGCAAATCCATTCTAATGCATAAAATTATTTCTCCCATTTGCCAGTTACCTCTTGCTTCCCATTCTGACATAAGTTGAAAGATATGATGTTTAATTATCTCCATATACCACTAATAATGAAAACTTCAAATAGATCCAAGAGAAATTGCAAGGGAGGAAGCTGATTTTAAAAGAAAGTTAACTAATCAAAACATTTTAATCCAAAATGTCTTGCCTGTTAATTTTTTTTCCCTTGAGTGTTAAAATGAAAATGTCAATTTAAACTAAATCTGTATGCAAATTAATGGATTGGCCTTTCACTCTACCTTGAGTTACGATGGCTGCATGTGAACTTAGAGCCTCACTAAAATATCAAAAGATACTCTGCCTGCTAACCCCACTCAATTACCTGTTCCTGTACTGAGCAATCAGCATGTCAGGGCCCCAAGGGCACCAACAGCCCTTCCTGGCCCCACCTGCCCTTGGCCCAGCTTCCCATTTCAGCCTGACTCCAGGAACTTGGCCCATCCCTGGGGAGCTGGCTGATACCAAGGGGCTGCCCCCAGGCCCCCACCTGCCCCACTCCCTGGCTGGGGTGCTGGGATGGCACTGGGCTGGCCAGGTCCTGCCCAGCAGCTCCAGGGTGCCTTGCTGCTCCTGATGTCCCAGCAGGGAGCAGCCAGTGCCTGTGCCCTGCTGACACAGTCTTAATTAAGGATAAAGTCTTGCAGAGTAGCCATTCTGTACAAAAAAGGCTAATTAGATGTGGTGCTGAAATTACAAGATATTAAGAGGTTTTTGGGCCCTACTAACAGTTCCTCATCTTCCCTTGGCACTGAATGTCATTCTCAGCGCAGGAATTTTGTGTTGTGTAAAGCAGCTGCCTGTTACATCATGTATTCCGAGCACATCACTCTGAGGAGGAGAGAAACTAATACCTGGGTAGTGCTGAAAAAAGATGGAGAGGGTCACAGTATCAGGAAAAAAGATGTTCTTCTCAGTCTGTGCAAGCACTTAGAACATTTTGTGGATGTACTCATTATACTTAGGTGTTCTGAACTGACCTTGTTGCTGCTCAGGCTTAGCACAGCTCATACCCAAAACTGGTAATAAAAGGTCACTTCTACAAATATAAATCTACTTTTAGTATAAGTTTGCTCTACAATTCTGAAGAAGTCGATATGAAAAAAGAGAATTGTCCAAATACTATCATGTGCTTTAAACACAGAAAGTTGATGTCAAACTCTATGCTGCATTAGAGTGCAGCTCTTCTCACAGACCACTAAAGTAATGGTAGTGAACAGTGTATTGCCATCAATCCAAACTCTGTCTGATCATTTAAAAATTCCAGTGAATTGGACAGGCTACCCAGGGAACTGGTGGAGTCACACACCCCTGGAGAGGCTTAAAAGATGTGCAGATGTGGCACTAATAGACATGGTTTAGTGGTGGACTTATCAGTTCTGGGTTAATAGTTGAACTACATCACCTGAACTGTCTCTTCCAACCTCAACAATTCTGTGATCTCTGGATATCAAATCCACATTTAATGAAATCCCTGGTGCACCTTTTCTCTCTCTCTCCCTCTCTATCTGCTTCTGATCCATTTTGGCTTCTCATCCCAATAAAAAGTAATACAAGAGTTATTACCTAAGTTGAACTCTTCAAAAGCAGCATTTTCTGAGTTCAGGTCCTTTTAAGTTCAGTGCCAATTCTTAGCCAATGGGCTTATGAATCTATTTTTCCTACTTTTTTTCTATGAGTTGCAAAGTGATTTTCTTCATTGCAATTCAAAGTTATTTTTTCTTTTGAATAGGTACTTTTCTTGGGTATCCTTATGATTTTAAAGCCAATGATCAAGCATCTTTCTGTTGAAATTTGTCCAGTTGTTTGATTTCTCTAAAGACAATCTTGTCACGTTATGTCACGCATCCCCTAAGGTCAGGGAACAGTGAGAACTTCATGAGTTTTCTAGTAAAAAGCAGCTTCATTTCTAGAGTTCCCTGATGTTGAAACCCTGTTACCTTCCAAACTGACTTGGTTGCTATTAAGTGGTGCCACTAAATACAAAAAGTTGGCTTGTGATCCATCATATGCATAAACAGTAACACTGGTGCCCTGCAGACTCCAGTGCACCATCCACAGGCAGTTCCATCCACCAGAGAAAAGGGGAAGGTGGATAATTATGGATTAAAACCATGTCTGAGAGCATTCCACATAACCTTCCACTAGACTGAAAGCACAACTAAATTTCTCAACATGTATTTTCCTAGTAGCACTTCTTTATAAAATTAGCCACTTTTAACAATAGAAAAGCCATTTCCACAGAAGTTTCATTTACTTATTAGTATAATTTATTTGAATGGGTCATATAGAAAATAAAATCTCTGCAAATTTCAAAGGGAAGCAGACAAGGTAAGGAGATTGCTTCACTGTTGGCAATATTCTGTTACTGGATGGGGTGCAAAGGTGTGCAGTTGTACTGCTTAGCCTGTCATTGCACAGTCATTCCATTTTAATTGCAAGTTAAATGGACGAATAGAATCATGGATATCAAGGTTAATCCTACAAAATACAGTTATTAAATATGTCAAAAACAGGTGAAACCCTAAATCTTCAATACTGCAAAATTACCTAATTTTGTAACTTAGAATCTCTCTGGTTTCCAAATATGAAAGAAATTAAAATAATAGAGGGAGGAAGAAGGAGAAAGACAATAAAATTAATGCTAACTAGACAACGCCATTCCAGCAATGTGAGTAAGAGGACTGCTTTCATCCTTTGGGCCTCAAACCATGCTGCAAAGAAAACTGCACATTGGGATGAGGAAAGATGTTGGGGGCTTGGTGGTTCTTTTTTGAGGGTGGGGAGGAAAACATGGGAGAGAAGGCAAGCTCTTCTGTTCCCTCTCAGAGGAGCAACTGACAATTTCAGGACGGACTGCTCTGTAAGATTTGCTGACTGCAAACCTGCTGAGATCTGTTGGCATCTCTCCCTCTCAGGGCAAACCTCCCCACCTCACCTCCAGTGAATGCCATGGAATCTGTGGTGATCCAGCAACATGGGGTTACTTCTACCACTTCTCCCATGCTAACTCCAGGAACAGTTCCGTGTTTCTCAGTATCTTAATTGCTGATGCTGCCCAAAAGTTCATGCAAATCCAGCTACTGTCTTTTCTTCAGAGACAGTTCTGGCCCACTGCCATTAGGACACTTAAGCTATGGATCTGGTGATGGAGAATTTATGCTGTTACTGTGCATCACCCACCTACCTTACAAATAAAGAGAACACTTGAATCTTGAAGCTGTCAGGCAGTTTACCAACCCAGTACTACAGCTACTTAGAAACTGTATAGAAAAAAAGAGCTTTAAAATGAAACAAAAGACTGTGAGGAAGCTGAAGGAAGGGGAGGAAAGAAGACAGAAATCCATTTTAGAAACTGCAGACTCTGAAATCAAGTGTATCATCCAGGTGTCTACAGCATGAGCAGGGGAAGATGTGATTGTGCAGAGTGCGCAGGTTCTTTTCCTGCAATACTTGTTCTTTCCCTATCAGATGTGTTCGTGCCTCCCTATTATATTTAGACGTGTACTGGAGGCAATTTTAGGGTCACTTCAGTGAGCATATTTTCCCTCTTAAAGAATGCACAGAGGGTAGTGTAAGATGTGAGATAAAGAGAGATCTAAATACAGAAGTGCTTTAATGCTTTAAGTCCATACAAATTGAGCCAACAGAACTCCCTCCTCTTAGCAGACATTTCTCCCAACTTGTTTTACCTTACACGTGAAACACACCTAGAGAGGAAAATGATTGTTTTCTGCAGCTTGTCCTGTTCTTCCTCATGGAATCATGTGTGAGGTGAGTGTGGTGAGCTGCCCAGACTTACACCTGGCTATGTTTATATTCAGAATAAATAGCATTATTCAGTACACACTTGCCCACAGGTAGGAAAAAAGGCAGCACTTTTAGACAGCCTGTGAGTGATTTAGCAAACAGTATCTCACAGCCAGTTGCATGGCTTTTCTCAAATTTTCAGTTTAGTTGCTCATAATTTAAAAAATCTGATAGTTTCCAGATGAAATCAGAGTTGTGAATTGGCTGGTCCTAAATGATGGGTTCATTTCAGGACTCTGTTAATTTGATTTTGGGTACTAAATCTGCCACATTAAAAGGGACTGGCTTCAATATTTTGGAAAAGAATTTAGTGTAGTTATCTCTGACCATCTTGACTCACAACTTCTGAAGCAAAACTGTCTGAAAAGAAGGACAATATCCTTTTGTGTGTGAGCTGATTTAGCATTGAAAGGCTTCCTGAAATAAGTAACTTTTGACAAGAACAAGAGTGCCTGGATAGGGATGAAAAAAGTGAGCATATACTGCTACAGGTACTTATTTTTTTTTAAATACCTGTATTTTCATGAAGAAAGTATTACTGTTATAGGGAGGATGAAAAGCTTTTTCTATATTAATTCATATTAAAAGCTGTGCATTGAATGAACTGTTTTTCACAGAATTTCCAAGGATGTTGATGATCTGTATTGAGTAAAGTGAAGGATTTGGAAAAGGAGCTGGCAAATGAGAAACAATGCCAAGCTATCAAAAGGAATTGGTCAGGATAACCTCAAGGGAAAATTATCTATTTTCATTCCATTAGAATGGCGGTAGCCAGGGAAAAACTGAAGATGTGAATGCAGAACTCAGGTAATTTCTGACAGAGATTTCTATCTGCTTTCTCCTAGAAGAAAGTCGGTACATCACTCATGTTTTACCCATCCAATTTTGGGAGAGGAAGAGTACCTTCAAAGCTTTGTTGAATGGGTGATAGTCATGTATTTCTTTTCCACAGAGGAGTAACAGGATGGTAATTTGCTTGTTCTGCTGTTCTAATGCATTTTCTGATGTACATCTCAAGTTATCTGTTTAGATTATTTCATATGGCTTTTTGTACTGTTTATAAGATACTATTTCCAAACTATAGCAAGAGGATATGCATGAAATCTGAGCTTGAGTGGGAATTCCTCCCCTGACTTTACAGCAGAGTCAGAAGCTCTTCCTGAGCACTACTCATTTCTACCTGCATAAAATGTTGTGGTCCCAGTAGAGTGAAGTTTGTTGTTAAATTAGCATTTGCTGTAAGTCCATGCTCAGTGGAGTACAGACATGAAAGGTTTTCATTATTTTAAAGTGATTCTTTTCTTCCTGATGATCACAAATAACTCTCCAGGGTGCTCGAAACCAAAGTCAGCTGTTTTCTTTCTATCATTTTTGTACACACTTTTGTTTCACTTTACTGCATACATATTTATTTTATTGTTGGGGTTGTTCAGGAGAGGTATCATAATGTAGATCAGATGGTTGATTAAACCACAGCTGGCTTTTAAAAATACTTATTAAACCCCAGCATGCTTTGAAAACAAAACACAGAGTTCTACGAATTCTGAAAGCAAATACACAAAATACAGTATAAGGCACTGTTCTTTTGTTCTTCTGAGTTAACTTTCATAGTGTTTGGATAGCAGCTTCTATGTGAATGGAAAGTGATATTGGATGAAGTGGCTTATCTCCTATTCTCTGCTCCTTTTAAAGTAATTTTACTGCAGAAAACAGAAGAGGAGATGTTAGGTGGGAGAGGCACTGGATTAAAGTCACACGTGCTGAGGATGTTAGTAAGTGGTTGCCAGGCAAGCAAGGTTATGTTTTCAGATGTTGTGATAAACTGCCATTTTTCAGATGCCAGATTTGGCCCAATTATCTGAGCGGGGAATTTTATCCCAATAGTTCATATAATCAACTGTGCAAACCTCCAGCTGTCAGTTGTTTTCTGCTTCCATGCCCATCGCAAGCAAGATGCCATCACTAGTCAGAAATCTTCTTCCAGATGGTACATGTAGCTTTAATTTGGAGTTTGCCTGATGAAAGGAGTACTGAACGATTGAACATTCACTGAGGTAAGAGGTAGCTTGTGCCTACTGTTTTCTTGAGTAAATAGAGCAAGGTGTTTAATCAAGCAATGAAGGGCCAGCAACACGCAGCTACACAACTCTCAAATGTCACCACACCACAGCCACTGCCAATGCAGTCCTGTCATTTGAGCCTGTCACTTCACCAAAGTACATGGTGTGAAACACTCACTCTAATTCTCTGCTAGGGAGCCACAGCCAGGCTCAGACACTGCAAAAGCCTGCATGCCTCATTTATCCCTGTGAATACTTCCAGGGACTTCAGTGAGACTAACTACAGAATATACAGCATCCTTAATTTTAGAATTTGGATGTGCATTGTGAACTGCCTTTCAATGTTTGTGACAGCCAGTGTAGAATTCAGGCATTTGTGAGTGTCTGTCATTTAATCTTTCCCATGCCAGCACAAAGTGAGGCTGCCTGGGACTTTTTTCAGGAAACACTCTACTTTTTGTATTGTTCCTCATACACATATATTCTGAATGTTCAGAGAAATGAGTAAACATGAGAAGAAATTACATAAAACAGTCAGTTGAAATGAAGACCTCTGCTGTAACGCTGTCATAAACTTGAGACTGATAAATCTTGATGAAGAAGCTTTCAGTCAGGTTATAGGTGCTCAGTTTTGCCATTGTTTCTTTAGATCTGCTCTCAGAAAAATGGCTCTCTTGCCATGAAAGAGTGATGCCTTTCTGCCCCTCTTCCCTTGGATAGTTTGGCTGCCAAGTAACCTATTTTTCACTAAGTGAAAGAATGGAAGAGCATAGCTATGTATCTTTCTGCAATAACCTGAGCAGGGTTCTCTACAGAGCATGGGTCGTGGCCCTCACACACTGAAGGGCTGTGCTGAAGCCAGAAAAGATGTCATGGACACCATTAGGGCCGCCACAATATCTGGAACTATACTTGCTGACCAAATAACCAAATTTCAGCAAAATAGTTTGTATATCCTTTGAAATTTCTGCTCTCATTTGTGTCAGTTCAGTTGTCCCACCTATTATTTCTTTAAAACTGCTAAAAGTTTCCTAGACTAGGAGAAAAGCTAGAAGAGCTATCAGACGCATATTGTGTGACATAAGTTAGTTGCAGCTTCCAGTGTTTCTCCCCCAGAGGCAGTGGGGAGGTCTGAGGACAGTTCTCATGATTATTTAGCCAATGGTATGGCCTTATCTTTTTTTTTTCCAAGCTCTGTAATTTAACCAATGAATACAAAATCCAGGCCTCCCAGCACTACAGTTATGATCCAGTAATTCAGGACTCGTGTTACAGATCTGGAATCCCACAAGGTCAAAGTGTGAGGCAGGTCATATCCTCCAACAAGACTTGGAATGGGGCCAGACAAGTCTTTGAGTGACCAAAGAGGCTGTGTACAATGGCACTTTCTTATCTACCTGTTTACCTGGGGCACAGGTGTACTAGAAAGGATGAAGTCAAACTACCCCAGCACATTCACACTGCAGGTTGTGTTAGGATGCCTGTTGGGAATGGGGTGCCAGAGGTGCTTCCCAAGTAGCTTGGCTACCCAAATAACCAGGATGTCCTGGCAAGAGTTCAGGGCACAGTTACAGCGAGTCCTTAAGTAAAAACTAACAAAAAAAAATCTACTTATTGCTTAAATGTAAGACCATGGCAAAATAACATGACAACTGGGTAAACAGACTGTACACAGAGGGAAAGTGTAAAACTCCCAAATACCCTGTTTGGTGGAAAAAGATGCCTGATGGCTGTGGTATCTGCTGGGGATTAAAGGCTAAAAATGGCTTGAGGCTTTTCACATAAGGAGAGTGTGCTCAGAGGGAAGAATACTTTCAAGTTTGGTTCCAAATATTGAAACTTAATTTAAACAGTAGGATTGTTCAGAAATTTTGATGAATCCATAAGCTATTGAATTGCTTTCTGTGACCTCTACTGAAAAAAAAAAGACAGAGTAAGCATTCCCAAAACTGTTTAATAATTAAATGCGTGTTTGAAGTGATTTTTTTTCCCTGCCTGGCTAAATACATGTTTAAATTGAAAGTTATATAACCCTGTAGAAAAAAGGCTATGGCACAGTCTAATCCTGAATTCTGTGCAGAATGGTTACAACCAAGATCCCCTCAATACAGCTATTTTAGTCTTAGCACTGTGCAACTGCTCTTTGCTCATCTTCAAGAATTGCTGCCTATGAATTGAAAATAATAAAGCAACATTTTTTTTGTGTTTGTGGCTCCCACTGACAATTTTGGATGGTATAATTGAAGGACAGGCTTGGCTGCCCGGGATCACAATTTGGCTTTGCTGTATGTGCAATGTGTTTGTTCCTGTGAGCTCTCCGAGATGCTTGTTTGATAGAGAATTCTGGAAAAAAAGGAATTGCCAGAGGAGGATGAGAAGAAAGGAGAAGAGGGATGTGTAGAACAGGGACTGTTACAGACACTTCCCCTAACCAGGAAACAGGAATTTAGGGTTGTGTCTCAGCTTCTTAGCAGGCAGCTGATGTGTGGAGGAAAATGGTCTTCACACACTATTGCTGTTCTGGGGCTGTTGCACCAGGGAAACATGCAGGATATAAGGACAAAAGAGAGAACTCAAGGACAGGCAGAACTGATGAGCACGGGAAGAACCAGTGTAGAAAGCAGGATTTCAATTTCAGAAGGAATTCTGAGTTATTTCCATTTTGAAGCAGAATATCCTTGACTTGATTTGAAACATATTGCTTTGATAAACCAGAATTTTTTTCCCCTATTTCAGCTTTCAAGATATTTTAAAATATAGTAACAGAATGGCATTCCAAACGAGAAATCAAAACATCTTATTCTGAAATTTCAGTCTTCTCAAAACACTAACTTTTGAAATGCCTTTTTTTTTTTTAAATTCTTTGACTGGAATGGTGCCATTTCTGCTACCTGGGTTTCTTTTTAATTCTTTTGTCTGCTTTGCTTTCTTTTGTTTGGTTGTTTATTTGTATGTGTGGGTTTTGGTAGAGAAATATCCCCACTGAAAAAGCTCTCTCGGAAAATCTGATGGCCATGCTCTGGGTTCTGTAAACTTCTTGTGTCACATACACAGATAAACAACTCTCTGAATTACCATTTCCTTAAAGCCCAAACCTCCAATAAATGTTAGCTGAAGCTTCAGTAATATTACAAGATTCATCCTGTTTCTGGCTATGCCTATGGAGTTACAAGGCTTTAGGTAATCACTTGCACAGAATAGTCTTTGTTACTTTTAGAGCCAAGCCTTGAGTCCTTGTCCCACTGACCCAGGCCCAACAGAGCTGCATCACAAACCACTGCTCTTCAATGCATTTGACTTATTTTTTACTTCTGACGCTTCCCAAGTTTTACTGAATATTATTCTCACAGTTATCCAGTCGTTCCAAGCACAATTAGGCATATGAGGTCTTTAACCTTTCAGAAAATACTTTTTAATATTTTATCTCTACCCTATGTGATTGTACATAACTGTATCTGCTCTTCGTTTAGCCATGCTGAGTGCAGGCCCCAATCACTTAAATGTACGACATTTCTGACAAATCTTCTCCTACAAAGTCGTTAGCAAAATCATTACACTAAATCAGAAAAAACCAAAAACACAAAAGGAAAAGCCTGGTTTTGAAAATGAGCCTTAAATATATGGTTATAAAAATATTTAAAAAAAGGTAAAAAAAACCCTGGCTGCAGCTGTTCTCCACTGTACAGAGTACTCTACCTGGTATGCTCATGCTGAAGGCTAATTAATTTCTATTTCATCCTTACTATGGTGACCCTTAGAAATCTAGAGCATTAAAGATCTATGACTTTTCATCATCTTTTATCTATGAAATGAGTAATTAATCATGCACTTCTATTTCTTCATACATTTGATTAAGAATAGTCAGAAAAAACCCATGCAACAAAAGGTGACCTTGTGATGTTGGAGAAGACAAATATCCACTGATCTGCCTCTTGAAGGCAATTATGCTTTCTGTATTTTTGAGTACTTCTGGGCTTGGTTGGGGATTTGGGTTTTTGGTTTGGGTTTTTGGTTTGGGTTTTTTTGAACAAATTTATTAAGTGAGGTGAATCTTACCTCTGGCTTTTAGTGCCTTAAGTTGTCTAGCCATGAAATAATTGTTGCTCCTGAGCTTTTGCCATGCTTTAGCATGGGCAAGATGCATGAGTGTACAAATCTCTCTCTTCTAAAGAGACTTGCATTTGCAAATCAGTTATTTTGGTACATCTCCACATCAATAACTGGTTGTTCCCCTGATGCCAAAGCCTACTTGTTTTAAACAAGTGGGACACCAGGTAAATACCAGGCATGTTTTCTGTATTACAAATAAGGGCAAAAAAAATATCGATTTGTATTTGTCTTTTACTGCCACAGTCCTAAAAACAGATATGGCACTTGACATTGATGGTTTGGACTTGACTTCATACACAGAGGCAGAGATTTGGTTTGTTTCTCTTCCTCCTCAAACTGTTCACTCAAAAATTTTGTTCAGCATTGTAAATATTTTAAACGCTTTTCTGAGCTCTTGCTCAATGCCATCACTTCTCTAAACCCTGCAGCTTGCCAGAACAGGATTTCAGAAATACTAGCTGAAGCATCTTGACAAGCTAAACAGTTTTTAGAACTGGAGTAGGTGGACTTGGCTGACTCGCTGCCAGCTCCAGTGTCTGCACTCTGTCGAAGGAGATAAGCAGTGCCACACAGAGTGGATTAAGGCTGGTGCCAGCAATCTGCAGATTCTGGACCTGCTCTCATTCTTGCTATTAGCACTGTTGTGTCTTGAGCAAGTCACATCCCTTTTGTCTGAGTCTGTTCTGCTGTCTGTGAATTAGGAACAGTATTTACCTATTTCTTTCAAAGAAGGAAGTTTATTTTCCTCAGGTTTTGAGGATTTAAACCCTAAGGATTATGACCTGCACCTAATCATCTGCATGGGGCAGACAATGAATTGCTCCTGAACAATGCAATCTTTGAGGAATTTTTTTCAGTCTGACATCAGAATAGTTTTGAACTGCAAAGAATCTGGAAGGTTTGGTCAGATTTCAGTATTTCGTACTTTCACTATGCTTTCCATAAACAACTGATTGAAAAAAACAGTGTCTTTTTGCCTCTATTCCACACATACCGCTATTGGCATTAAGATCTCTGAAACAGAGAACTTGAAAATTCCTTCTGGAGACGTTATGATTCCAGTTGCATCTCAGTTATACAACATAAATGCCTAAAAATACAAATTCTCAAATCTTTCTTGGGCAAACTCGAGAACAACAGCAGTGAACAATTAGCATTTCTAAAATGCAGAATTTCAAATACTTATAACCATCCTATTTTTTAACTCTCTCAAAACACTAGCATGTATACCAACATGCAGCTGAAATTCATTATTTTTTAAACATGTTTTTGTTTCCTGCTTCTCTGCAAAAGGAATTCATCAATATCTGACACACGTATATTCTTGAGCACTACTCAGACCCTGAAAGAGCTTGAAGATTCTTACAAGGAGATGCAATCAATTTCTGGGCTTTAAAATTTCTAGCATGTGCTGGCTCTTTCTGGATGTCAGAGTGAACAACTTGATACACAGCTCATGTTTCTTCATAGCTATCCATAACTATCTTTTGGGTTTCAGTGAACCATGTGCATTCCTTAAAGTCTGTGGCATGCTACTTCCCAAATTTTGTATGTATTACCCAGGGTCTTTTCTCTCTAAGTTTCAGAAATATTTTCTCCTGTATTTTCACTCTCTTTTTGTACCCTAATCTATTGTTTTGTAACCTTGGGGACTGGATGGTCCACTCTTCAATGCTTAGCTAGAAACAAAAGCAAAGCACTTCAGGATGGCCATATTCAAACCAGAGTAACCCTCTGAATCCTTCCTAGTCCTCCCACTGATTGCAGGTGAAGAATAAACCACGGTTTGAATGTGACCAACTGCTTTCTGCCTTTATCTGAGTTTCAATTTACTTCACACGTTTATGGAAGCTGGATACTCCAAGCAGCCTCAGAGGAATCACAGATAAGGACAAATGGTAGCTGTCAATCAGGTAGCAACATTTTATAGAATATTAGGTATATACTTGCTGCAAATCTTGTTGTAAATATCCTTTCAGTAAAGAATGTTACAGAAATACCCACCAAGACAGGTTAGTTCAGGGGAAGATGAAAGGCGCCAATGGGGTATTATAAATAAGATTTTTGTTTAAGTGTATTTATAAAGTTAGACATTCCTTAAAAGAGCAGTTTTCATTGTACCATGTCTAGATATTAAGCATAACTGTATCTGACAACCAAAAAAATAGCGTAGGGGCAGAAGCCATGTATACTACAACAGAGTCAAAAAATTGCCTCCTAAAATGACTGGTCATTTTAGAAAACACTAGCCCAGTTAAGAATGGAAATTTACATTGTTCTTTTTTACTCCAATTACCTCCCTGCTCTAAGTTGAGGCCACTTTTAAATACTTTTCTCTAGATCTAAAGTTCACCTGCTTAGTAAGTGCCAAAGGCTGAGCACTTGGAGGATTCAAGCATCCAGTATGAGCCAGAGCCAGATTTCCAGGTCACAGAAATCGCCTCTGTGCCCTGTAGCTGCCTGGTGATGTCTAACAAGCAATTCCTGAAAAAGGATTTTCCTTTCTGGGTGCTCAGCAAGTTATGCAAGTGGGTCTCCTTGGCATCTTCTGAAAGAGAAGCTTCTCCTTTAGCCAGCATGGACTATCTGACACCTTCCTGCTCCATATCTGACACCTTCTTTCATAGCTTTTCATTTTATTTTGTGACAAAGCCATTTTTTTTCCTTATCACATTTGAGTTCGAAGATGGCAACAAAGGAAATATTAACCACTTTTTTCCTCTTCAAATGTGCCCTCAGTCCATGAAAACTGCAAATGCAAACAAAAAAACACACCCCAAACACTGATTATATTTTAGACGCTTCTAAATAAAACTTGCCAACAAGAGAAACCCAGGCTAAAAATAAAAGACATAATTTTTTTTCTTATAAGCTAGAAACCAGTGTAATCTGACTGGTAGATATATGAAAAGCTTATCTAGTTCATTTCATGCTCATCTAAAGTTGATCCACTTAATTATTTCTACCATTATGTAGCCCACTACTGCCTTTTTTTCTGCTTGGAGAACGTGTCAGTGTTACAGGAAAGAGATTTTATGCTCAAAGGAGCTGGGATTAGAAGAACAATCATTTTGATATTGGAGATTCATATTTGGCAGTAGATTGCTTTTAAGAATGTAAAGAATTTTTATGCTGACATGCATCTGTATTATGAAATAATTTCTCTTTAACTCTGGCATAGTAACAGATGTTATTGTGCAAAGAATGAAAACTGCTGGGTTGGGATAAAAAATATCTTGCAGTGTTATTGGAAAACAGAAGAAAGTACACGGCATAATAGGTCAGTTTAATGGCATTGTTTGCAGTAAATCTGACATTTCAGGCATAATCTGCAGTTCTCACTTGAAGTAGGATATTTTGCTGGGCAGAGAAGGATTTGATACATTCTTTTATATTACTGTGTCAAAATGGATTAGAACATAACAAAATGAAGATTGTAAAATAAAGGCCTTCGGGCTCCCTGGTTATGCAGTGTAATAAGATGCAGGAGGCACTAAGATGAATGTACTCTTTAGAAGTACGACAAACTCATCACGTGCAGTTTGTGTGGAGCCTCCCTTTGTCTCGTACATTTCCTTGATTCATCCTTCCTGTGTGCACTCTTTGTTGATCTGCGTTAAGTGAATTTCCTTCAGTAATGCTGCCCTGAATTTTTCTATTCTCTAATTACTATTATGTGAAACAACAAGACATTCAAAGATAAAATGACTGAAAAGCTGTTACAGCTGATACCGTTTTGGTTTGCAACCATAAACTGCCCCACAGCGCTCCAAATTTTGCTGAAATTTATTTCTGAGATTCACTAATACTCCCTGCTGGCTTGGAGAGCAGCCACAGGAGTATTCACTGCAGCAGCTTCACGATTAGCCCGCAGGATTCGGCTTCTGCTGTCACTCTGCGAGATATCTGAGCGACGCAGACAGGAAAATGGGCTGGAACTTGGTTTCTTAAATGATGCGTGGAGGGTTTCTCAGAACTTCATGGAGTAAGTTCTAACCTTTGAAATTTTGGAAATGTTAATTGGTAAGCTGAGGACTCCACACTTTCATTTATCTGATACTCTTATCTCAGAGCTCACATTACCCCAAATTGGATGTGTCTCCTATGTACTGTGAGTCACTTGCTTTGAAAAGGTCTCTGTTAGCTGGAAATCCAGTGACAAGTCTAGATGGCAGGTCGTGTGTTCTGTTTGGATAAACAGGGTCACGCTTCACACAGGAATTAGTATCAGTAGGAATTAATAAATGACTCATGTTTCAGTCCTGAATTTAATTTCAGAGATTACAGAAAATCTGAATATGAATGATACGCTGCATCGCTTTTGAAATTTGGAAGGAGAAGTGATTTGAAAGAAAATACCAGAGCAAATCTTCTGCCTTAGTTAAAGCAGGGAAAAAGGACTCGTACATATCAAAGTAACTCCAGTGTGCATGTGCATTCAGCTTTCAGTTGACTGTAGAAAATGAAGTTGATCTTGGGACACTTAATGCTGTATGAAGGCAGCCTTTCACTTGGAATGACTGTCAGCTGCTCTGTCACATCCTTGCTTTTCCCTTATGGTTGAAAAGCAGTAACTTCCCATACAAAAGCCAGTTCCTCCTCCTGGACACCAAGTGTCCGCAGCTCTGCCTGCACCCAGAGTGAGGAACAGCTTGTGCTGCTGCTGCACTTCCACCCTAGGGTAGGACAGGACTGTGCAGCAGGTACATAACGCGTTCCACACACTGACCAAGAAGACTGAGAAATTATCTTGAAGCAAGGAAAACACCAATTTTCAAAAAGAAATTCCAAACAAAAAAAATGGATTTAATCAAATTGGCCTGTAATACAAGCATGGTACCAGACCATAGAGGTAAAAGATGAGGAGCTGAATTCAGGAAAGTTTTTTGTCTCAGAACATCCTTTACTTTTTAATGGTCTCTTATTCTCAGCTAGGCATAAGCTTAAATGCTTTCCTGAACCGAGGTCTAACAAACTTACACTTTGATCTTACTGTTAATGATGTTTGGTTCATCTGACTCTAAAATGTGCACTCCATTTGAGTGTGATTTGACATAGCAAATGAAATATTTACTGACACTTGGCACTGGTACCTTCACCTCTGTGGATTTCTGTAATGTATCATTCCCACTGAAGGTCTGCTCTCCAGAGGATGTGCAGGATTCATTTCTAACGGCGTTAAAAGGAGGTTGGCTCCTACTCTGAGAAGAAAGCTCTTTCTTTTTCAGAGTTAATTTCTGTGGTTTTGTACCTAATCATTATTTGGACTCCTGCTTAGAATTTGATACCAGAGATAACAGAAATACAGAATTATTTTATAGATTCCCATTTCCCTAAGAACAAAATGATGCCAAACAAAGAGTTAAACTCATTCAGGGTGTTTCACTGCTTTCACACAACAGTATTGTCTGAACTCTCTTTGCCTGGATTATAGCTGGGGGGTTATCTGAATTTATGAGAATATAGACTTTTGAAGGACTGAGAAATCTCTACATAAGAAATGTTGAATCTGCAGTTCTGGCTGATTAGTATGCTGTAATTTGCATGACAAATTATGCAAAATACAGAAAGACAGGCAAAGTAAGAAAAGCAGTATTTCCTTAAGTTTTAGATTAAGTAAGATTAAGAGAAAAACATTCTCCAGCATTTCTACTCTATCAGCAGGGCAATGAATAAACCCACTATTTCCTACAAAAACCATGCTTTAATAAAACCAAAGAACAAGAAATGAGGACTGAAAATGTACTGTCAATTTCCTTGAATTAAGGTCAAAGCTTGAGAAAGAGAGAGAATAGAGTATTTTTTTCATAAATTTAACAGACAATTTCAGTTATAACCATGTTAAAGCAATGAAATCGGAAACAAAAAATAAATTCAAAATGAAAAATTATAATACTTACGTTGGTGACATATTCAATATCCTTCCAAATATTACATTCCCTGGGAAAATCTGCCAAATCTAAAAAATTATCCACTACCACTTGGCCAATCAAGTCATGCCTGGAGAATCTGTCAAAGTCATATACAGAGAAATGGAGTTTCCTTGTGTTCAGATCATTGTATGGGACACTAAATAAAAAAACTTCATCAAATACTGGATTTAGGGTCTTTCTGTGCACTTTAGTCTGGTGTTTTGTTTTCCTGTCAGGAAGCAGATATATCTTCACGTACGGATCTGAAGTTCCGGAGAAGTCCTTTGCTGGCAGGTTGATGGCCTTGTGAATCTTCACTATCAGCTGCTCTAAATCACAATCATATTTGAGAATAAAGTTCAGTTTTCCACACGCCTTGCTATTACTCCTCCGGCCATCGTCTGTGTCCACTGATCTCTGTTTGTACAGCTCTGGCTTGATGCGGCCAATCCCTGTCAGCTGCTCTTGCTTCTGAACCTGCTGGATGTTGAAGTCAGGGTTGGAGAGGTTGAGCTGTCTTCGGATCGAATTATGCCTTAAGTGAAAAGGAAAGAATTGGAACAGATTGTGTTGAGGATCGTAAGAGTCTGTGCACATGCACTAAAGATCCTGTTCTCATTTGACATATTTTTGTAATGTACAGCAGGGTCAGATTTTTAATTGCTGAAGGGTTAAAGCACGAGACCCAAGAGCTGTGAAAGCTGACACTTAGCATCACCCTGCTCATGTCACACCATTTCTGCTCCCATGTCCCAAGCTGCACTGCCCAAACCTGGCTGAAGAGGGTGACCAATGGAAACTCATGGCCATTGCAAATCCAAAGGATCTCTATCTTATTGGCAAGTACAGTGTGATGTAAGAACAGTAGCTGTTTTTATCAGTAGCCGTTTCTGATTGAATCTTTAAGCTAATGCCTATGAAATGAGTTGCATTATGCAAATGGCAGCAGGCTCAGAGGAGCTTGCTGATTTCTGGTTCAGGGGTAAAGCTGCACAAAGGAAGATGCTTCCTAACATCTCTGCATTTTAACTACTTGTTGATTTCTACAATTACTTCATTTACAAATAAGCTGTTCTGGTCTGAAATGGTTTCTTGATCACCCCAACAATTGTTTTGCTTTTTTCTCTCATACCTGATGTAATGAGCTCGGTGGTACTTTGGTTGAAAAGCCACTTTAGTTTTGTTACTCAAGGATGAAAAGCTGCATTTATCTTCAGTCCAGTGAATTTTATTACCAGGAGTCACTCACTTATTTCTCATTCTCCTTAATGAATAGTAACAGAAATCACATTTGCAAATCCTGCTGGGGCAGGTGGATGTGAAAGCTGGATTAGGTAAAATCCTAACCTTCTATGACTAGGATTCCATTTTATTGTTCTATTCATATGCAGCAGCCACTTACTTATTGGTGTACCATGAGCTGCAGTTGAACACAGAAAGAGCACGTGGAAAATGCTAGCATAGGATTATTCCAAAGCTATTTATATTGAATCTAATCAGCAAGAGTTCCTCTGCTATCATTGTTCATTCATTCCTTGTAAATATCTGTTTACACATGCTGTAAACAGCAACAGCCTCTTCTGTACTGTCCCAATATTTTTTATCTTGTTGAATAACAAATACATAATCTTACAGCTATACATTAGTCACTTCTAGGATAAAATATTATCATGTCACCAAAAACAATTATTTTTCAACCCTTAAGCTCTTCATTGCAGTGGGAGACGCAGAATATCCTGTGGAGGAATAAAAAGGAGAGCACTGCAGAGCCATCTTAGCAGGGACTGTAGCAAGGGGCAGGTGTCTGGTCTCTGTGGCCACAGAGAGAAAGCACAGCTGGCCCCCCACTTATGGCAGAAAGCAGCAGAGACAGAGAGGACATCTCTGCTGAAGGATGCAGCACAAGGGAGATGGGCCCCTCCTGCTCAGTGAAAGTCTTTTGGAGAAGACCTACAAAAGTAAGGGGCAATGAAGGAGAGGGGCAAAGAGCAAATCCCATGCCAGCAAAGGCACAGGGCAGGGGTGGGACCTGGACAAGGATGCCCCTGTGGGCAGAGAGCCAGCATAACACCTGCTGGAACATGGCCAGAAGAAAGGTCTACACAGGAGGGAAGGCCTTGTTCATGCACTTAGGATGCTGAGGCAAGTTCTTCTACAGGTTGAGATTAGCACTAGTAATGTCCTGGGAACCTCTGAAATTCTGAGACATGTTTTGGACAACTGGCAATTCCTGAACAGGTTGTGTTCAGGTGTGCCTGCAGGCAAGAGCCTTGGCTAAATTTGCTCTCCCAGATGGACAGAAAGGAGGCTAGCAAAGAGCCACTGGGCTAATGCTGTACCTTCTCCAGCTGAAGTGCATCTGCTTTGGCTCTGATATTTACTGGCTCTTCACATGCTGATCCTTTTTCTTACTGTATGAAACATAATCCTTTTATCACCTGCCCCTGCACACACTCCCACCCTCCCCCTTTCCTCTTCCCTTGTGTATTGCTTCTCCAGTTCCCCTGGAGACTTCACTGACTCTTGTTCGGTCCCTTTCCCCCCACAGTCATGACTGTGGCTAAAATCTATGATTTTTAATCCTATTTCTAACTCTTGCAAGTGTTTCATTAGCTTGCCCTAGTTTTCTTCTTTGGTTGTTTTTAAAATCTTTGAGGATATATTATTGAGAGTTCAGCATCAGTGCCAAGTGCAAATGAATATGCTTTACAAGCTAAATCTGGGCTGTTCTGGTGCTTTTAAAAGATTCACAGTGCTCTGTGTTATCCAGCTTCTGAGGGAGAAGCAGAAATGAGACAGTAATTTATAAAAGAGCAGAATAGGATTGTGTTCCTGTCCCTTCAACCTACGAGGTTTGAGCACCTCAAAGAATAACTTTTGTGTAATTTTTTTCTTTAAAAGAATGTGGCAAGTAGATGGTCCATTTTTCTCAGAGCAGTGTACTGGCTAATCAAGCTGTGCTTTTCGGACTGTGTCTGTATTCATCAGTATCAGAGCAAAATGGGAGTTACTGACCGAGCAGAGGAGGTTGGTTCAGTGATCTGGCGCTGCATCCGCACATTGGGCACACAGTTCTCCTTGGTTCCCGCCTGAGTGTCTAACGGAATATCAGGGGAGGTGTGGCTGATCTTCATGGAGGCCTCTGGGTAGGCTGTGGGCTGCCCCAGATAATCCTCGCTGTAGTCCCGCTCATTGGGCTCCGTGTCCGTGTAGTTCAGCGATTCCTGCTTGTTGTCCTTGCTCCCAAACGGCAGCCCACGCTCTCGCCAGGGGATCCAGCAAAGCTTCCAGGACACGAACAGAGACACCCCAAAGAGAGCGAGCCCACAGGCTGTGACAACTAAGGACAGCAAGCTTATTGAGATATCTGCAAACAAGGAAAACACATCCAGGTCACATCTTTGTGCTCTGTGGAGCTCGGCATCTCCAAAGCATCAATATGGGAAGTAAGAGACCACTGGATTGCAGATCCACACAAATTACGTTCTGGTCTCTGCAACAGTCATAAAATACAAATACATTAAAAGTTCTACTTTTTTTTTCCCTAAGAAAATTTGTTTGGGATTCATTGTAAGGCTTACCTTGATAGAACTTGGCTTATATTTTCCCTCCAAAAGCTGGGTGGTATGAAAGGTCATTCTAAATATGAAAAGGGTTGTTCACTTGCTCGTTCAACTTTCTGCTGATGAAAGAGCTGTGCCTGCAGTACATTCGCTCTTTTTTTCCCCCTTTTATGTAGTGCAGTTTTCTCCACCTGCTTTACCAGATCTTACCACCCTCTCTTCCGCAGACTGTATTACATTTCAACACCATGAAAATATGCACATATGTGACATGAATTGTTTAGGTATTCAACGGGTACATCTTGTTTTATTACTTTAATTCCATTCCTTCTAATTTTAGACTCATTCCTGTCTTTGCAAATTATTTTTGACTATCAATACATGGCTTGCTATTCATAATTTAATAACAATACTAATATCTCTTAGAAACTGAGATTTTTCTGGTTTTGGTTTGTTTGGTTGGGTTTTTTCACTCCAAAGGCTCCATATCCTGTTTCCAAACTTCTGGTGTAAAAAGGAACATGGAGATGAGTTTCCTGATGTTTTCCCCCACATTTCCAGCATTATTCTACTCCATCAACACAACCGGGAGAGGTTTTTGCTCTTTTTTGCTTTGTTTTAAGTTGCACATTGGGGAAATGATTCAGTGGAACAGCTGTTTTTATGGTTACGGTGTTTTTGAAACGAGTCTCTCTGTGGATTACACAATACATCATGCCTTAAACACAATTAGTGAGAATTCCATTTTACTGCCTTAAATTACAAACACAAGCTGATCAAAGCAATTCTTCACACTGTGTGTAGGTTCAGAATGTCAGGCTGCATCTCTCTAAGCCAACAGCTAGCCTAAATTTTCAAAGGATGGCATGAGGCTGAAATGTACTGCTTCTGCTAAGACAATTATTTAAGAATGACAATTCAGATGAAACAGCCTCAGTGCATTTGAAATGAAAAAAAAAGAATATTTTTCTTTTAAAAAGTGGAAAAGTCAATACCTTCTGCCCTTGCTGTGAGTCTCATTCTCACTAGCCAGACAGATTAAATTTCCACAGAGGGGGGAGTGACACTACAATCCATTTCACACAGGAGCTGTCCAGTTTATTCTGCATGCTGAAAACCAATTTCAAACAATTTGGGACAGCTCAGCCCCTTCTGTCCTTCTCCAAGTCATGTGAAGACAAAGTTCATTAAGAGTGGGGACAACATAGCAGCTGTTTGGAATAACAGCAAAGAGTTTAAGAGCTGAAATTAATTAAAGAAATTCCTCCCATGCATAAAAGGCAATTTGGGAGAAAGTAGAATGGTAGCTGTTGATAATTTTTGAATATTTATTGGTAAACAAGTCTGGCAGTGGAGGCAGAGCACAACCCCTCTGTTTGATTAAAAAGCTGAGGATCCAGGATGCAGTACTGAAGAGAGACCTTCAGGATAAACCAATTTGTCTAGGATTCCCGCGAGAAGGAGGAAGAAATGCATCAGAGGTCTGCAGAAAGGCCTCTTTTTTCAAAGAACTGATTCAAGTAAATGAAAGAAATGAGAAATTAGGAGTTGTCACAACCAGCCAGAAGATTACAAGGTGAGAACTGGAGACTGCCCAATGTCAAGGATGTGTGAATGTGAGGAACAGTTTGAAAGGCAGACCAACAGTCCCCTGATCTTGAAGATGAATTTAGCAGAGAATGATCTCCTAGAGAACTGACATGAGAAAAAATATATGAGGGCAGCATGATCTGCTTTTCATTTGCAGAGTTTGGAGGGCTTTAATAACATACCTCTGCATCCAGAACTTACTGCCAGAGAAGCTGAGTAGTAAACAGTTTAAGTCACAGCCAAAGAGGGAATTGTTTTTTTCATTATCTTGGCTTTACTTCTTGATTCCTTTGTGTCAGAAAGAAGATTTTGTATGAAGTTCTTGTTTCTGTGGGTGAAAAAGAGACCCTCATGTACCTGTCTGACTGCAATGGAACAGAGTGGGACTAAAGGGCACTGCTCTAAGCTGTTACCTTTCACTGGACAGTAATTTTTATACCCTTCACACTTGCCTGGCAATTTTCAACAACTGGGCAGATCCAGTGTGAATAGCTGGGGTGAGTGCAGTCCCAAGTGAAGAGATTTTTGGCTGCATTCTGGAGCTGCTTTTTCATTAACCACATGTACTATTGCATACTAGATTTTCTGTATAGTTTTCACTCCCTCTTTCCAGCTGTCTCAGTTTTTCTAAGCCTGTTTATCTGTATTCTCATGTGGTAACAGTACTCATCTGTTGCCAGTGATTTCCTCTGCTTTGTAATGAGAGAGCAGGGGAAGTCTTTACTTATTTGTCCTTACAAAAATGAGATTTGCAGCACAGAAAGTGTTCCTCAAAAATCCAGATGCTTCTAAATTCACTCTGTTTTCCCAAGAATTAGAGCAATGCGTTTTCCAGAGCAGTATCTGATGTTAAGTCTGAACTGTAACTGCGAACCCCAGTGCAGGCAGCACTGTGGGCAAGGCTGAGCTGGTCACAGGTGTTTCAGCAGCACTGCAATGTACCCACTCAGAGTGCACGTTCTGCCACATTTTGGTGGTGCTCACTCCAGCATTTGGCCAGTTCCTCAGTGGCTCACTAACACATCTACTCTCTGAACCTGCTCTGCATCCATACAAGCTGTTGATGCCTTGCAGTGTTAAATCTCCTGAACACAAGAAAGGCCCCTGGGGCACAGGGACTTGCACTGATGTCTTTGCTGGCACAACCAGGATGCCACCCAATTGTCTTGAGGTGTTGATGGCTACAGTAAGAGCTGAGCTCCCAAATGTCACAATGCCTGGGCAGGACTAGAGGTTGTTGATAATGGATAATTTACTCCACAAAAAGTAAGCCTACATTTTTTTGTTAAAAACGTTCTTTTAAAATGGGTTAAAGGAACCAATCAATGCAATAGCATTTACTTGCAGTTAATTTTTGTAAACACATCCTTTGCAATATGCTTCCCCACACTATTAAAGGAGGCCTTCTGATGGACAGAAAATAAGAGGACAGATCTTTTGGGTGGCCCCAGTAACTCTGGAGATTGAGAAGCTTTGTTTAATTCCTTGTCTATTGAGCCTGTAACTTCATTGTTAGAAGATTCAGAAGACACAGCCATTATTGCCCTGCATTTCCAACAACCAAATACTCAGCCATGGTTTGCAGTAAGGCCACAGACACACAGGCTCTCTGAGTATCTTGCTCATGGAGAAGAGGAGGCTCAGAGGTGACCTCAGCACTCTCTAGAACTACCTGAAGAGAAGTTCTAGCCAGGTGGGGGTTGGTCTCTTCTCCCAGGCACTCAGCAATAGGACAAGGGGGCACGGGCTCAAGCTCTGCCAGGGGAAATTGAAGTTGGAGAGCAGAAAAAACTTCTTTGCAGAGAGAGTGCTCAGGCATTGGAATGGGCTGCCCAGAGAGGGGGTGGATTCCCCATCCCTGGAGGTTTTTAACCTGAGCTTGGCCGTGGCACTGAGTGCCATGATCTGGTAAAGGGACTGGAGTTGGACCAAGGGTTGGACTAGACCAGGCTTTCGTGTCTCAATACTTTTGACTCTACTGACTTTCAATTTATTAATTTCTTATGCTCATCAGCATAATTCGTTCTGGCTTTTTTTTTTTGGTAGCAATGGCAAGGTTAAAACTTTTGCAGAAACAGTGAAATAGAGCTTTCTACCTATGCATCACATCATCAGTTGTTATCACAGACTGGAGATATGAGTATGGCATTTCTCTCTGTGACATATTTTATTACCATCAGTTTGATGACCAAAAAGACTCAGTCCTCTTACCAAAAAGACTCAGTTTGATTATGGAGTCATTGCTGGATCTTTTCTGAATTTTTTAACTTACACTTTAAAGTAGA
The DNA here is from genome assembly GCA_013396695.1 of Sakesphorus luctuosus. Lineage (NCBI taxonomy): Eukaryota > Metazoa > Chordata > Aves > Passeriformes > Thamnophilidae > Sakesphorus > Sakesphorus luctuosus. The sequence goes on from VWZD01013048.1 coordinate 1,775,345, forward strand.
TCTGTTACACAGAAAAGAAAAATCTTGCTCTTTATGTCAAGTGAATGTATGATAGGAATATAAATTGTCTTGTCTTCAGATTATCTCACTGAGCAGGATCACAGAATGTTTGGGGAAGGGACCCTTCAGATCACTGAGTTCAGGTATGGAAGGTCACCCAGCACAGGCTACTCAGGACAGTGCCCAGACAGAATTTCTCCAAAGATGAACACTCTCCAGTCTCTGCAGGCAACCTATTCCAACGTTTGACCACAACCAAATAGGCCAATAGCATAATGTTGTTTTGGGAAGATACTAAATGGGTAACATTTTTTAGATCTCAAGAACCAAAATATCGATAAAGCTCTAAGATATAACTGCACTTCATAGATCACCTAGTAAAAACAGAAATAAAGTTATGCCTCTATTTATATAGCACAGGTTTTTAGTACAGATCTCCTGAATATAACCTTTTAGGTTGAATTTGAATGAACTCATAGATTGTTTTAGAAAAATTTCGAGTTTTGAATGTTTATGTATGTGTTGCATGATTCTTTCTTAGTACGGGAGGCTGTAAAACCAAAGATAAATGTCTAAAGATCCCACTCAAATTCTGACAGTACAAAATTGCAGGACTTTAACTGATTTCTGGCATAAATGGTTGAGCCCAAGCCTCTAAAATTCTAATGTTTTAAAACCTTTCCAAGAAATTAGACAAGGAAAATACTGAAATAATAGTGGTGGTTTTGTCTGTTCATATATGAAACAAGGGGTGAAGTGGGTTTTTTTCCTTCTTGTGTTTATTAAGTTACTATTTGGATTGCTAAATTTTATACAAAATCAAATCTCTAAATTATCATACTGATCTCTCCAATTGTTGCCTAATGCAGATCAACTTATGTGGCCAGATATGCAGTTGGAGTTAGAGAGTAAAAAAGCACAAACTCTACTGTTTCTACTTGGATTCATCTGGCTCCAAAAGATTCAAACATGAACAAACATATAGAGAAAGAAAAAATTAGTGTGAATTTCTCATCCGCCAGGCACAGAAAGACATTTGATCAAAGGAACTGCTGATCAATAATATAATTATTTAGATAATCAAGTTGTTGGCTGTCTGGATGTGACTGGTGTTCTATCAAAAGAACTCCTTTCCCAACAAACTGGCTGTAATCTCATTTAACTCGAGGCTGAAAGACTTTTACCAGGAATCCTAACTGGAAGAGCTCTTTTAACATGTTCTTATTGAAATAAACAACCTTTCTTTCCTATGCTGTTTCACTCTCCTCTTTTTATTAAAATGACTATTCAGATATTCCAGCATTACTGCAATACAACCATTGTTTTTTTAGGGAAAAATTGGCTAGAAAGAAGTGGAACAAATCTTAGTAATTTAAAATCTTGCAATACAATCAATCTTTATTAGAACCCAACAAACTTCAGAAGGCATTCAATTAAATAATGAAATTAATTTGTTCCGAACAATCATGTTACGAAACTTTTAAGATATATTGGGACAGATCAGTCAATCTTTGTGCATATGATTCTGTCTAAATTCAGCAGAATTTTCAAACTGTCACTTCTTGAGGGAAAAAACCCCTATTTAATTACTTTTTTGTTGCTTAGGGGCAGATTTTAAGGAATATACAGTGGCTAGACACCCAGTTTCTTGAAAAACAAAGGAAACAGCAGTGCCTACTGCTGAAATCCTGGCTGTGCTTTTGAAAATGTAAATTGTCTTTCTTTTGTGTAAATCTGTGGAGGGTCAGCCATCATTCAGCTCAGTAACTGTACTGTAAAAGCCAGGGGTGTTTTTCACACTCAGCACTCTGAGACTTTTGCTTTTCCAGAGGAGAAATGTTCTTAGGATTGAGTATCTGGAGCAGTTTTAACCTAATATTGCAG
>VWZD01013049.1:1662-61713 GCA_013396695.1 Sakesphorus luctuosus
CAAACACACGTCCCCTCTCTGGGCAGGGGGCCGGGGGGCCCTCCCTCCCTCTCCGCAGCAGAACCAGGGGCAGGGGGGCGGCCCCACACTGGCACCACTGCCCCGGACACGGCGGACGTGGGGGCCCAGCACCCTGCTGGGCATTGCCCTCGGGTGACCCTGCACGCAGGATTTTGGCACCAGCCCTTCCCTTTCAAAGATTAAATCTTCCCCTCTAGGCCATGCTCTACCAAGTGGAAAAATCCCTAAACAAACCAGCGTGAAGCACAAACCTCCTCCGCCCTGCGGGTGAGGGCGCAGAGAGCGGCTTTTGCAGGGAGGGAGGACTGCCACACACCCCTCCATACACACACCTCGATCCAGCTCTGCCGGGCCATCTGCTTCCCACCATCCCGACTGAGGCTGAGGAGCCACATCCCACCTGGCACCAGCTCATGGTGCCCCCGGGGCAGCTCAGGGGGGTCTGTCCTGCAGCCCCCCGGAGGGACAGGGCAGGATGGAGGGGCGAAGCTGCAGCCACGGGGGTGCTGCGGTGGGTGGGTGTGGGCAGGGATGGAGGGGGCTCCGTGCAGGGGGATGTGGGATGAGCCCCAGGTTGGCAGCCACAGCGTTCCACGGGATCAGTCAGGTTGGAAAAGCCCTCAAAGACCGTCGGGTCCAACTGCTCCTCCAGCACTGCCAGTCACCACCAAGGCACGTCCCCCAGTGCCACATCCACACATCACTTCAATCCCTTCAGGGTCATTTCTGGGGTCACTGCCAATGTGAGGAGGGAAGGCAGCAGCGGGACACGCATAGCCCGTGGCTATGGCGGTGTTTACAGAGGAAACAGCCCCTTTTTTGAGCGCTTTATTGCCAATTATCCGCCTGCCAGGACCTGCCTGGGCGCAGCCAAACCCTGCAGCCTCCAGCGGGAAATGGGGAGTCGCTGCCCCACGGGCACGACCTGCCATTCGCCTGGGCACGCTCGGCCCACCCTCCCCTCACAGGGAAAAGTAAAAACTCTTTGCCCAAACTTTCTTTTTCCTGTCTGATCCGTGTTGCCGCTGCTGCCCTGCTCGCGGGGAAGGAGCAGGAGTTGTTCCCTGGCGCAGCTCACAGGAAGGACAAACTGACTTTAAAGTCCAGGAGCAACTTCTCATATCTCGGGTGGCCTTTTACCCTGGCCAAAAATCACAGGCAAAACTTTTTTCTCATTGGCATCACCTTCCTTGTTCCTGCACCGAGCCCTGTCTGTCCTTATCAATCCGCTGTGTAGGCTTGGACTTGGGAACGTTTTTTTCTCCAGCAGCAGAGAGGAACCTAANACCGTCGGGTCCAACTGCTCCTCCAGCACTGCCAGTCACCACCAAGGCACGTCCCCCAGTGCCACATCCACACATCACTTCAATCCCTTCAGGGTCATTTCTGGGGTCACTGCCAATGTGAGGAGGGAAGGCAGCAGCGGGACATGCATAGCCCGTGGCTATGGCGGTGTTTACAGAGGAAACAGCCCCTTTTTTGAGCGCTTTATTGCCAATTATCCGCCTGCCAGGACCTGCCTGGGCGCAGCCAAACCCTGCAGCCTCCAGCGGGAAATGGGGAGTCGCTGCCCCACGGGCACGACCTGCCATTCGCCTGGGCACGCTCGGCCCACCCTCCCCTCACAGGGAAAAGTAAAAACTCTTTGCCCAAACTTTCTTTTTCCTGTCTGATCCGTGTTGCCGCTGCTGCCCTGCTCGCGGGGAAGGAGCAGGAGTTGTTCCCTGGCGCAGCTCACAGGAAGGACAAACTGACTTTAAAGTCCAGGAGCAACTTCTCATATCTCGGGTGGCCTTTTACCCTGGCCAAAAATCACAGGCAAAACTTTTTTCTCATTGGCATCACCTTCCTTGTTCCTGCACCGAGCCCTGTCTGTCCTTATCAATCCGCTGTGTAGGCTTGGACTTGGGAACGTTTTTTTCTCCAGCAGCAGAGAGGAACCTAATCCTGCCTGGATGGCAGTGCCAGCGGGATTGACGCAAACAGCGCTGCTTCCCAGGGCTGCCCTCCCTCTGCCATGGCCACGTCCCGCGGGGAACCCCACTGGGGGTGCAGGGGAGCCCCGTGGGTGCAGCATCCCCGTTCCCAGGTGCCACTGCCAAGTATTTTGATGTCACCTCCACAATGGTGCCATCACGGCGAGAAGGGGACAAGGCTGTGTCTGCACTCCCAGGATGGCCATGTCTGTGTCACCCACGTGCCTGGTGTCCCCTGTGTCCCCCGTGCCAAGCACAGCTCTGGGTATGACACAAATGCTCCACTTTTGGCAGCATTGCCGGGTCTGCCCTGACCTTTCCTTCCTGCTGACCTCAGCTCTGAGTCTGGGCAGGAATCCGAGATTGCCCACCAAAAATAACAAATGTTAAACGAGGCCGGGTTAATCTTAATCTCGTTTGACAACCGGCTCAGCCGGGGGGTTCTCCCCCGTGCCAGGGTGACCAGGACTCCGGGCTGGGGGCAGAGGGGCCCTGGAGTCTGGCACCCCGCAGGGACGGGCACAGAGGGAAAACGGGGAGGGGCACGGGGGTGGTGGCCGGAGCCAGCGGCTCCCGGTGGCGGTGGCAGTGGGGGTGGCACGGGGGCCAGGCGGGGCAGGTCCCGGCACGGCGAGGAAGTCGCGATGAGATCCCTATCGCCTGCGCGGGGGCGGCCAGGAAAGTCGCGGCACGGCGGGGGCGGGAGGGGGGCCCCCGAACTCGGGGCTGACGGTGCCCCCAGAACCTGGTGCTGCTGGAAGGGAACTGGTAACTAAGCCCAACCCTGAGCAGTGTGCCAGGCTGGAGAGCACCTGCATCCCAAGGCACTGAGGGCCGTGGCACCATCCTGGGTGTGCTGGGAGAAGCTTCTGGGCTGGGCTGGGCTGTGCCAGCCTCGGGACGGACTCTCTCTATGGCATTTCCACCTCTGGATGTAGAATTACAGAATCCTGGAACGCTTTGGGTTGGAAGGGACCTTAAAGCTTGTTCCATCCCCCTGCCATGGCAGGGACACCTCCCACTGTCCCAGGGTGCTCCAAGCCCTATCCAGCCTGGCCTTGGACACTTCCAAGCATGGAGCAGTCACAGCTTCTCTGGGCACCCTGTGCCAGGGCCTGCCCATCCTCACAGGGAAGAATTTTCTCTCTATTTAGTCTAACCCTCCACTCAGTCTAGAGCCTTACATCTGGCTGTGAGGAGTATCTAAACAAATCCCAAAGACCCCCAAAGGAACACGAAGCATGGTGGGGTTTGGAAAGATGGAGCAGCGGAGCTGCCTCAGAGGCAGGAGACAGCAATGAGATTCCTGAGCATGGGAAAGAGAAATCCGTGGGAAAGAGCCTGGTGAGAGTGTTTGTGCTGCTTCCCTCCTGCCACAGAGCACTGAGCTGCAGCTCAACCCAAGTGCTCAGGAAGAGATAAGGACCCATCAGTTTAACGGCACCAGATCAGTGGTCTGGGAAATGTGGGAACCAGCAGCTCAGAGGAGCTGTGACACCCACCCTGGGAAGGCACAACACATCCCACCACACTGTGCTGGCTCCAGATGTGCTGCCCTGGCTCCAGATGTGCTTGTCCTTGGTGCTGCCCCACCTGCAGGTGACATAAGCTGGCTCCAGATGTGCACACTTGCCATCCTGCTCCGGCCCCAGCTGTGCAGAACTGGCCCCAGATGTGTGTCCATTAAACATCCCCAGAACATGCCAGAACTAAACTTCCCACCGAAATCCTCCCAGTCCTGCTCGGGGTGTGTGTAAGGACACACACATTACTGTAACCATACAGACACATTATATAACCATACAGACACATCACATACACTACTATAACCACAAATTCGAGTTTCATCACCCTGTGAGGCTCCAGCCCAGTAGTGCCAGCAGGCTCATGCTCTCACTTCCACTGAAAAATCCCCCTGAATCAGGCAAAACCTGGAGCAGCCAGGACTTGCTGGCAAAGGACGGCTCTGCCCTGCCCAGGAGGGGGATAAATTCTGTTCCCCAGCAATTCCCTGTGCGAGGCAGAGGCGGGAGCCGTGTGGTATTTCCTGTGGTTGCAGACTCTAATGAGGTTAACACTGTTTTTGAGGTTTAACTCTTCAACCGACATGAGAAAGGAAGCCACAGGCTCTGCAGAGCCAGGGTTTGGGAGCAGCAAGGAGCCAGTGGGATGAAGAGCACTGGAGCATCCTCAGAGCCTTGGACCTCTCAGCCCTGAGGATCCGCCACCTGGAGTGTCCTTGGATGAGCTGGGGACCAGCACAAACACAGGGGGTGACACTCACTGCTGGTGAAAACAACCTCAGTCCTTAAGGACTCTTCATCCCACGTTTCTGGGATCAGCAGGAAAATGTCCTTTCAGTGATGGAGCTCAGCCCAGCACCCGGGACCCTCCTCTGGGCTCCCATCGCCTCATACGCATCAACACGACCATAAAAATCCACCTGGGATGGATTTAACTTTGCTGGGGTGTCTCCAGATTCTGTAAGAACTTTCAGAAGACACCCCTTCCCCTGAGGCTGCTCCTTTAAGGGATGTTGGGTTTTCCCATGGACTGACTCAGACTGGAAACTCTCTGGTTTTGGTGCTGTTATCTGGGTCAGCCCCACCGCTCACCTCGCTGACACTCACCGATGCTTCTCCCCGCACTCAGCAGCTCCAGCCACTGCAGGAGGAGGATCCCAGCACCGCATGTCCTGAGGACTGCCAAGGTGAGGACCCTCTGCTTCCCCCAGCTTCCAGCCTGCTGCATTTAAACCCAAAATACCCCAGCTCATGGTGCTCACCTGCTGCTCGTGTGTGTTATCCCCTCCTGGCACAGCCACTGGTGAAGGTTCTGCTTGGCTTGGGCTTCAGTGGCATGGGACAGCTTTTCCCTTCTTTATTTACTTCCCATTTCTTTAGCATTAATGCATGAGGAGACTTCAACAGAGATGAGATCAAAGCCCAGCATCTCCCAGCAAGGGCAACAGTCTCATTCCTTTGGCTTTGGGGTTTGCAAACACCTATAAATTGGAATAAAAATAGGAATGTGAGTGATTCCCAGAGGAGGCAGAGCCTGCAGTCCCTTGCAGAGCTGGTGGTGGGCAGATTTAGCATCTTTTCAGTTTTTTTCACAGGACATGAGTTGTATTTTTTAATTTGCTCTGACTTGCAGAAGGCTTGCAGGCACTTCAGCTTCTCTTAGTAGGTCAGGTAATAGGGAGGCACTTGAAATTTGACTCACTAGTGATGAGTGTTTGAAAAGCCCTTAAACCAAACCAGGTCAGCTCACATGGCAGGAGAAACACTGGAGCACTCCTTGTCAATGCTGGCCTGGTCTGGGTTGAAAAGCAGCATTTTGAAGCTTTCACTGCAGACTCTGCTGTCCCTCCAGGGAAAATTTGCCATTCCTGACATCAGGTATTGCCTGGGGTTATTTGAAAAGAAAATGAGGAAGGTGTGGGGCTTTCCTGGGTGTTCAACCCCAGGTAGGGGAATGGGGGTGTCAGGTCTGGTCAGGGTCTGCTCCCAGCAGGATGTTTTTCATGGAAAAGAGCAATTTCCCACCAGGATGCTGCACCTCCTTGCACATCACCCTGTGCCTTGGTCCTCAGGGCAGCAGCCCCGGTCTGTGGCCACCTTTAAAGAGCTTTTTCTTATGCCTAGCTGGAATTTTCTGATTTCCAATGTGAGCCCATTGCCTCCTGTCCTGCCCTGGGCAGCTCTGGGAGGACTTTGGCTCCCTCATCTTCACTTCCCCATCTATACCCAAAGATTTAACCCCCTCTGAGCCTCTTCCTCTCCAGCAGCTCTCCCAGCCCTTCCACATTTCCCAGGTGCTCCAGATCCTCAGGCACGTTTGCTGGACTCACTCCAAGCTGTCCATGCCTCTCCCATCCTGAGGGCATTCCAGGCCTGATCCCAGCATTCCAGATGTGCCTGCCCAGTGCTGAGCAGAGGGGCAGCATCCCCCTGCCCCACCAAGCCCATCTCCTTCAAGGGAGACTCTCAGGCTGCTCAGCCTCAATCTCCCTGTTGTAAATCCAGGCTTCCTGCTCCCATTCCCTCCTGGTGCTCCCTCCTGTGCTGGAACTGGTTTCCAGGAGGATTTGCTGCATCCCCTTTCCTCCCACAGACTATGCCACGTGTGGGCAGTGGCTGCAGCCCAGGCCATGGCGGGGTCCAGCGAGGCTTTGCTGCTCCACGTCCTGCTCTGCTGCCTGGGCCAAGGTAAGTGGCCACCTTGGCCTTGCTGAGCACCAGGGCCAACACTCTGCTCCTGCAGCGGATTTAGGGTGGAAATAGGACAGCTGCAGAGCTCCAGCTGAGGATTTTGGGGGGAGCACTTCACCAGCACTGCAAGGGGGTCCCATGCCCTGCATCTCTCTCTCCTTCTCACTCACATCCCCGGAGTGGGACCATATGCAGCCCCAGTGGAGCAGCTGTGCTGAGCAGTGGGATCTGCCCCGCAGGCACCCAGCAGGAGCACAGCCTTGCCCTTTCCAGGAAGGCCAGATGGAGCTGATAGCGCAGCGAGCCGGGGCTGGTGCACAGCTCCATCTGATAGCGCAGGGCAGCGCCTCCGCTGCCCTAATCAGGGGATCAGAGCTCTGACAATGTGGGTTATTTCCCTGCACTCATTTAAACATTAGAGCAAGACCTGAAATTGGTGAAATTGGCTGTTTCTGCTCCACCAGGATGAGTCAGCTCGTGTTGGGGCACTGCTGCAGGCAGGGGGTTCATCACAGAGTCACCGACTGGTTTGGGCTGGGAGGGACCTCAAAGCCCATCCAGTCCCACCCCCTGCCATGGCCAGGGACACCTTCCACCAGCCCAGGGTGCTCCAAGCCCTGTCCAGCCTGGCCTTGGACACTCCTAGGGATCCAGGGGCAGCCACAGCTTCTCTGGGAAACCTGTGCCAGGGCCTGCCCACCCTCACAGCCCAGAATTCCTTCCCAGTACCACTCAGGAGCCCTGGTTTATGCCCATCCCATGGCGCTCAGGGTGGCTGGGAGCACTGGCATCCCCTCGCTGCAGGTCCAGCCCTGCTGCTGCTGCACCCCAGCAAAGCAGCCCACCCTGCAGAGCAGTGCAGCCCATGGACATCCCCTCCCTCGGGCCACCCACCCGGAGCCTCCCTGACCCCGCGGCTGTTGGCACAGGTGCTGCAAACATCAAGTGCTCGGGGCATGTCTGGGTCGATCCCGCGCCGGTGGTGCTGATGGGCTCCAACATCTCCATCAACTGCCTCTCCACCCTCGGCTGCCCCTCAGCCCAGCTCATCATCCTCCTCAACTACAGCCGCGCTGAGGAGCCCCTGCAGCCCCTGAACCGCAGCGCTGTCCAGCTCCGGCTGCGCCAGTTCCGCGTGCCCTTCGCCACCATCACCTGCTTCTCGCACTGTCCCCGCACGGCGCGGCACCAGCTGGTGTGCGGCACCGAGCTCCGGGCCGGCTGTGAGTACCCCGCGGGCACCGGGCACTGGGGGGGCAGCGCCTGGGGCTGGGCATGTGAGAACATTCACCCGTCCCCGTCTCCGCAGACCCTCCGGACCCCCCCGGCAACCTGAGCTGTGCCATCGCCGAGGGCTCGGAGCTCCTGCAGTGCCGCTGGGATGCGGGGCGGCCGCCACACCTGCCCACCCACCGCACCCTCCACCTGCGCAGGTGAGGGAGGTCCCGGGGGGGCCGTGGGGCTGCGGGTGGGCAGCGGGGCTGGCAGCAAGCGTGGCACGGGCATGTGGCAGCCACAGAGCCGGGTGACAGCAGGGCTGCTCCGAGCGGGTGCCATGCCCTACTTGCACTTCCTACGGCTCACGTTTACTCACCTCCTGCTCAAAACCCACACTTTTCACCATGGGTTGAGTTCTGCAGGAGGGAACTCCCGCGCTCAGCACCATTAACGGCCCGGCACACATTCCATCGTGCCGAGGGGCACAGAAGCAACACGTTGTTTTCGGGGGCTTGGACTCTCCAGCCTAAAGAGGGGGTGAACCTAATGCTGCCCAAATCCTGAAACTGGAACTCCAGTTTGAAGCTGAAGCAGAGATGTGGGCACCAGCCTGGCATGTCACTGCCCATCCTGCCCATCACAGCATGCTCCCTGCCACCAAAGGCCCCCTGACTCCAGCCTGGCATGTCACAGCCCATCCCACCCATCCCATCATGCCCACTGCCACTTGAAGTCCCCATGGAACCAGCCCGGCATGTCACAGCCCTTCCTGCCCATCCCAGCATGCTCCCTGCCACCAAAGGCCCCCTGGCACCAGCCTGGCATGTCACAGCTCCTCCCATCATGCCCTCTGCCACTGAAGTCCCCATGGCACCGGATTTTCTGACTCAATTATTAAAGACATTAAATCCCATCATACTGAGGCTTTGCAAATAGAAGGGATAAACCTCTTGTCTAAATTTGCTTGGGATCAAACTGAACCACGCAGCCAGAAAGGAAAGTTCCCTTCCTGCTGTGAAAACACGAATCCCTGTCAGCAGTGTCAGGAAGCCAAAGGAGTGACTTTCCAGTTCACTTTCGGAGTGACAGACTCCAGGTTTGGGGATGGCCGTGCCCTGGTGACAGCCGTGATGCCTCAGGAATGCCACCATCCCAGTGTGTGTGAGGTGCTGGGATGGGCACTGACAGGCTGCCTTCTGCTCCCCAGGGTGGTGGCAGAGGATGAGGAGAAGGAAGAGGAAGAGGAGAAGGTGTTCCCTGCAGACTCACCAGTGCCCCTGAGTGCACTGCACAACAGGAGCTGCTATTTGGTGTCGGTGCAGGCCAGGAACGCGCTGGGCACTGCCCGCTCGGCCCCGCGGCTCCTCAGCCTGCAGGAGATCGGTATGTCTGTCTGTCCATCCCTCCCTGAGGGGCCTGTCATGCTGGGGCACATGCCACGCACTGCTCTGCCCTGAGGTGTCACTTTAGGGACCCTCCTGAGCTGTGCCTGAGGGCAGCCCCCCACCCCTCCCATTCCTGGCTCTCCCCACAGTGGTCCCGACTCTGCCGCTGGTGGCCGGTGCTGAGACGACAGAGACATCCCCTCCCACCACCACCACCCACTGGAGGAGTCGGACACAGCTGGAAAATGTGCATTGTGAGGAGCGACACCGAGCCATGGGCACCCCAGCATGGCATGTGAGATGCCCCGGACCACCCAAACCTCCCCCACATGTAGCATCAGGCCCTGTTCCTGCTGGAGAACCTCATGGAGGGGGTCACTCAAAACCCACCCCTTGGGTCCTGTGCTGGTGGGCAACGTGCACCCCCAGCCACAGGCAGCCCCACTTTTGGCAGCAGGAGGGCTGGTGCCTTCCAAGAGAGCAGACAGCCTTCTGGCAGGGTTATCTCAGCTTTTTAAGCAAAAGGGCAAAATTCCAAGTATTTCCAAATGTTCTCTGCTCTGCAAGGACAAGACACAAAATCCTCCGAGATGCTCAGTGCTCAGCTCCACCCAGTCCCTCTGGGAACATCCCTGGGTGCTGGCAGAGGCAGAGCGTGGATCCCAGCCCTCCCAGGACCCCCAAAACCCCTGTGGTGTCAGAAGCCCAGCAATGTAGGAGGGTGGAGGGGTCTTGCTGTGCCCCTCCATCTTGCCCTGTGTGTTCACAGAGGGGACAGTGTGGACCCTGCCCATCCCCATCCGTGCAGATGAGGAAGGCAGTGACCCCCACTGTTCCTGGGGGGCTGGTGGTGGCAGTGGGGGGCTGGCTGGGTCCCACCCCCCACGCAGGACTCTGTTTCCCTTGCAGGTGGAGGTGTGGGATGGTGCAGCACAGGATGGGCCCTGCTGGCAGCACAACCTGCAGAGTGACACCCAGTACCTGTTCCAGGTCAGGTGCAGGCTCAACACCACCAACAGCCCCTGGAGTGCCTGGAGCCCCCCCTTCCTCTACACCACCCCCGAGGCAGGTGGGCATGTACATGGTGTGTCTGGACTGCCCATGGCAGGGTTGGAGGGATTCAGAAGCCCTTTGGATGTGGCACTTGGGGACATGGGTTAGTGGTGGCCTTGGCAGTGCTGGGGGAACAGTTAGACTTGATCTTGGAGAGCTTTTCCAACCTAAACAATTCCATGATTCCACCATCTTTGGTGGCCTCTTGCCCTGGGAGGAAGAAACACCCCAGCCACGGTGTTGCACCGGCCACAAATACCCATCACCTTGTGCCAGCTTCCCCCTTTCCATGCTGGCTGCTCACACCGGTGTGAGCTCGGGCACAGCTCCCTTTCCATGCTGGCTGCTCACACCGGTGTGAGCTCGGGCACAGCTCCCTTTCCATGCCGGCTGCTCACACCGGTGTGAGCTCGGGCACAGTTCCTTTTCCATGCCGGCTGCCCACAGCAGGATGAGCTCAGGCACAGCTCCCTTTCCATGCTGGCTGCCCGCACCGGGATGAGCTCAGGCACGGCTCCCTGTCCATGCCGGATACCCACACCGGGATGAGCTCGGGCACAGCTCCCAGCCGTGCCAGCCGGCGGTGGGATGAGATACCGGTGGCACTGCCCTCCGTCCCGGTGCACTGAGGCAGCCGGGGATGCGCTCGCCCCAAGAAGCAGCGCCCGCCGCTGTTTTCCTCTCATAGCGGCACAAACACGGCCACGAGGGGCTTCCTGCAAGGGCTGTGGGTGTGGATGGGCCCCCGCGGGTGTCTCCCCCCATCCCACGCTCGCTCCCTCCCGCAGCCCCCGTCGCGGCTCCCGATGTGTGGCGGCGTCTGGGCCCGGCGCTCCCCGGCGGCGGCCACGAGGTGACGGTGTTGATCAAGGTAAAGCGGCTTTTGGCAGCCTCGGGGACATTTGGGCGTGCTCTGCTCCTCCCCGAGCTGTAAAAGGGAGCGGCCCCCCTAAGGAGCCCTCCCACCGAAGGCATGGGGGGGGAACGACACCCCAGTGGAATTCCGCAAAGGCCTTGGAAAAGCTACGCGTGTGCCACCCAGCCAGGGCCACCCCTGTCCTGTGTCTCAGTGTCACACCCCACGCCCGAGCCCACCGGCCTCTCTGTGCCCGCAGCCGCTGCGCCCCCGGGATGCCCGCGGGAGGATCCTGCGCTACGCCGTGACTGCCGAGACCCCCGGGGGACCGGAGGGGCTTTGCAACACCTCCCGCACCGAGTGCACCGTCCTGGTGCCACCGGGAGCCCACACCCTCCTCGTCACTGCTCACAATGCCAAGGGGGTTTCCAGCCCCGCCAGCATCGCCCTCAGCCGCGGTGCCAGCAGCCAGGAAGGTAGGATGGCACTCAGGGTGGCACACGGGCCAATGGCAGATGTAACAGACTGGCTTTTGTCAGGATTGCAGGGGGAAAACGCTGGACTGGGCACGGGAAAAGTCTTGGCAGAGCTCTGCCGAGGGAACACAACATCCCCCAGGCAAGTCCAACATCCCTCAGAGATGGAGATGCCAAACAGGTGCAAATAGACCCATGGAATCCTGGAATGGTTTGGGCTGGGAGGGACCTCAAAGCCCATCCAGTACCACCCCTGCCATGGGCAGGGACACCTCCCACCAGCCCAGGCTGCTCCAAGCCCTGTCCAACCTGGCCTGGGACACTCCCAGGGCTGGGGCAGCCACAGCTTCTCTGGGCACCTGTGCCAGGGCCTGCCCACCCTCCCAGCCAGCAATTCCTTCCCAATATCCCATTTTTCCCTCTGGCAGTGGAAAGAAATTCCCCTTGTCCAGTCCCTCCATCCCTTGTCCCCAGTCCCTCTCCAGCTCTCCTGGAGCCCCTTCAGGCACTGGTGTCTCAGCTCTTCACCTCCTAAGGCTGCAGCAACAAGCTTAAAAATAGTTTTGCCCTGCCCAAGTTTCTCCTCTGCTCCCCAAAGTGGCTCCTGCAGGGAGATGGCCCCTGCTGTGCTGGGTCCTTGTAGGCAGAAAAGGAGGGGGAAAAGCCCTTTCTGAGCCCTCTTATGCTCCCTGTGCCAGGGGCTCTGGTTTTCCCCACAATCATGCTTTCCTAGTTCTGAAAAACGTCTCTTTTAATGAGCAATGGGAGGGGAAAGTCCCACTCAAACTGAGGACAAATAAATGACTAAAGAGAAACCGAAGAGAATTAAAGTGGAAAAAACTCCCTAAGCTCTCGTGGTTATCAGAATCATGCACATTTCTTGTAAAAATGACAGGTGAAACATTTCAGGGACACAACAATGCTGAGGATGTGTTTTTGTGAGACATGTACATAAACAGAGAGAAGGGAGGGGAGCTGGGAAGGGGCTGGAGCAGCAGGAGGGGCTGAGGGAGCTGGGAAGGGGCTGGAGCAGCAGGAGGGGCTGAGGGAGCTGGGAAGGGGCTGGAGCAGCAGGAGGGGCTGAGGGAGCTGGGAAGGGGCTGGAGCAGCAGGAGGGGCTGAGGGAGCTGGGAAGGGGCTGGAGCAGCAGGAGGGGCTGAGGGAGCTGGGAAGGGGCTGGAGCAGCAGGAGGGGCTGAGGGAGCTGGGAAGGGGCTGGAGCAGCAGGAGGGGCTGAGGGAGCTGGGAAGGGGCTGGAGCAGCAGGAGGGGCTGAGGGAGCTGGGAANACTTGGGGACATGGTCAGTGGTGGCCTTGGCAGTGCTGGGGGATGGTTGGACTTGATCTTTAAGGTATTTTTCCAACCTAAATGATTCTATGAAATATGGATCAATATATAAAGATAGATTTATATATATATTTATACAATTTGTGTGTGTGTGTGTGTATATATATATATAAATGAAACCTCCATATTCTATAACTTCTTGTTCCCTCTCCAGTTTTTAAACACTTCCAGGAAAGACCCTTTGCCTGGCCTTAGCTGACCCTCTCCAAAGATGAGCCTGTTGGGTGACAGAGCCCTTGCCACTTCTCTCCACAGCATTCCCAGCACCAGAGGCCGTGCAGGTCAAGCCTGAGAACCAGAGCAGGGTCTTGGTTCACTGGCAGCTCCCCCAACACAGCCAGAGGGCCCCTCTCTGGTTCATAGTGGAGTGGGTTTCCACCTCCCAGTATGGCCAGGAGGAGCAGTATTTTTGGAAGAAAGTCCCAAAGCAGGAAACACACACCTACATCCAAGGTAAGGTGCTCCCGTGGGGCTTTGCTGCTTGTGCAGTTTGTGGGACAGATATAGAGGCAGCTGGATCTTGGTTTGGGGGAGTGGGACAAAGAGCCCTTAGGGAACAAGCAGGAGAGAAGCAACAGGAGGCTTGAGGGCAATCAGTGGGATTTGGTGACCTGGGTGAAGGTCCCAGGGAAAGAAGGGACAGGGAAGGGATGAAGTGACAGGTGAGGGGGCAGGCAGGGAACCTGCACTGGATCCATGGAGGGCTGTGCAAGCACAGGAGATGCTCCATCTGCTTCCACCACTGAGCAAAAGGGCCTTGAACAAGCCTAGAGCCTTCAGGGCAGCTTATAAACACATTTTAAAGGCAAATCTTGCTCTCCCCAGAAGAGGCAGTGCCAGGGGTTCGCCTCAACGTGTCCGTGTCCGCCGTCTACCCCGGCGGAGTCAGCACTCCCAGCACTGCCCAAGGTAAGCCTCGAGGGGGGAGAACCTGCTGCTTGTGCCCCACAACCTGCCAGTCTGGGGGCATTCCTGAGTCCTAAAACCGAGATGTAAACCCCTCCCACTGACCAGAGGAGAGCAGGGCTCTAGGTGGGAACTCTTGGCTACAGAAGATGAAATTAGAAGCTTTTATCAATGCACCTGTAGGAAAACCTTCTGGTCCCCTCCTGTGAACACACCTAATGCATGAGAGCCAATTCTTGCTTCACCAGATACACCAATGCACTTGTTCTCCCTTTCACAAGTGTTATAAATAAAGCAAAACACAGGAAACAGCTTTTGCAGAGACCAACCAGCCAAACCACAGCCCCCTCTCCTTACCTGGAGCAGGAATCTTGGAACACTTGGGGTTGGTTTGAAGCTCACATGGTCCAACCCCTCTGCAATGAAGAAAGGCATCTCCAACTGCATCAGGCAGCTTCAGCTCTGGAAATTGCTTTAGACAGAAGCAGAACCCAGCTTGCAGAGGAACATCATCATCTCCACAACTGTGGGTTGGCTTTGGTTGCCCTCAAGACCTGAGCAGGTCCATGGAGACAAGGAAGGGCTGAGATCAAGTCAGGAAGTCAGACCAGAGATCTGACCTCCAGAGCTCCTTCAGCACAGCCCAAAGAGGGATTGGGAGCCAGGACCGAGTTTAAATAGAGCCCCTGGGCAGGCATGGAGGTCCCAGGTGAGTCTGGTCAGGGTCATTAAGACCTGTCAGTGCTCTCTGTGCCCTGGATGCACCTGCAGGTGGCACCTGAGGGGGTTGGCAGTTCACAGACACACTGACAGCCTTTGGCTCTGGGCAGGACCCCGTTTCTGCAGCAGCAATGGCAGCACTTCTTTGTGAGGGAGAAGGGATCCCAAGGGAATTGCTGAGTTTGGCCAGGAAGGAAACTTGCTGCTTATTTTAGCAGAAATACCCTTCTTGTCATGGCAGACTTGTCTGCTGTAGATCTTCCCTCACCACACAGCCCATCCCACTAACAAAGTACCAGAAAGTTCATTCCCATGGGGTTCAGGCACTTTGGGAAATCACAGAATCCTGGAATAGAAGAGACCTCAAAGCCCATCCAGTGCCCCCCCCTGCCCTGGGCAGGGACACCTCCCACCAGCCCAGGGTGCTCCAAGCCCTGTCCAACCTGGCCTGGGACACTCCCAGGGCTGGGACAGCCACAGCTGCTCTGGACAAACTGTTAAATAACCTGTAGGTGCTCATGAGAAATCATGCTGAGCTCCCCAAGCAGAATAAATTCTCGTTCCAGGAGCTGAGGGGAGTGATGTGTGTGGGTGATGATGTGTGTTGATCAGCACCTCATTTAACTGGATCTCACAAAGGGAATGTTCATTGGCCATTTTCCAGCCAAAGATGGAGTCATTAATTAATTCAGGGATTATTACTTCAGCTTGTTTTTCTTTCTCATTACACCATTATTTATTTTCCAAATAATATTAACAAAATAAAACCCAGCCATAGAGTCTGTGTCACCCACTAAATGAAATTATGAAATTGTGGACACTAAATGAAATTATGGACATTTTTCCCTTCTCTGTTTCAGTGCCTCCAGAGGAGCCACTCCTGGGCAGTATCTACAGGGAGATCCCCCGTGGTAAGGAGACCTTGGTAGCCCAGACTTGTTAAGCCAGGCTTTCTCCTTGGCCAGAAGTGGAAGGTTTAACCACTGGGGAATTGAGAGCTCCTGTATATTTGGAAGGGTCAGGGCCAAAAAAAAGGACTTTTTCACTTGGTAGGGACATGACTCACAAGGAGGGAAGGCTTCAGTTCTCTCCCATAATGCAAACCTGGAGTTTTGCTTTCCTATGAGACTTAAAAGATAATGTACATTATAATTAGGAGCTGAGAAAACAAGGAAAACACAATATCGACATAGACCACAACAGCCAGAGACTGTTTCCATCTTGCAGTTCAAACCAGGGGCCCATTTCAGCATTTCCCACCCATTTTTCTAACGTTGCTGGTGCTCTGGTTTGCACATCTCCTGGTAAAGGTCACATTATGATCTGTTGCAGCACTTAAACCAAAAGCAAAACCAACACAAGCTGAAGAATTCACTTCAGCACCTCTGGAGGGGAAGGGAAGGCTGTGCAGGGGATGGTTACTGACTGCATCCCCCACTGAGCCCTGGCCATGACCTGTTCCCTCTCCATCCTTTTGCAGATGATGACACCAGAGTGTTCCTGGCACTGGGCATCAGCATGGTGGCATTATCAGTCATTTTTGCAATTCTAATGTTTAAAAAATCAGCCAGAAAAAGGTATTACTTTCTCCTCCACATTTGTTTTCCTTATTTCTAGCTCATACTTCTTTAAGTAAGCGTTTTTAGTATGTACAAGAAATACAAAATTTCTTCTGGGATATTTTAAAATCAACTACAGAAGCCAATCCTTTTCTCTGCAGTCTTTTCACTGAGGACAATGTCACCCATCCACCAGGTTGTTGTGTCAAAAGGTACTTGTGTGCTCTGCAGTAAGGCAGAGACCAGCAAAAAAAAATCAAGCAAACACGCAACCAGAATTATTAAAAAACAGAAGGGGGAACCCCACCCATATGGGGTGACCCCAGGACTTCCAAGCCACCCTCAAAGGCTGGATGCACTTTGTGTTCCCTCCTGCCAGGACAGTTTCATCCTGCATGAAGAATAACTGATTCATAGGATGAATTAATACCTTGGGGTTTATTCTCTTGGTTTTGGTGAAGGATTAAAGGCACCATCGTGCAGCTTCTGCCAGAGTGGCTGTTTGAAGAGTTTCCCCACATGGAGAACAGCAGAGTGGTGAAGTCCCTGCGGGTAAGTGCAGGGTTATCTCTGCTTTGCTTCACTCACCTGCCCTCAGGTTAAAGCTTTGAATCACAGAATTGTTCAGGTTGGAAAATCCCTTTGAGATCATCGAGTCCAACCACCCCCAGCACTGCCAAGGCCACCCTGACCATGGCCCCAAGTGCCACATTCACATGGCTTTAAATCCCTCCAGGGATGGGGATCCACCCCTGCCCTGGGCAGCTGTGCCAGGGCTGGACAGCCCCTTCCAGGAGGGAATTTTCAATAATACCCAACCTAAACCTCCCCTGGCAGAGCTTGAGGCCATTTCCCCTTGTCCTGTCACTTTGGAGAAGGCAACTTGCTCTGGAGCTGTGAAAAACACAGATGAGAAGAGGCTTAACCTCTAAAAGACTGGGAAGTGATGAGGAATCATTTTCCAGGCATTTGTAAAGTGTGTGGGAGCCCAGATTAGCCAAGTCTTCAAACCTTGCCTCAGTGCAGTCTGTGCTCAGTGGCCACAGCTGTCTCAGGCTGGAGGGGACCTTAAAGCTCATCCCATTCCACCCTCTGCCACGGGCAGGCACCCTTCCCCTGGGGCAGGTTGCCCCAAGCTCTAATAACAGCTCTCCTGTCGATAAAGTCTGCCAGTTTGTTCCAACACTTCTTGCTTTTCTCCCAGGCCAAGAGTGAGTTCCTGAGTGATGGTTTCCAGGAGCTGTTCCTGCCCACCAGTGACCCCACCGTGCTGGAAGTGCAGGAGGTGCCGGCGCAGGAGGAGCTCGGCAGTGCAGCCACCCCAGGGGAGCCCGGCAGGGAGGGGCCCGAGGACAGGGAGCACCCAGGGGCTGTGGTTCCTGCCAGCACCAGGATCCCAGAGCAGAGCAGTGACTACAAACCCCAGATTTCCGATGGGAACGCGCCGGGATACGTCGCTGCCAACCTGTACCAGGCACAGCCCCCCTCGGCCCCCCCAGAGCCAGAGCTGAGCATCTTTGGGGACTACACGAGCTCCATTCCCCACCTGTGGGACGGGGAGGGAGGGACACCCCACCTCTGTCTGCTGGAGAAGATCAACCTCATCCTGAGCAGCAGCCACAGTGGGCAAAGCCAAGAGTTTGTCCCAGCCCAGGGGGCACAGGGGTCCCTCCTGGAGAGCCCGTGGGGACAGAGGCCACCCAGCAGTGACCAAGAGCAAATGCTGGTCCCCAAGGAGCTGCTCTCCTGCATGAGATCCATGAACAGGGAGTCTGGGGATATGAAGCCCTACTTTCCACAAAGCGTTGGAGGGTTATTTTGAGAGGAATTGTCATTGCTGTTAAAGCTCCAAAGGGGTGACCAGGCCAGGGATCAGATATTTGAGTTTGCCAACAGCAGAGCTGGAGCAAAACTCCCAATCTGAAATTTACCCTCTTGCTCAACTACAAATTGTTGTGGCTGCCTGGAAAGCTTTGGCCAGTAAATCACAATTTTAAATTTACCTCCCATTGGCACAAGCAAAGAACCCATAAAACCTGGATTTCTGTAGGAACTGGAATGCCAAGATGCAAAATGCTTCCATTACTGTGCAACACCATTCTCTTGTTAAAGGTTTGCAGCATTTCACCCTTGGAGATGATTGTGGTTAAGATGGATTAAAAAACATCCCTCAGACGTCCTGCCAGAGGTGTGTGAAATATTTTGGGATTACTCCTGATGAAGAGACACTGGAGTGAGAAGGATTTATGTGTCGGACATGGGTGCCAAGAACATGAAATCTTTTCTGTATGACAGAACAACCAGTTTCATTTTCCTCCAATTCCATAAGAAAACCCCAATCCTCCACCGCCTGCCAGGCTGATTTAAACTCCCTCTGAGTCGGTCACTGGTCTAATCCTTCCCTTTGGGCGAGGGATTTATCATCTCCCTGCACTTGGCAGGGCCTCAGCCTTGCTGTGGGAGGCACAGTGTGGCACAGCAAAATGGGATTTGTGAGACACACCACTGGGCATTTGGATCTTCTGACACTCCGAAGGTGAAATGCAGGAGTCTCCTTCCTGCTGAGCAGTTGTGGAACCATTTACAGGTTTTCCTGGGACTTACAAAACATTCCCAAATCATATTTCTTTCAATGTTTCCCAGGCACTGTGTGCATTTCTCTACCAGCTGTTGCACAAATGGATCAGGTTTGTTGTTTATCCTGGATATTTCCAAACCAACATGATTGTGAGCTCTTGTTTCCTTCTAACACCCCAAGAGATCTATCCCTGGTATTTCCAGGGCAGTAGATACCTGGCAAGGTGGGGTAGGATTATTCTTCAGAAGCAGCAAACTGTTTCCAAGGTAGAAATGTGAGTCTAAAATTAGTGATTGCTGCCTGAGCAGGAAGGAAATTGTAGAAGAACAGCCACACACCATCAGGGTGAGATGGGGAAGGCATTTTTTTCAATGTCCACATCCTGAGACTTGTGCTGAACTCGGTCACCTGAACCACCAAAGCTCGTGGGGGAAAATGCTCCTCTTGTCAGAAAACAAGGTTGAAAGCCTGGTCCAACCTTTCAGGTTCCTGCTGGTTGAATTTCCAGCACTGGTACCTTGCTCCAGGATGGATCCATGGCCAGGGGGGCACAGGGATGAAACATGGCCCGGGTCACACCGTGGGTATTTGCCTCAACTCTGCCAATGCTCCCACTGATTTCTTGGGTGCTGAAGGGAATATTCCTCCTTTCCATGGGTGTGTGGGTGCATCTGGTAAATTTGGGCTGGTTACTGGAGGAAGTGGAAAGAGGAAGGCAAAAATACATGTATACATTCATGTATAAATATAGTGAGGCCCTGGCACAGGTTGGGCAGAGAAGCTGTGGCTGCCCCAGCCCTGGGAGTGTCCCAGGCCAGGTTGGACAGGGCTTGGAGCAGCCTGGGCTGGTGGGAGGTGTCCCTGCCCATGGCAGGGGTGGGATTACATGGGATTTGAGGTCCCTTCTATTCTAAGATTCTGGGATTTCCCAAAGTGCCTGAACCCCATGGGAATGAACTTTCTGGGCTGGGCTTTGAGGTCCCTCCCAACCCAACCCAGTCTGTGACCCAAAGCACTGGGCCAGGTTGCCCCAAGGCCCATCCAGCCTGGCCTTGAACACTTCCAGAGATGGGACATCCCAGGAATCCAGTCATGATGTCACTCTCCATAGATTTCATCTGTCATGTCCTGGTTCCCTCCCTCCTTCAAATACTACACACTCCCTAATTCTTGATATCAGTATTTTCTGAATTTGGTTTTGTTGTTGGCAGTTGATCTTGTGCCAGTGATTTCCACAGGTCATTTATCAGCTCAGGAATGAACTCCATGGGCTGTTCAGTGCCATGACAACCTGGGGTTGGACACCGTGGAGGCACCTAAAGGGAGGGGACACTGAGGAGTGTCTGTGCCCACAGAGAGTGAGCCCCAACAGCGGTGACTTGGGTACCTCACTGACTGCAAACTCCCCTGTGAGGGACATTTCTTGGCAGTATTTCCTGATGAGACACCCTTTGGGGTTGGCCTGAGTGACACAGAGCAGTGTGTGACACCTCACTCACCCCTGGCTGGGGTGTGCTCACCTGCTCCAGCAGAACAGCTCCTGGCCCAGGAGATGCCCCACCACCACCACCACGCTGTGTCCCGTGGCCACCCAAAGCTCTAACACAACCTCCCTCAAAAACGTCGTTTTAGAGAAATGGAAGGAGAGAACAGATCAAAAAGAAATGAGAACTTGGGTGTTCAAAGCTTTGGTGGAGTGGGAGAACAGCAGAGCCATCAACCCTGAGATGAGCTCAGTTGGGTAAAACTTGGCTGTAATAACACCAAGGTCATGGGTTCAATCCCCTGTGTGGGCCACTGACTGAAGAGTTGGACTTGATGATCCTTGTGGGCCCTTCCAGCTCAGAACAGTCTGGGATTCTGTGGGATTGAGATATTACCCAGCCCTGCTCTTGGCTCCATCCAGCTGTGGTGCAGGGTGTCTCTGCTGGGTGTATCAGGTGTGACCTCGAGGTGTGAGAAGTTACCACCACCACGCCCTGTGGGGCTTGTTTAGCACCCTCCTTCTGAAAGGAGAGTGAGAGATTAATTAAACCAAATGCAGAACTAATAAATACATTTAACATATAATAAATTATGCATCAAATGTGCATCAGTAGCCACAATTTTAAATTATTTATGCCACTCCTCTGTCCCTGTTACCATGCAGGAGGACATGGAAATCAGTCTGGTTTGGGGTTTGAAGCACAGGAGAGCTGGGTTTAGTCTCAGCTTAGTCACCAACAGCAGAGCCATCCACTCCTGCTCCTATTTCCACCCATCCATCATGCAGGGATATCTCCTGGGTGTATCAGGCGTGACCTCGAGGCACAAGAACTTACCAACATGACTCCCTGTGGGACTTGTTTACCACCCTCCTTCAAAAAGGAGAGCTGGAGATTGATTAAACCAAATGCAGAATGCAGAAATAATAAATAAATTTAACACATAATAAATTAAGCATCAAATGTGAATCTATAGCTACAGTTTTATGTCACTTATGTCTCTTCTCTGCCCCTGTTACTCTGCAGGAGAACATGGAATTCATTCTGGTTTAAGCTTTGAACTGCAGGAGAGCTGAGTTTAGTCTGGGCTTAGTCACCAACTGACTGTGTGACCTTCACCAAGCCCTTTCCCTTCGTTTCTTATCCCCAGAGCCTGGATAAGTAACAATTACTGCCACTGGTGAAGCCTCAGGATCTGAACTCAAAAGCACCTGAAACCCTTTGGCAACAAGAACAAGACGAGGAGACCAGAGAATCATCCTCTGGGTGATCTTGTGCTGCTCGATGTTGTTGTGCGTTGCATTTACAAACCCAGCCCAGGCTGGAAGGTTCGCAAGGGTTTGGTTGTCAGTGAAATGTGGGAGAGATTCAGCGGCAGATAAAGCCGCTGCAGAGGCTACAATTGGATTACAGACTGAGCGTTTCACAGAGCTCAGTAACACCCGTCGACCTCCGGGGATTTCTGAGCTCACAGACCGAAGATCAAAGCCCAGATTGTGACCAAGGCTCGTGCAAAGCTGCAAAGAAGTGCCTGGATCAGCAAAAGCCTCCTGAAAACGCGGCAAGGGCAGGAACAGCCTCACAACAAAAGGGGGATATCCACTGAAAATGGTGCTGTTGGGTGTAGCCCCTTCCCCCCGAGCCTCTGGGGTGGTCCCCGGGGAGGGAGGATGAGGAGCAGTGCACGGGGTGGGAGGGCTGAGCACAGCACAGACCGAAAGCAGCCCGGCGTTTCGGAGAAGAGGATGTGCGAGGTGAGGCTGCGGTTTGGGTCTCGCTGGGCTCCACTGAATGTCACCTTCCCAGGGAAAATCCCAGGAGAATGTCACCTGCAAAGCCGCGGCAGCAGGGCTGGGATTCGGGAGCAAAGGAGCCTCGCGAGCGGCGAAAAGAAACCAAACTACAAAGGGGATCTGGCACAGGAGCTTCGTGATTGCTGCTCAGCAACACAACAAGCCTTGCCTGGGCAGAGAGGAATCCATCCTGCCACAAGAATATTAGAAAAAACCCCAATTCTTAACTTCTAAATGATGCAGGTATTTTGTCTTGTGCATCATCCCTGTGATTTCCCAGAGCGTGGGATTTCCACGCTGTCCCTGTGGATCGAGCCCTCCGGGGATGGTTCTCTGTGCAAGAGGAGGCACAACAATGGTATTTACCAAACTCGGTGACTCATCTCATCCTGCTGGGGGAAGGCCAATTCAATGAGAGTCCCCGGCACACACAGCGGGTGGAAAACTACTGGAGTCAGAGCAGAGGGGACCTGCAGGACTGAAAACAGACACTCCCGAGCCGAGTTGTTGCTCCTTCTGCTGCTGCCGCTGTACCTTCAGCACTGCCCGGGCCACAACTCCACTGCCCAGGCATCAGGAACCAACAGCTGAGCTGCTCCAAGTCACTGACATTGGAAGGAAGTTATGGAGCTGTTGGAGCAGATCCAGAGGAGGCCCCAGAGATGCTCCAGGGCTGGAGCCCCTTTGGAGCCAGGCTGGGAGAGCTGGGGGGGTCACCTGGAGAAGAGAAGGGTCTGGGGAGACCTGAGAGCCCCTGGCAGGGCCTAAAGGGGCTCCAGGAGAGCTGGAGAGGGACTGGGGACAAGGCATGGAGGGACAGGACCCAGGGAATGGCTTCCCACTGCCAGAGGGCAGGGATAGGTGGGATACTGAGAAGGAATTCCTGGCTGGGAGGGTGGGCAGGCCCTGGCACAGGTTGGGCAGAGCAGCTGTGGCTGCCCCAGCCCTGGGAGTGTCCAAGGTCACGTTGGAGCAACTGGTCTGGTGGGAGGTGTCTCTGCCCATGGCAGGGGATGGGACTGGATGTTCTTTGAGGTCCCTCCCAACCCAACCCATCCCAGGAGTCAGTGATTCTGTAATTTCTAACAAGCCCCCTCAGCTCTTGCATTCACAGCAGTGCCCTGGTCTCTGCCCAACCCCTGACAGGAGTCTGGAGTCCCCACGGCCCAGCAGGGCTGGGGCTGGTGGAGCTCAACCAGCACAGCTGCCCCTGAGCCCTGGGGGTGACTCTGCACCCACCAGTGGCCTCTTGCTTTGTCACACAGAGCTGTCTGTGCCACTGCCACCACCCAGTGCCACCCAACACCACCCACCATCACACGTCCCTCTGTCGGGCTCTGGGGGCTTTCCCCAGCTCTGCTCTCAGACTCACAGACTCTCCTCCCAGACAACCAATGACTCTGTACTTTCCTTGACATCACCCCGTGCCAGGGGCACGAGGGAGGGTGGCAGAGCATCCTCAGGGCACCAGGGAGGGTGGCACAGCATCCTCAGGGCACCAGGGAAGGTGGCACAGCATCCTCAGGGCACCAGGGAGGGTGGCAGAGTATCCTCAGGGCACCAGGGAAGGTGGCACAGCATCCTCAGGGCACCAGGGAGGGTGGCAGAGTATCCTCAGGGCACCAGGGAGGGTGGCAGAGCATCCTCAGGGCACCAGCAGCTCCACTGGCAGCAGGACCTTGGGCTCTGGTTCTTCTCTTGGGCTGTGAGGACACACCAGCTGAGGGATTTCTTCATGGTATGTGAGTAGCACGTGCTCAGCAGAAGTCAGGGGGGAAAGAATTGTAGAGAAAACAACCAGAATTTGGTGCTAAAAATTAAGAGAAAAGGGAAAAAAGGAAAAGGAGAAAGAAAAAAAAAAGGGAAAGGAGAAAGAAAAGGGAAAGGCGAAAGAAAATAAAGGAAAAGGAAAAGAATAAAAATAAGGAAAAAAAAATAAAAAAGATAAAGACAAGGGAAAAGTAAAAGAGGAGAAAAGGGTAAAAGAAGAGAAAGGGAAAATTAATAAATATAAAATATAAGAGAAAGGAAAAATATAAATGACCAAAGAGAAATGAAAAAAGGATAAAATATAAAAGAAAGCAAAAGAGACAAAAGAAAATCAGAAAAAAATGAGAAGAAAAAGAAAAGAAGAAAAATAGAAGAAAGAAGAAAAGAAGGCAGCAACTTCATTTTATGGAGGGGACTTTCAGTTTAGCTGCCTGTCACCACGACACAAAACTCACCTGGGCCGCCTGATCAGCATCTTCCTTTGAACACCCCAGGGGTGAGCGAGCCAGCCCCGCTCAGCGCTGCCCGCTGGGCACAGGGTGCCAGCAGGGACGAGGAACCAACACCCCGGGCTCGGCGACAAACACGGGATCGGATTCCACACAACTCCTAAAGGTGTCCTGGTTCCAAATCGGCTGAATCCTGGTCCGAAACAGCCGCGTGGAGCTGGAGCTGTGCCGGGAAGGGCTCTGAGAAAAGGGAAAGTGCAGCACCAACTGATGAAGACAAAGGGGGAACAAGAGGTAAAAGAAGCTGTGGATATTCGGGATTTCGTGGGGTTCAGGCTCACTCAGCTCACTCTTGGTACGTTAATGGTGTAATGGCAGCTCTGGAAAGGAGCCCAAATGTTGCTGGAGGATTTCAGAGGGACGAGAAGCAGCTGGAGGCTCAAAGGCAGAGTTTGGGACTCTTGGAGGCTGCAGACTTTGCTCTCCCTCTGCTACTTCAGTTCAGCCCCCAAAATACCTGCGCTGTGATTCAAGGTAGGAAAATGTGATTGTTGTCAGCCAGAAAACCGAATTGATGTCATTGATGTCCAGAGAAAGAGAAGGAACAACAGTGGTAAGATACTGACTCACTGACAGCTCTGTTAAATGTGGCAGCAGGTTGTGAGCGTGCTGAAAAAATTAAGAGAAAGCAAAAATCCTGTTAAAGAGAAGATAAAAATCAGCGTGGGTGCATCTCTGGACAAGCCCCTTGCTCCCAACAACAGAGGCTGGGCTTTATTGTATTTCATTCTTTTTCTTTTTCTTTCTTTTTCTTTTTCTTTTTGTTTTTCTTTCTTTTTCTTTTTTTCTTTTTCTTTTTCTTTTTCTTTTTCTTTTTCTTTTTCTTTTTCTTTTTCTTTTTCTTTTTCTTTTTCTTTTTCTTTTTCTTTTTTTTTCCTTGCCCCCTCTTCCCCCGTCTCGCGTTCCCGGGATCCCTGGGGGTTGGCTCGGGCCGTTCCGTGCCCGCCGCTCACACGCGGGATCCGGAGCGGCCGCGGGGCTGGGGGTGAGTAACGAGGGACTGCGGGATGGGCATCCCCGCGGGCCTCGAGGATGAGGATCCGTCCCCGCGAGGCTTTTCGCTCCTCAGAAGCGAGTTCTTGCTGCAGGCAGTGGAATAGCTGCGCGCTGGGAAAAGCGGCATCCCGCGGATGAGTGCCCGAGGGTACTCCCTGCCCCGGGATGCTGCTGCCCCGGGATACTCCCTGCCCCGGGATGCTGCTGCCCCGGGATACTCCCTGCCCCGGATTACTCGCTTCCCCGGGATACTCCCTGACTCGGGATGCTGCTGCCTCGGGATGCTCGTTTTCCAGGGGATGATGTTGCACTGGGATGCTGCTGTCCCAGGATGCTGCCCCCGGCCCCAGGATGATGCCTGCCCCGGGGTGCTGCTGTCCCGGGATGATCCCTGCCCCAGGATGCTGCTGTGCCGGGATATTCCTGCCCCGGCATGCCGCTGTCCCGGGATGATCCCTGCCCTGGGATGCTCACTATCCCGGGATATCCCCTGCCCTCTGAGGTAGAGCTGCCTAAGGAGAGGAGAGCCGATCCTGTCGGAGTAATTATCCCTTTCCTTCATACCAAGAGGTCTAATTAAGTCCCCCCCACTCTGTAGTTTTGGGACGAGCCCCCGGGCCCGGGCAGGATGCTCCCAAGGCCGTAGGATGCTCCTGGTGCCGCTGTCCCGGGATGATCCCTGCCCCGGGATGTTGCCCCCAGCCCCGGGCAGGATGCCCCCGAAGCCCCAGGCGGGATGCTCCCGATGCCATAGGGTGCCCCGGGTGGGATGCCCCCGATGCCATAGGGTGCCCCGGGTGGGATGCTTCTAAGGCCATAGGATGCCCCAGGCGGGATGCCCCTGATGCCATAGGATGCCCCGGATGCCACTGTCCCCACAGGGTCTGGGAAGGCAGGACAGCCGTGGCAGGGAAATGTCCCCTAAAAACACAGCCCGAGTTAGTTATTGGCAATAGCTGGGGCACAAACAGTGCGGGGTTTTGGGTGAAATGCAACCCCAAGAGACGTTCCTGTTTCCACCAGCGATCACCGGGTTGTTCCTGCGAGTTCTCAGAACGCACAACGAGCTTTGCACGGAGCTTTTTAGGGAGGAGTGGGGACAAGGGCACAGCAGGCTGGTTCAAAGCCACCTCCCGAGCTGCTGAGCTTCACAGCCGGTTTCGTTTCAGAGCTCAAGGGCTGCAGTCACAGCTGGTGCCACCCTGGCACATCCTCGAGGTCACAGACCGAGTGGCCCTGGTGCTTTCAGTTGAGGTTTCAGAGATAAGGGCACGAACAGGCACCACCTCGTCCCCCACAGGCACCTCGTGTGCTTCCTCTGCCTCCTGCGACAGGACAAGGTCCTTTGTATTTCTGTTCCCCACATGCAGCAACACCAGTTCCCCCCATGGCTGTGGAATATGGGATTTCCCCCTGATTTTCTCTCCATACATCTCTGCCCTGAGCTGAAGGTTGTTTCTCATCCCTTTCTCATTGTTTTCTCCCATCACAGTTTACATCTCGCCCTTCCCCAACCAAACCACTGATGAAATTATTCAAAGCCAGACTGTTTTTACCCATCGACTCAAATACTTTGGGTAGTTTTGCTGTCAGAAGAAGGTGTCTGAAGGGTGTTTACACACTCACGGGGCAATTTCAGTTTATTGGAAGGCACAGCATTTACTTGAAGGACTTTGGGATGAACAATTGCTCATCCTGGCAGTTATTACTCACCTACAGAAGACACCACATGAAGAGGCTTTGTGGAAGCTGAGGCACTGCAGCAAGGCTCAGCCTCAGGAATCTGGATTTAGTTTGAAAACTTAATTTATAAACCCTGGTTTGTTGCCAAAATGAGCACTTGGGCAAAACTTACGTATTTTACCTTCAACTTGGGTATTGGTTCACTTAAAGCCCTTCCATTTCATTACCTAAAAACAACCTGAAATAACGATTTTTGTTGGGTTTATATTAATATTCACATGATGAAGACTATGTTGTGCATGGAAATGCCCCTCCATCCAAGCTGGCATGAAGAGCAGCCAGGATTTAAAGTAGTAATACTGGGAACAAACTACTTTCAAGTCGATTGTTTCCAGTCTGGCATCAAATTATGACAGGTCAGGAGTTACCAAAAGTGCCTGTTGGTGTATTTAGTTCTGATGTTCCAATATATTCCCACTGCTCCTGTAGTTCTGCAGGGGAAGGATAAAAAAAGGGAATTTTTATTAATGCTGGTTATAAAAGGTATTGGAAACCACTGAGCTCAGTTCAGGCTGAGCTTGAATAATTAGTGCAAGACGTTGGTGCTCAGAACTTCCTGTGTCGTGTCCGTCACGAAATCAGCATTTGGGATTTTTGAAACTGTAAAGGAATAACACACAAAGCTCTGTAAATTATATCCCCACTCTTTAGGAAGTGGTAACAGGGATTCATTTCTCCATAGGAAGTGAAATGCCATTTGCATGGATCGTGCCCTCAGCACTTTGGCTGCTGATCCACCTCACAGCAGGTAAGATGTGCTGCTTTTCCTTCAGGGAAATCATCATTTTAAAAGAAGCTAATTAGGATGGAGGGTTTTTTTCCAGCTTCTGTGTGGAATGCTGGGGAACATCTTTCTTAGTGGAGAGCAAAGAGCTGCTAATAAGTTATGCAGGGAGGTTATTTAGTTTAGTTCAAGTCAGAGGTGTTGGTTACGTGAGAAAACTGCTCCTCACTGAGCTGTCCTGAGACTGGCAGAGCTCATGAGCAGGGAGAAAAGGTGTTCCAGCACTTTCACAGAATCCCAGAATGGTTTGGGTTGGAAGGGACTTTAAACTCATCTCATTCCACTCCCTGCCATGGGCAGGGACACCTCCCACCAGCCCAGGCTGCTCCAAGCCCTGTCCAACCTGGCCTGGGATGCTCCCACGGATGGGGCAGCCACAGCTTCTCTGGGCAACCTGTGCCAGGGCCTGCCCACCCTCCCAGCCAGCAATTCCTTCCCAATATCCCATCTCTCCCTGCTCTCTGGCAGTGGGAAGCCATTCCCTGTGTCCTGTCCCTCCATGCCTTGTCCCCAGTCCCTCTCCAGCTCTCCTGGAGCCCCTTCAGGCCCTGCCAGATGCTCCCACGGATGGGGCAGCCACAGCTTCTCTGGGCACCTGTGCCAGGGCCTGCCCACCCTCCCAGCCAGCAATTCCTTCCCAATATCCCATCTCTCCCTGCTCTCTGGCAGTGGGAAGCCATTCCCTGTGTCCTGTCCCTCCATGCCTTGTCCCCAGTCCCTCTCCAGCTCTCCTGGAGCCCCTTCAGGCCCTGCCAGGGGCTCTCAGGTGTCCCCAGACCCTTCTCTTCTCCAGGTGACCCCCCCAGCTCTCCCAGCCTGGCTCCAGAGGGGCTCCAGCCCTGGAACATCTCTGTGCCTTCCTCCAGCAGCTCCATGTCCTTCCTGCACTGCCTGCCTTGACTTCCCTGACACACAGACACTCCCGTAACCCCCAGTGAAACCAGAGTTCTGCTGGATTTTCCCTGGGGTCCTGCTGGTTTCCTGGTGACTGGTTGTGGGCCTGTGGTTGCTGACCCCAGTTAATCAGACTGGGCACAGCAACACCCCACAAGTCACCCTGCAGAGGCAGGAATTCTTGGATTAGACTCCTGGGGAGACTCTTCCTTGAGCACAGCACGTTGTACAAGACAAGTGATGAATCCTTGTGAAAGAATCATAGAATGAACTGGGTTGGAAGAGACCTCTGAAATCAGCAAGTCCAACCCTTGATCCAGCCCCACTGTGATCACCAGATCCTGATACCGAGTGCCACATCCAGTCTCACCAGGATCCCATTGGCCTTCTTGGCCACCTGGGCACACTGGTGGCTCCTGTTGAGCTTCCTGTCCCTCAGTCCCCCCAGGTCCCTTTCTGCCTGGCTGCTCTCCAGCCACTCTGTGCCCAGCCTGGAGCGCTGCAGGGCTTGGGGTGGCCAAAGGGCAGGACCTGCACTTGGTCTTGAAAGGTTTGCTTTGTGTTTCAGAAGCCTGCAGGAAGGGCATCATGACCTCCAGCAAGGCTGCCCGTGGCTCTGCAGAAATCTGTGGCAAAGGGAACATGACAGCCAGCACTGCCCGTGCCATCCAGTGTGGCACCAACGTCACCCTGTCCTGCCACCTGAGGGACCCGCGCCCACCTGGCAGGTGCAGGGTGGGCATCTTCCTCAGCGACTCTGGAGTCACAAGTCATGGCCCTTCAGTGAGCAGAACATTCGTAGTGAACACCCATGGCAGACACACCTTCACCTGCAAGATGGTGTGTGGGGACAGGAAAAGTCTCGTCTGTGGAATCGACATCAAGTGTGGAAGTGAGGAGCATTCTCTGTTCATTATTCCTGCTTCTCAAACGTTTCTTGTGGTGCCTCAGAACCACATGGTGGAGACTGGCAGTGGGTGGCCTTGCCCAGCACCTTGTCCAGCAGAGGTGTTGTCTCTGAGGGGCTCTTTGTGTTAAAAATAGAATCACAGAATCATAGAATGGATTGGGTTGGAAAAGACCTCCCAGATCATCAAGTCCAACCCTTGGGCCAACTCCAGTCCCTTTCCCAGATCATGGCACTCAGTGCCACGGCCAAGCTCAGCTGAAAAACCTCCAGGGATGGGGAATCCACCCCCTCTCTGGGCAGCCCATTCCAATCCCTCAGCACTCTCTCTGCAAAGAATTTCTTTCTGCTCTCCAACTTCAATTTGCCCTGGCAGAGCTTGAGCCCCCCGTGCCCCCTTGTCCTATTGCTGACTGCCTGGGAGAAGAGACCAACCCCCACCTGGCCACAACTTCCCTTCAGGGAGTATAGAAATAGATACAGGTAGTATAGAAATACTCCTGGCTGGAGCTGTGCAACCCTGTTACTCCAGAAGGGACAGATGCTAAACCAAATTGCCTGCCCAGAATAACATCCTCCCTCCCAAACATTTCCTAAATTGTCTCTTTCCAACATCTTTGAGGAAGGGCCAGGTTGGAAGGGCTCTGAGCAACCAGGTCTAGCTGAAGAGGTCCCTGCCCATGGCAGGGGGTTGGACTGAACAACCTTTAAAGGGGCAACGCAAACCAGTCTGGGCTGTTAAGACTGACAGGAATATCTGTTTAAGACCCCCCAGATGAGCCAGGAAATGTGTCCTGTGTCCAGACTGGGATGGATGGCCACCCCCTCTGCACCTGGAGCAAAGGAAGGCTCACCCACCTCGACACTACGTATGTGATACGGTGAGTAACGTGGCCATGGAGGTGCTTTGACACCTCTAACTCCCTCCTGCAGCCCCTCAGACCCCTTTGCTGGCCATGCCCTGCGGCAGGTTGGCCCCTCCTGGGCTCAGCAGGTAAAGAGGGAATGCCAACACATCCCTTTGGAATGGGATCCATGTCCCCACACACCCAGGGCTTCCCTTTGATCTACAGAAGGGCAATAACCAAACATCTTCCTCCTGTTCCAGGCTCTCAGATGGGACACACGAGTGGTGCTTTTCAGAGGAAAGTCTGAATGAGACCTTTGGGGCTCTGGCTCTGAGCAAGTTGAATTTTGACTCCAATTACACCGTGGTGGTTTCTGCCTCCAATGAACTGGGAAATGCTTCCTCACAGCCACTCACCTTCATGTTACTAGACATAGGTAAGGCCTGATTCTCCACCTCTGGGGCAGCCCCAGCCCTTGGGGGAGACCTGAGACATTCTAAGCATTTTCTTTTTTAATCTCTTGGAAAAATCAGCCTAAATTAAGAACTCTATGTCCCACCCAACCCCATTCCAAGCCAGGCTGGTTCTGAGCAACCTTTGCCTCTTTCTGTTTTGCTGCCAGTGAAGCCACATCCTCCTGACTTTTCTGTGGAATTTGACAGTTCCTCTGCCACCAACTGCACCTTTTTTTGGCACAATGAAGCACAAGCACAAGCACAGCACTAGAGACTGAGATACCGTCCCCTCCCCAGGCACTCCTGGAGCACGGTAATCCTCTTGGGGATAAAGGAAACTCTGGACCTGCTGGGGAAGAGGAGGCTCCAGGGAGACCTCAGAGCCCCTGCCAGGGCCTAAAGGGGCTCCAGGAGAGCTGGAGAGGGACTGGGGACAAGGGATGGAGAGACAGGACAAGGGAATGGCTTCCCACTGCCAGAGGGCAGGGATAGGTGGGATATTGGGAAGGAATTTTGGCTGAGAGTGTGGCACAGGTTGGGCAGAGCAGCTGTGGCTGCCCCAGCCCTGGGAGTGTCCCAGGCCAGGCTGGACAGGGCTTGGAGCAGCCTGGGCTGGTGGGAGGTGTCCCTGCCCATGGCAGGGGTGGGACTGGATGGCTTTGAGGTCCCTCCCAACTCAAACCAGTCTGGGATTCTGTGATTCTGCAAATCTTTGCTTTTATTTTAAGTGGCAAAAGAAATCTATTGCTGGAAGTTGAGTCAATCACACAACCAGAGACTTTGTTATTGTCACATAATTAACTGAAGGTTTTTCAGAAGAGGCACTGCAAGCCTGATGATTCATTGCATCATTCTCTCAGTAATTAAAGCTGCCTCAGATCAGGGTTTCCCACATTACTTTTTAAAGCTTCACGTGGGCATTTGTAATTCAGCCTGTCACTGCCTTCCACCTTTGTCTCCTCCTGAGTTTAATTTTACATGTTCTTTATCTCCCTGAAAGGTTGAAACCTTCAGCAGGGAACAGTTCCATCTCCATGGGCTGGAGCCTGACACAGCCTACGAGTTCCAGGTCAGCTGCAAAATCCACCCCGAGCGAGGGCTGTGGAGTGACTGGAGCACGAACCAAACCCGGAGCCCAGAGGCAGGTAAGGAAACTCAAACCAGCACTAAACCTGCCCCAAACCCGGGCCTAACCTTGGCATCCAAGGGGTACCCTCAGCTAATGAAGCCAAACTGCTGCTGGGCTGGTTTGTGGGGACTCTGTAGGTCCAGAGCTGGGCTGGTTTGTGGGGACCCTGAAGGTCCAGTCATGGGCTGGTTTGTGGGGACTCTGGAAATCCAGAGCTGGGCTGGTTTGTGGGGATTCTGTAGGTCCAGAGCTGGGCTGGTTAGACCCTGAGATGAGCTCAGTTGGTTCAAACTTGGCTGTAACAATGCCAAGGTCATGGGTTCCATCCCCTGTGTGGGCCATTGACTGAAGAGTTGGACTCGATGATCCTTGTGGGCCCTTCCAACTCAGAATAGTCTGTGACTCTGTGAGACTCTGTAGCTCCAGAGCTGGGCTGGTTTGTGGGGACTCTGCAGATCCAGAGCCAGACCCAAGAGAACAGCAGCTCCTGTAAGAGAATTGCTTTTCTAATGAACAAAAGATGAATCTGTTCGAGTTTCTTGCAAAACAAGAATTTCAAGAGTTCTCTGAGAAGAGCTGAAGAAGAAGGGGGTTGGAATAAGATGATCTTTAAGGTCCCATCTAACCCCAACCATTCAGTGATTCTCTGATCTCCTCCTTGGCTTTGGTTGCCCTTTTTTGTGAATTACTACCAGCCCTCCAGGCCTGGGCCGTTATTACTCAGCCCCTTCCCCACTGTGAGAACATCAGTTTCTGTAAGAAGCATTGATTGATGCTGGAGGTGTGAACTTCTCCTTCCCTCCCCCACCTTCCTCTCACAAGTTTTCTCCACCTTCTCATTGCATTCTGACTTGCCATGGTGTTTGTGGTCACCAGCCCAGCCCCCAGCCCTGCTGCTCGTGGGAATGAGAATGTTTTCAGCTGGTCAAGGAGCACTTTGTGTCCCCAGAGGAGGTGACAGCAAGGGGAGGTTGCAGATGAGAAGCTCTGGTACCTGATGTTTACTCTTTATTGAAGGAACTGAAGTTTCCCACATGAATTGACTTGTTGCAAATCCAGAATTGCACTTTTCCAACAGGATATTCCTTTTCCTGTTTCCTTTAGCGTGACCTGCCCCCAAACCTGCCTTCTGCAAGCCCTGTTCATGAGTGAGCACATCTTCTTTTTCCAGCTAATTCACGTGGTTCCTGAGCTTCCAGGCCCAGGCTGGAGCCCAGCAGGTGCAATCCCATATCCCACTTTTCCTGCTCTGACCTCACCCCTTGCTCCCTCTGCTTTGGTTTCTGCTCCTGCTCCTGCTCCTTGTTTGTGTTCCAGTCACTCTTTGCAGTTCCTACAGGACAAACTGCTCTGAGTGTCACTGACATGGAGGGGGTTTGTGTCTTTGAACACAGCAAAGAGCAGCCCTGTCCGTGCTGGGCTCCCCATCAGCTGCCCCTGCTCTGCCAATTAGCAGCAATTAATATTGGGAGTTGATGAGGTTATGTTGGTGAGGGACCTTGAAGAACCAAGCCCTGTCATGTTCTGTCTCATCAGCTTCCTTTAGATGTGTCTCTGGTTCTGCATGTTTGGAGCACATTCACCAGCCTGAGCTTTGCTTTTTTGGGTTATTTTGGGAGGTTTATTCAAGAGTTTCCAGACGTTTTGTGATTATAAGAACTGTGGAAAGAGTAGGGGGTTTGAGCTGCCTCCAACAAGATCCTATCCAGGTGCTAAAGACATTTATTACCTGGAGCCAGACAGCAGCATCCCACAGATCCTGCAAAGCCCTGAGATCCTCCAGGATTGATGGAGCCAACCCCAAGGACCTTCATGAGCCTCAGCTCTGTGCAGAGACAGGAGCTAACACTGTTCTTTTGGGATGTGGCTTTCTCTGGGAGCCCCTCCAGCTGCCCAGGGCAGGATGAAGTCACCAGCAGGGCAAAACCCCCTGTTGGGTTTGTGGCTTGTTCTCCTCGTGATCCCCGTCACCAACGAGCTGAACCCAACAGCAAACATGGACTACCACGTATTGCATCATTTCAGGGACACTTTAAAACTGAAATTTTCATTTTCACAGGGGTTTTACCTCCTCTGCCCATTCACTGTGTTCTTTGTTTGCTTCAAAGCACAGTCACTCATGCTGCTCCCCTTCTGCTTCCCCCCAGAGCCGAGGGGCACTGTGGACCTCTGGTACCAGCAGCAGGACGTGGGCTCTCAGCAGCAGAACATCTCTCTCTTCTGGAAGGTAATTCCAGAGGACCCTGAGCAGAGGCAGCAAGAACCAACGAGTTTAGAGGGGGAACAACAGTTTGTGTCCTTCAGGGAAGGATGAACCCTGTGAGAGCACAAGGCTTGGCCAGGGCCAGGGCCATGGACTGGGGGTCACCACCCCCTGGGGCAGATTCAGCAGCACTTTTCTAACTGCAGTTTCACAGAAACCAAAACTTTTTGGGGTTGAAAGGGATCTTGAAGATTCAGCCTTCTTGTTGCACCCCTGCCATGGGCAGGGACACCTCCCACCAGCCCAGGCTGCTCCAAGCCCTGTCCAACCTGGCCT
Source organism: Sakesphorus luctuosus (assembly GCA_013396695.1). Taxonomy (NCBI): domain Eukaryota; kingdom Metazoa; phylum Chordata; class Aves; order Passeriformes; family Thamnophilidae; genus Sakesphorus; species Sakesphorus luctuosus. The sequence goes on from VWZD01013049.1 coordinate 35,823, forward strand.
GGGACACTCCCAGGGCTGGGGCAGCCACAGCTGCTCTGGGCACCTGTGCCAGGGCCTGCCCACCCTCCCAGCCAGCAATTCCTTCCCAATATCCCTCTGGCAGTGGGAAGCCATTCCCTGTGTCCTGTCCCTCCATCCCTTGTCCCCAGTCCCTCTCCAGCTCTCCTGGAGCCCCTTCAGGCACTGGAAGGGGCTCTGAGGTCTCCCCAGACCCTTCTCTTCTCCAAGATGAACAAGGGACAGATAACAACATTACAGACTTCCTAATCTGTTTTCTAATTAACACCTCCCTCTCCTCATTCTCCACCTCCTGGTGCTTTTCCACAGTTGCCATGTGTGGTCAGGGCAGGAGCTCAGGGAGGGCAGGTGGACACCATGGCTCGTGTTCTCCACATGTGTCTGGTGCTTTCAGAGCTATTCCAGCTCTGCTTTCCTTAAATCACAGAATCATTGAGAGGGAAAAGCCCTCTCAGACCATCAAATCCAACCATTCTCCCAGCACTGCCAAGACCACCACTGAGAAAGGAAGAGCAGAGCAAAGAAAAATGGGGGAGGCAGAAAGGGAAGTTTTTTACAATAAGCCCTGAAGGTGATCAAAGACTCCAAAATTTAAGAGCTGGATGTAGTTTGGGCCATGGAAAGGGCCCCCTGGGGTCACTGCTGGGTGGAGGGGTCAGGTCAGGGCTGTTGTACAGCAGGAAGAGAAGGGGTTCAGAACCACACACCCCTGGGTTTCTAATAATAAACCTGCAGAGCCACAACTGGACAAACTCAGAGTGGAAAAAAGCTGGTGGGTTGTCCCTGGTGGGCAGGGCCGGGACCCCCCAGGACACACCTCACCCAGGTCAGATTAAAACCCCACTGTCAGGTAAGAAATTCCCTGCTCTATCTTCCCCCACACCAGAAGCAGCAGAGCAGAAGTGAAAGCAGAAATCCTCCCGTGACTCTGTGACCCCAGACATTGTGGCTTCAACCTGAAGACCTTTATCTTGCAGCACTTTCTTTATCAGAAGTGACTTCCTGCAGCATCATTCATAAAACCAGGCACTGAAGGGCCTTTATAGTTTTCATGACAGCTACAAAGCAAAAGGCTGAGAGCAAAACATCCTACCAAGGGACGTGCTCCTGTTTTCAGGCCAGCACCCAAAAAGGGTTGCAAAGTGAATTTCAGCAGGTTTTCAGGGCAGTTCCAGTGCTGTGTCTGTCCTGAGCCACTGCCAAAGCACCTGGAACACTGCATTGTCCTGGGTTTGGAAGTGCTTCATTTTTTTATGGCAAAAATCAGCCAAGCAAGTGAGTTCACATCATAAAAACATCAGGAAACTGTGAGACTGAGAGCACAACTGCAGGTACTCAGAGGGAGGGAAAACCAGGGTGAGACGTTAATGGGACAGCACAGACTGTCAGGGTTGTGTGTTCTGAGTGGTTCAATTTAAATAACTTTTTATCGTGGGTTTAAATAAAATCCAGATTTTTCTCCAAAATCAGAAATTGCTCATTTTTAAAAATCCAGTTGCAGTTAATACTTTTTTTTTAAACCCCTTGGAAAATTTTGGATTGAATTCAGCCCCAGGGCAGGAGGGGGATGAGAGTTTCACTGTCCCCAGCTGTGCTGATGCTGCTGGAAAATTCCACTACACTGGAATTAAATGGGAAAAATAAAGCATGGAATGATTTGGGTTGGGAGGACCCCCAAAGCCCTCCCAGTGCCACCCCTGCCATGGGCAGGGACACCTCCCACCAGCCCAGGGTGCTCCAAGCCCTGTCCAACCTGGCCTGGGACCCTCCCAGGGATGGGGCAGCCACAGCTTCTCTGGGCACCTGTGCCAGGGCCTGCCCACCCTCCCAGCCAGCAATTCCTTCCCAATATTCCACCTCACCCTGCCCTCTGGCAGTGGGAAGCCATTCCCTGTGTCCTGTCCCTCCATCCCTTGTCCCCAGTCCCTCTCCAGCTTTCCCAGCTGGCAGCATTTTTTCCAGAAGAAGACAGTAACAAATGCACTCTCCTCACAGGCTCTGAGCAAGCCAGAGGCAGGAGGAAGGATCCTGGGGTACGCAGTGACCTTTGAAGCCCTGGACCACCAGCAGAACCCTCCCACAGAATCCCACCACACCACCCAAACCAGCTACTCCAGACTCACCCCAAGAAGGGGCTACAGGATAACAGTCACTGCCCAGAACTCCCGGGGCAGGTCCCCCCCTGCGTCCATCCTGACCGACCTGGGCATCCAGGGTAAGGCTTCTGCTGGCTCTGGATCACTGGGAGTAACACCAGGGCTCTGCTTTGTGCCACACACTGGGCATCCATCCTCGTCACACCACCTTGTGCCCATCAAGGTCCACCTCAATGGATCTTTGGGATCTGCAGATCCAGTTTTCCCTGAGGTCTCCCCAGACCCTTCTCTTCTCCAGGTGACCCCCCCAGCTCTCCCAGCCTGGCTCTAAAGGGGCTCCAGCCCTGGAGTATCTCTGTGCCTCCTCTGGACTTGCTCCAGCAGCTCCACATCCTCCCTTATGGCTCCATCACGACAATGGGGTGTTGGGATGTGCTGGGACAGCATCTCCCTGAGGTCTGGGGATGGCACACCCAGCAGTGCTGGGGGTGTTCAATGCAATCTGCTAAACCATGAGACAGAATGTGAGTGTTCCTGTCAGCATAAACCTCACCCTCCCATAAACAAGCTTTTCTTTCAATGATAATGTATTTTTTATGCTTTACATGGTGCCAAAGTGGATGAGACACAGTAAAACCATATATCAAACTTACTGGTTCCTCCTGAGGTTATGGCAAGTTTGTGCTGACAGTGTTTTTCTGTTTGGTGGCTCTTTCTGCCCTGTAAGATCTCCCTCCTCCTCAGCAAGTCTCTGCTGTGGCCTTGGGGAACAGCAGCATCCTGGTCAGCTGGAAACCACCCCTCAGGTCCGCTGTGCCCATCAGTGGGTACGTGGTGGAGTGGGCAGAGACACCGAGGAACCCACACCTGGAGCCCCAGCACACCTGGGCAAAGCTTCCCCCATCCAACCTGTCTGCAGTGATAGCAGGTAAATGCACCCCAAGAAAGGCTGGATACAGCCAAAGGACCAGTCCATTTGGGAAATACCTTAAGGAACAGGACAGGTTTGAACTTTGCCTTCAAGGCCAGGTTGGACGGGGCTTGGAGCAACCTGGTCTGGTGGAAGGTGCCCCTGCCATGACAGGGGGTGAAATGGGATGGGCTTTTGGGTCCCCTCCAAGAATTTCCCCCTCATCTCCAATCTAACCCTGCCCTCTGGCAGTGGGAAGCCACTAATTTTCAGTTGAATGCCCAGGAAGGCCCTGCCAAGATCACAGAGATTTCTTTCCCTCCTTTATGCAAGACCTATTAATAATCAGAGGATCCATCTCAGATTTAAGCAGCTGATGCAAATACTTTGGCCACGACTACAAATACTTTAAAGAGTAACTCTCCACTTTTAATTTTTTATCCAGAACACATCAAAGACAACATCTGCTACCAGATCCACGTGTTTGCTCTCTACCAGGGCAGAGCTGGACAGGCAGCATCAGTCCAGGGATATTCCTCAGCACGAGGTAAATCACGGTGATGCTCTTCCAGATGCTTTTAATCCGGCTTAAGCTCAGCCTTCAAAACCAGTCCTATGTCTTGCAGCCCCATCAGCTGGACCCCAGGTGTTCCCCACGCCGCAGGGCTCGGGCGTGTTGGTGTCGTGGGAGGAGATCCCCCCTGCGCAGCGGGGCGGCTGCATCACCGCGTACCGCGTGTACCTGCGGAGCGAGGGCAGCCAGCGCCGCCCGCAGGCCTACGGTGGGTGTGGGGCTGGCAGGGCTTGCCTGCTCCCCTTTAGGTACTGAAGGGCTCTGGTGGGGTCATTCTGAGTTACTCGGCGTGTGGAATTGTCAGATTTCTCTCTGCTGCTTCTTCTTCTTCCTCTTTTTCTCCTCCTTCTTCATAATATTGCTCTTCTTTGTCTTCTTCCTCTTCCTCCTTATTCTTCCTCTCCTTCTTCCTCCTCCTCTTATCCCACCTTACTTTTATTCCTCTTCCTTCTCTTCCTGTTCTTCTTCCTCCTTTTCTTCTTTCTCTTCTTCTTCTCCTTCCTCCTCTTGTTCTTCCTCCTTATGTTTCTTCCTCTTCTTCTTCTTCCTCTTCTCCTTCCTCTTTCTCTTCCTTTTCTTTCTCTTCCTCCTCTTCTCCCTCTTCCTCACCTGCTTTGTATTTTTCCTCTTCTTTTCTCCTCTCTCTTCCTCTTTATTCTTCCTTTTCTTCTTCCTCCTCCTTTTATTCCTCCTTATTGCTCCTCTTCTTCCTCCTCCTTTTATTCCTCCTTATTCTTTCTCTTCTTCTTCCTCCTCCTCCTTTTATTCCTCCTTATTCTTTCTCTTCTTCTTCCTCCTTTTATTACTCCTTATTTTTTATTCCTCTTCCTCTTTTTCTTTTCCCTCTTCCTCCATTTTTCTTCTTCCCCTTCTTCTTCCTCTTTTCCTCTTTACTTCATTCAGCCCTTCATTCCCGCTGCCCACACGCCCAGTGATCCCCCCCGTCTCCCCGTGCTGCGGTTCCTGACGTGCCTGTCCCGCTGTCCCGTTTTCCCGCAGCCGTTCCCGCCGGGCCGGGGCCGGGGCCGGGGCCAGGGCCGGGCTCGCTGTACGTGTCGGACCTGCGGCCGGGTTTGCTGTACGAGCTGTGGGTGACGGGCAGCACCGCGGCCGGGGAGGGCCCTCGGGGCAGCAGCGCCCGCCTCCGCCTGCCAGGTAGGACCCTGTGCCCGGGGGGGATGTTCTCCGCAGCCTGGGAATGCTTTCCCTGCTCCTCTTTAATTACTGGAGATCTCCAGGCGTTCTTCAGCCACCGGAGAACTCTTGGTGTTCTTCAAACGCTGAATATATTTCTAGTTTCAGCTAATTTTAAGATGTAGCATCTCTTTCTTTGCCTTCAAGTTCCCAGTTCTACACCAAGATGTTGTCTTGGAGTTGAAGGGCAGCAGAGTGGTTTATTCACAGAATCACAGAAAAGTTTGGGATAGAAGGGACCTTAAAGCTCATCTCATTCCACCCCCTGCCATGGCAGGGGCACCTTCCACTAGCCCAGGTTGCTCCAAGCCCCATCCAGGCTGGCCTTGGACACTTCCAGGGACTGGGAAATCCCTCTCCAGGGCTGCTCTGGAGGCAGGATTCTCCCATGGACTGGAGGAGAAAATCAGGGAGGTGAGCAGGAGGGGAAATTAAAGCAAACAGGACACCTTAAAAGAAAAAGGGTTGTTGGTGTAAAATCTGGATTTGGGAAAACTGCAGTAAAGTGCAGTAAAGCAGAAACCACGCTGGGATGTTTTGGGAGTGCAAACAGCACCCAGGCCATGACTGTTGTTGGCCAACTTCAACCAATATACTGAAGTTTTCTGATTCCTGTGCTGAGGCTGAATGAAGGGGTGCTCTGTATTTCAGCTGCTGGGGGCTGGATGACTCTGGTGCTCACCTGCAGCTTTTTCATCCTCTCAGCCTGCATTTGTTCTCTGCCTCCAGCAAGAAAAGTGTGAGTGGGTCCATCTGTGATGTCACAGTAAGACTGGAATAGTTATTAGAAGGGATTAAATCCTGGAATGGTTTGGGTTGGAAGGGACCTTAAAGGCCAGTTCCACCCCCTGCCATGGGCAGGGACACCTCCCACCAGCCCAGGTTGCTCCAAGCCCTGTCCAACCTGGCCTGGGACACTCCCAGGGATGGGGCAGCCAGAGCTGCTCTGGGCAACCCCTGCCCATGCATTGTAATCACTTTTTTCCTAATAACAAATCTAAACTGTTCCTATTTTGATTTAATACCGTTCCCATTTGTCCTATGGGATGGTCATGTCCTCTCAGTACACCCTGGGAACAGCAAGGCTTGCTTGGAGTGAAGGTTTGAGAGTACCTGAATTACAATAAAAACACCTACTGAGATTAAAATGTGGCCATAGTCCATAAATATTGTGAATTTTTAAGCCAGAGTTTAAACCCTGCTTCCACCAAACCCAAAGTGAATTAACCCCACCCAGCCAGGGGCTCTGCAGGTCCCTCCGAGGGCAGGTCTGGGATCACCCCACGCCCTGGGTTACTCCCACCATGCCCCTGGGTTGTTCCCATCACGCCCCTGGGTTACTCCCACCATGCCCCTGGGTTGCTCCCATCACACTCCTGGGTTGCTGCCATCACACTCCTGGGTTGCTCCCACCCTACCCCCGGGTTGCTCCCACCCTGCCCCCGGGTTACTCCCACCCCGAGGAGGGGCACACAGAGCTGCGGGTCCCCCGGTCACTCCTTGAATCGCGTTCCTTCCCCGCAGGCTCCACTCGCTCCTCTCGGCGCTGCTGCCGCAGTGGCAAAGCAAAGCCATTCCCGACCCAGCCAATGCCACGTGGGCCAAGAGCTTCATGGCTACCAAGGTAAATTAGAGGGGGTTTTCATTCTAATCCCACAGCCTTCAGAAGAAGCAGCGATTGGAGCCAGGCAAGGCAGTAATCTCCTAAAGCAGCAAATGCAGCAATCTCTGGCAGAGGATAATCTCCCTCTCGCGTTAGCCCGGGGGATGCGCTGGGCGAATCACATGCAGGAGGGATGCAGAAATCTTTGTTTTTAGCGGGATGAGCTGCTGTGGGGCGGAGTGTCCCAGGATACGCCCCACAGAATTCATTCTGTGCCTCTCCACAGGCAGAGCTGAGCTCGCCCTCCATCCTGTTCCTGCCCAGCACCGCCGGCTTTGAGGAGCCCGAACCGACGCCGGTGGAGGACGCGTTTGTGCCGCCCGAGCCGCCGGGCCTTGGGGACAAGCTGCTGGTGGGCAGCGCTGGCAGCAGCGGGCACGGGGAGTGGGCACCGGAGAGCTCGGGGCCGGAGCCGGGGGACGAGCAGCAGCTGCCGGAGCTGTACCAGAGGCTGGTGGTGGAGGCGATGGAGCTGGCGCAGCCCGAGCCCGGGTACATCAGCAGCCCCGGCCCCGCCGAGCTGCCATCGGGCACTGACCCCGCCGGGGAGCGCCCCGAGCTCCAGTGCCACCCGCTGTCCCTCTTCCCCGCCACCTTTGTGACACCCGCCCTCTGCTGCGGAGGGAACCTCACCCTGGACAGGGTGAAACTCAGCTGCAGCTCCTCCCCACGGGAGGTGGGTGACGGGAGCCCGGCCTGACTTCTTGCACTTTATGAAGTATCTCAGTCCAGTCTCTTGCACGTGACACCTGGAGGTGACAAAACCTCCGAGTCACAAACCTTTCCAAGTGCCACCTGCAGCTCCTCACCCCCAGCACTCAGGTGGAACCTGACACAGCTGGGGATGCCAGAGCTGCCTTTGGGGGAGGTTCACTGCATCACTCAGGTTGCCCCCAGCCCTGTCCCACCGCCTGGGCACGAATGGCCCAGCCTGGCTGGATCCACCCCAGGAGTCAGAGCTGTGCCAAACATCATTTCAACCCAGAAGGGGCACGGAACTACAAGAGGGAGGGATGAAAGAGCTCAGCATCCAGCCCCAGCAGGACAGGGACTGCAGCCCTTGCCCCTCCACTGGCACTAAATTAGAGCTCCCAGTGCCACCAGTCCCGTGTGGGCACTGAGGGACAGGGCACGAACTTCCTGGCTCAGTTCAGGGCAGGAGGATTCCTCCCCAGAAACGAGAGCAGCAGGCAGCCCGTGTCCTCAGTCAAATGGATTGTTGAGAGGAATTATAATCATTTATTGAAGTATTCTAATTACAGGTTTGAAGTGTGTTACACATTTAATGACTTTGTTTATGAGATGTGTGTGTATATATAAATAAAGTGTTGGAAATCTGAAATTGGTTTCCTGTTGTTTTCTCCAGTCAAGCTCCAGGGCTGTGCCACAACTTTACCCAGAAAAAGGTGTCTAAAAATGAAACATTGCTGCTAGAGATGAAGTAGTCCAGGTTTCAACTCACCTGGAGCATCCTCCTCTTCCTCCCCAGGCTCAGGTGGCCACTCTCCATCCCCTGACAGCCACACGAGCTGCTGAGCAGTGGCAGAACTGCTGCTGAAACCCTCCTGTGATGCCACCAACACAGAGCATCTCCATGGACAGCCGTTACCCCACTAGCAGAACAGCAAAGGTGTCCTGGCAGAGCTGGGACAGAGATGCACCTGCACCCTGAGGCTGACACCCCAAGGCCAGGGCTGTCCCCACTGCCTTGTGTGTGGAGAGACAAAGGAAACCAAGGGCAGGTTTGAGGGATCTCTGTTGGCCTGTTCCCCTATTTCATTCCAGTTTTGGCTGTGTTGCCTCTACAGGAGGCCCCCAGCAGCACTGCCATGTTCAAAGCCGGGGTGATTCCCACCACTCAGCTCCATCCAGCCTGTGACACCAGCCCTGCAGGCCACGGGGTCCATGGCAATGGTTGTGCACAGGAGCTTTAAAGTTTGTTAGGGATGTGAAACAGCACCAGCTCTTTGTGCTCAGTTTGCAGCGACCTCTGTGCACTTCCCTTCGATGCCCAGGAATCCAGCACAACAATCTCTTCCAGCTCCCTCTGGACACCCACAGGCTCCCCAAACAACCCAGCCCCAGTGCCCTGCTGAGACATGGAATCCCAGATTGGTTGGGGTTGGAAGGGACCCTGGGGATGATCCAGTCCCACCCTGTACCATGGGCAGAGACACCTTCCGCTGTCCCAGGTTGCTCCAAGCCCCGTCCAACCTGGCTTGATTTTTCCATGTTTGGCAAGCAGAGCCTGCAGGCAGAGCCTGTGATGCTCCTTCTGAAAGCAGCTTTTCGGGGACAGGGAACAGAAGAAAACGGAAGCCAGCCCAGGTCACTCCTTTCCCAGAGCAGAGGGAAAGGCTGTGGGGAAACATGGCATGAGAAGCAGCAGCCCAGTGTGCCAGTCTGGTGGGCTCACAACCCACCAGGGCACACACTCGAGGGCTCCTGCACAGCACAGAGCGTGTCTGGGCTGCAGGTTGGTGCTCCAGGGCCTGCAGAACTCACAGCCACTGGGCATGGCAGCCCCACCTCGGGACTGCACCGTGGGATCCTTCTCCTTCCATGGCAAAGCTTATTCCTCCTGCTGGGAAGCTCAGCAGTCACCCGAGGATGGGAACATTCCTCGCTGCCCACTTGGTTTGAGCTCACCACGGGCACAGCAGAAACTGTGCATGGAAAGAAAACGATTCCCAGATGTGCCAGAACAGACACAGGACAGAGCCCCTCACTCCAGAGGGGGATGTGCCCAGTGGGATGCAGCACAGGACAGCTGTCCATCCCCAGGGCAGGTGACAGACACCCCCTTCCACCCACGCTTCCAAGTGGGTGTCACAGCAGGCAGGGTTTGATCTGCAGCTCCCAATAAAGCCACGTGTGAGGAGGCTCCACAGCAGCTCTGCAACCAGCCCTGCTCAGGGAGTCACCAGGAATTAGGTCCCAAATATGCTTTGGGATAGGGTTTCAACCCTGGCACTTGGGATCTGCTGTTAAAGGGTACAAAAAGGCAGGTGAGCAGCAATGGCCACATGATCCCAACACACTTCCCTCCTGTTCAACATTGTCCTGTGACTGCCACACACCTTCAGGCCCTTCCTCAGGACAGAGCCTTGTCCCTGTCCTTGAAAGGGAACAGACACCCTTCTGTCTGTGAGTACAAACCCAAACACACCCAGGCATGTGCCAATTCAAACTGCAGTAAAACAAGTCCCACATTTATCTCTTCCCTCTGCCCAGGCCGGGATGGGCCAGGACAATAACACTCCCTCAGAGCTGGGTGCTGTGATGGCCCTGCAGTGAGGATCCAACGCTCAAGGACTCTTGGTGGTAACTCCAGGAACACTCCCACGTCTGGGCAGTGCTGACAGCCTTGGTCACACCAGACTGTCCCCAACCAGTGCCGGCCCAGCTCCTCTCCTGGATCACTCCCAGCGAGCTGATGGTGTTCCCACTCCATGCCAACATGGAATATCCATCAACAGCCATACAAGTGAGGCACTGCTCACATGTGACAGCCACACCTCGAGTCCCCACATCTATTTTCCTCCTTTGAAGGTGTAGTCAAAGATTTCAAGTTGGAACAGACCCATAAGGATCAGGTCCAACCCCTGTTCTGCACAGGAGCAGTACCAGAAGTTTGGGTTGGAAAAGACCTTGAAAGTGCATCTGATCCAGCTGCCTGCCAAGGGCAGGGACACCTTCCACTGGTGGGTTCTCAGAGCCCACTCACACCATCAGCTACACAAAATGCAGGAGGTTTGGCCAAATACCAGCTCAGTCATTTTGCCTTTTGAGTCCAGTGGCTGACTCAAAGGTTTGGTCTCCAGCCTGGCACAGACACCTCCCACCCTGGCAGCTGCCTGGGGGTCACACCAAGACAAACATTCCCTTCACACCCCACCTGGGAACCACCCTGGCAAGAGGATTCTGGCTGGGCATCATAAGCCAGCACCTCAATTGGCTGTACCCAACCAAATTAGACACCTGGAAAGGCAGATTAGATGCCAAAAAAGGTGGGACTTTTCAGAAAAGCAGTATTTTGTCATTCATCTACTTCTGCATGTTGATCTTCTACTTCAACATACTGACAAGAGAACACTGGAGTCCACTTTCTCCTTGCCCTGCAAGTCTCCAGATACCTTCCATGTGGGGCTTCACATCAGGTGTTTCTCCAAGAAACAAACAGAACCATTAGTAGGACAATGACCAGACTTTTATAACTGACCTGGAAGTCTCCCAGTGAAAACCCCAAGTCTCCCAGTGAGGGCAAAGGAACCGTTTTCCCCCAGTGAGGTCACCCTGCCCAGCAGGAACATGAGGTTTGGCTCTCCCAGGGCAGTGCCCACCTCAGTGACCCTGCCTGGGACACCCAGCCCTGCTCCCTGGGGGTGGCAGAGCAGCCCCACAGCACAGCAGGAACCCAGCACGGTCCTTGGAATGGTTCCAGGAGGGCAGCAGGTTGGCACGTGCTGAAGTGGCAGCTTTAGGTCCCAGTCCTGTGCTCATTCAACCAGGTGTGGCTCCACAAACCCATCTCTGTGGGCAGCTGTTCCAGCTCAGGGTGGTCTCAGCTCCTCCAGCTGCAACCACCACGTATTCCCACGGATTTCAGACATCCCAGAAGGATTCATGTCCTTTCTCACACACAACCAACCCTTGTATTAGTTCATCACCCTTGTTCCCTCCCAGCACCAGTGGCCTTCCAGCTGGATGATGAACTTTCCCACTCAAACCTTGCCCTCATTACGTTCCAAAGCCAATTTGCACCGTGTGTTTTCCAGCTTTTCCTGCTGGCATCTTATCCAATGGATCAGATTTTCAAAGGTCTAGCTCTCTAGCTTTGGTGTGACAGCAGAAGCAGCAAGCAAGAGGACAGAAAATGTTCCTAAGACAAGCTCATTAGTTATAAATAGGGTAGTGGGAGATGTTTTCCCAAGGCAAAGTCCATCCTGGGAATGGGAATGCCTGGGCACCACCACAGGCAGGCTGGAACCTTTGATGCAGAACCTACATGAGACATATCAGCCTAAGGGGTTCCATTTCCATGTGTTTTCAGGACATTTTTTAAAAGAGCATGAAAATAAACCTTTATTTCAGTTAACACCCACCGATATTGAAGATAAATGTTCACAGTTTTAGTTCTTGACACAAATATGGACTGAAAGAGGCAAATTTACATCTGTCAGAACAGCAGAAGGACCAATTTTAAGTACAAGCTGTCTTGAAAATCACACGTGAGGTGATGTTTGGGAACTGCTTTATGCTCCACAGCAGGAGGAGGGAAAGCTACTGGCTGAACTCAGCCTGCAGGGTCCCAAGGCCTGCCCAGAAATCATCTGGGAAAAAGCTGAGTGGCAACTGGAATGGCAAATACAGAGTTTGGGGAAGGTTTATGTTCCAAAGAAAGCTTTGCTCTAAGTGTTTCTGCATAAAGTCATTAGTTCTGTTACCCAAGGTGTCCCCAGTGCTGGAACTGCAACACATCCCACCAAACCACGGCAGGAGAGGGAAGAGGAACAACTCCCTGTTGGACCTGCCCTGTGCTGAGGGCAAGGTCAGGAGAGCTGAACCGAGAGATTTGCCCCCTCTGTTTGGAAACTTGCCTGCCCCTCACACCTTGGGGGCTTTAAATACAGGTGAGTGCACTGAACAACCACAGCAATGATAGTCACAGTGGGTCACAACACAAGCTCTTGTAGAAAATTGCCCAGGAAAAGCAAGCCAGCCACTGACACCACAGCTGAGGAGGTTGGGATTTCATTTTCAAAGGTCTCCAACACTTCTTGCCAGTCCTGTACAGTTTCTAAAAAAATAGGGTGTTACCTTTAGTTTTCTATCTACCCTGTTAAGAAACTACAAATATGTTCTAAGCTGTCCAAAGAGTAAAACGTGAAAAAAGTGGGAAATCTGTTCCTAATCTCCTAACAAATGCTGCAGATAAAAACCCTAAGAAATCCTCTTTCTTAGTCATTTGCTCAGCTCCTTTTGTGTACCCAAGCGGTGACTCTCCTGCTCACAGGGATGAAATTAAACCTACAGCAAATGTCAGTGTGGGGAGAAGGGGTTTCCTACAACCACTCTCAGGAAATGTTCACTGGTGATCTACCAAGCAGATCTCGAGCACTGCACCCAGCCAGAGCTGAACTCTGATGGAGAGCTGAAGTGTTGGGGCTTTGCTTTGTAGTTTTTGTTGTGTCATGCCATGTCCCCACCTGGAAGGAAGGGCCATAAACCCCTCCTGCCAGAGCCAGCCAAGCCTGGGCCTCCTTCCCAGGAGCCCTGGGAGCAGTGCTGGGGGCACAGCAGGTGCTGATGCACCTGTGCCTGCCACTGTGCTGCTCAATCCCACATCCCACCTGGAGCCCACATGGACTATGGACCCACAGCTACTGCCCTCCCCCAGCTCCCACAGCAGGGACCACCCCAGCCTTGGGGTATCCCAGCACAGGGACCACCCCAACCTTGGGGTATATCCCAGGACAGGGATCACCCCAACCTCGGGGTACCCCAGCACAGGGATCACCCCAATCCCAGGGTATATCCTAGCACAGGGACCACCCCAACCTTGGAGTATCCCAGCACAGGGACCACCCCAGCCTCGGGGTATCCCAGCTCCCAGAACAGGGATCACCCCAATGTCAGGATATCCCAGCACAAGGATCACCCCAACCTCGGGGTATCCCAGGACAGGGATCACCCCAACATCAGGGTATCCCAGCAGAGGGATCACCCCAACCTCGGGGTATCCTCTGAAAAAAAAGCAAAGGTAATTTTAAAACTCTTTTTTTTTTTGCCAACAAAGCATCTTGTTCTGTTGAGGAGGAGGGAATAAAGGTCAAAGGGGTGAGTGAAAGGTGGCATACATTAATTTTAAAACCTGGTTTTCAGACCAGTTACCCACACACATCATTGCTGGATCAATACAGGTACTGAACTATAAACCAATGTGCTTTGAATCCTGATTTCAAGTATCTGGTATCAATTTTGTATAAAGATTTTGTGTAAACAAACTACCCAACAGAGATGAAAAGTGTCTGTTTTTCCATGTTTGAAATTAAGCATTAAAACTAAAGCACTCCAGGAGTTAATTCCATACAGCACTAACAGTCTGACTAATTCATACTCCACATATTCCAAAAGACCATGGGCTGAGAAAAACCTGCTAAACAGGAATTAAGGAAATGGGAATAGTGTGCAATAATTAAAACCCAGTTTGGAGTCGGGGGGGAAGAAAAGTCTAAAATCCTGAATTAAAAAATGAACACAAATGAAGGGAAAGCTTTTAACTGGTACACACTGTTCACACCTATATTTCAAGTTTGGAAACGCATATTTTCAAGCAGCAATACAAAAAAGTATCCATGAAGAATGCATAATCTCTGAAAAAATTATGAAAACATCCCTGCTACCATTACATTTCTAAATACAAAACTGACTACCATATTGTTGCTTCTGTGTAGCGAGAGAAGTTCATTTTCAAAACAGATAAAATTCAGTCTTTAGGTGTGAATGGTATGAATGACAGTCTCTTTTTTTTGTTTTGTTTTGTTTTTTTAAATTTCTTAGTTGTTTTAGGATCCTTAAGCATGCAAGCCTCGGAGAGGAGGGCCCGACCAGGGCAGGGTTGGCTTATGACATCCAGTTTAGGACAGAGCTGGGAAAGCCTCTGGGTCATCTACGTCAGGAGCAGAAGCACTTGACTGCAAGAGAAACAGCAGAGTTACCACCCTGGCTTGGGGTGCACAGCAAGAGGAGTTTGGGGCTGCACAAACCCACAAAAGCAGCTGTTACCATCTATTCCAAGGACCAGAAAGCCTCTCACACTTCTTTTGGAATCAAAACCAGCTGAAGGGGAATTGTAGGCAAGCAGACTGTGCTTGCACATCATTATTGCAACTCTTTTTCCATCAGAGAATCCTGCAATGGTTTGGGTTGGAAGGGCCCTGAAGACCATCTAGTTCCACCCCCAGCCAAGGGCAGACTGTCACCTGTGGGCTCGTGCCACCCTACTGGCACTGACTGTCACCTGTGGGCTCGTGCCATCCTACTGGCACAACTGTCACCTGTGGGCTCGTGCCATCCTGCTGGCACAGACTGTCACCTGTGGGTTCGTGCCATCTCACTTGCACAGATTGTCACCTGTGGGCTCGTGCCATCCTACTGGCACAGCCACCAGCCCTTACTGAGGGACAGGACCCAAGTGTTACACCCAAGGCCTGTTTGCAGCACAAACTGCGTTTGCCACATTTAATTCTCCCAAGTCACAACCCAAATGTACATATACTGAATTTTTGTGCTAACCTAACCCTGAAAATTCACACATTAGCCAGGAATCAACTCAGTACTGCCCAAGAGTTTTTCAAAAGGCTCTGAACCACATCTAAGAGCCACTGCTGCAGTGAAATGCAGAAATTAAGGGGTTTAGGATACTCTTCACTTTGTTCATGAGGGATATGGATGAGAAGAGCAGAAGAGTCAATACACTGGGATTTCCTATCAGGATATTGATTTATCAAGAAACACATTTAAACCATTCCAATAAAAGTTGTATCAACACCTATGGGCAAGACTGAGATTCTGTAGAGCCTCTGACTTGGCCTGCTAAGACTCTCTGTGGGCCACAAATCAGAATTAAAAAGTTAATAGCAGGGTTTTAAGATACAGCCTCAGCATCTCCTGTTGCTCATAACAACACAACAGAAAACCAAAGAGGGGAGTTTTGGTCCTTGACTGCAGGGAACACACAAGCAGAGATCACCAACCTGGTTGGGCGTGTGGATCACGTCAAACTCCTTAACCAACTGAAAGGAAACAAAGGCAACAGAAAATCAGGTGTAGAAAAGCTTTGAACTACTTTATGACAGCATTCTTGAAGAGTATTAAACAACTCAGAGCAAACCACCACTGTCTAATTTCAATTCCTTAAAACACTTCTATACTGGCATCAGGAGGGAGTTTCCCAACTAATAAGCCTAAAACTAGAAGACAAAAAGGCTGTGTCTCCCAGAAAAGACAAAAAAAAATGAGCAAGTCTGGTCTGTGTGAAGCCACAGCACAGACTGAGCTCCTCTTCTAATCAGTAGCAATTTGATTAGATGCCTTTAAGCCAAATAAGTGATCCATATTAAATAAAACATTCCCTATAGCTACACTTCATACAGTCTTTCCCAGTCAGTACTTTTCCTGGGTATTACCCCAGTGCTTCAGCACCAGAGGAGAAAAAAATTACTGCAGGTTAGAGAAAAAAAAAAAAGAAAAAACCTAAATTCCTCAAATTCAAGGTATGACATGCTGCTGTGAAACCAGCCTGTCACCCCCAACAGGTCACAATGCACAGAAAGTGTCCTGGCTGTGTCTGAAAATAACCACTCCAGCACTTGGGGTTCTGCTCCAGCACAAACTGAAGCAGCTCATGGTACATTCAGACCTGTCCATCCTGCAAACTCATTTTTCAGGTTCAGACACAAAGAGAGGTGCTTTTTTAAATCCAGCCTACTCATAGAAGAATCATAGAATGGATTGGGTTGGAAAAGACCTCCGAGATCAGCAAGTCCATTCCTTGATCCAACCCCACTGTGATCACCAGCCCAGAGCACTCCGTGCCCTGGGCTGGTGATCACAGTAGGGTTGGATCAAGATGTGGTGTATTCTCCCTCAGTGCCACGGCCAAGCTCAGCTGAAAAACCTCCAGGGATGGGGAATCCACCCCCTCTCTGGGCAGCCCAGTCCAATCCCTGAGCACTCTCTCTGCAAACAACTTTTTTCTGCTCTCCAACTTCAATTTCCCCTGGCAGAGCTTGAGCCCCCCGTGCCCCCCTGTCCTATTGCTGAGTGCCTGGGAGAAGAGATCAACCCCCGTCGGGTATAACCTCCCTTCAGGTACTCCCCATCCTCCCTTTTTGTGTGTTTAATGCCAACGCTACTCCAGCACCCCACAACCCAGTTTAAAGCCAACTGGTAAGAAAAGACACTCCAGTTGCCTTTGAGATGTTGCCAGAGCAGCTCCCCCCCGAGGAGGGCAGGTACCCAGAGGAAGCCCCAGGAGGGAGGGGAAGGAGGGAGCTCACTCACCTTGTCAGTCCTGCCACCACGGCTGGCCCTGCCGCCGCGCCCCCGGCCCCCCCGGCCCCCTCTGCCGCCGCGCCCGGGGCGGCCCAGGTCACCAAAGTTGATCTCCAGCTGGGACGTGATGTCGTTGGCAGGTTTGCGGAAGTGGTGATCCATCACAGAGTCCTCAGCGTGGGCCTGCAACGAGGGGGCTCCGTGAGCAGGGAGGGTATCCAACCCACACCTTCCTGCACCTGGGCTTGCCTCCAATCCCACAGGGAAACTCAGCACCCACTGCCCTGAGCGAGCAAAGAAACTCGGAGACCATGAAACTCCACACAGGCATCAAACCAGCACCTGAGCAAAGGTGTTGTGCATTCCCAAGGGAATTCAGGAGTTCACAGAACCCCTGAGGCTGGCAAAGCCCTGCCAGCCCATGGAGCCCATCCTGTGCCTGATGTCCACCTTGGCAAAGCTCTCCCAGCCCATGGAGCCCACCCTGTGCCTGATGCCCACCTTGGCACAGCCCTCCCAGCCCCTGGAGCCCACCCTGTGCCCGATGCCCACCTTGTCCCCCAGCCCAGAGCACTCAGTGCCACAGCCAGTCCTGCCTTGGGCACCTCCAGGGCTGGGCACTCCAAACCTCCCTGGGCAGCCCCTGCCAGGGCCTGCCCACCCTTTCCAGGAGGAAATTCTTCCTGGAATCCCACCAGAGGAATGTTAGGCTTATCCAAGACCAAACTGACTATCATCCAAGCCAGTGCAGATCCTCATGTTCTACAAATTCTCATTTTGTATCCTGAAAAATGTTCTGGTTCTATCAATTCATTCCACTCTTTTCCAATACCTGGTTTGTTCCCAGTGCATTCAGTGGGAAACCTGAGCCTCAGGGAACAAGTGATTCTCCCAAGAGTTCCATCGAACCCCATCAATGTTATTATTCAGCACATTTGAGTATTTCAATTACACGCTGCACTCAGCCAACTGGTCTAAAAGCAATTATTTTTCCCTATCTTGTACAAATAATTTTTCCATGTGCAAGTCAGTTTTTGGCACTTAGGATGATACCCAGAATCTAAAACTCTGCCTATCAGAAGGCCCAACCATCCTGGTTTGGAAACATGACAACACACCATGTTTTCTTTGCCCTTAACCCCCAACTCCTGGCACAGCAATTTCCCCTTGTTGGTGTCCCTACACAAGTGCCATGTGCAAGCTCAGACCTCCTGACCCCAACTGACTTTTCGGGTGTAGTTACACGACATTCTGACTTTCAAAGGCAACACATTGTGCAATTAAGCTCTGTACCCTTTAATTACCATTTGTGGAGCCTCCACAAGGCTGCCAAGGGAGGGAGAGGTCTGCAGTCCAAGCTGCCGTCAGGGATCCCATGAGTCAGACACTGCTGTGGACAGAGCCACAATGACCCTTCTCCACCCCCAGACTCAAGATCCCTCTCCCTGCCCAGCTCTGTATTTGCCCCCCCAAATCCTGCAGTGCAGGGCACTGCTATTTCATGGCATCACCACAGAATGGTTTGGGCTGAAAAGGACCTTAAAGCCCCCCCAGTGCCACCCCTGCCATGGGCAGGGACACCTCCCACCAGCCCAGGCTGCTCCAAGCCCTGTCCAACCTGGCCTGGGACACTCCCAGGGCTGGGGCAGCCACAGCTTCTCTGGGCACCTGTGCCAGGGCCTGCCCACCCTCCCAGCCAGCAATTCCTTCCCAGTATCCCATCTATCCCTGCCCTCTGGCAGTGGGAACTGAGTCCCCTTGTCCAGTCACTCCAGGCCTTTATGAACAGTCTCTCTCCAACTTAATTAGGCACAACAACAAATACCCCCCACGCTGCTTTATGTCCAACATATTCCACTGGGATGGATTCCAGTAACAACCAGTGCCAACCCCACTCCTGATCTACACATTTAATTGTACACCCTTCCCTCAGAGATCTCTTTGCCAACCTTAGGAAGTTTGCCTGAGCAGCTGTTTTCCAGACAAAAGGGATTTCA
The DNA here is from genome assembly GCA_013396695.1 of Sakesphorus luctuosus. Lineage (NCBI taxonomy): Eukaryota > Metazoa > Chordata > Aves > Passeriformes > Thamnophilidae > Sakesphorus > Sakesphorus luctuosus. Next base: position 54,334 of record VWZD01013049.1, read on the forward strand.
CACTTCAGCCTGACCAGGCACTACTCAAACCTAAGTACATCAGCACTTTGTAAAACAGTTACATTAGTCACATTTTTTATTCCTTCATCACTTCATTTTTTTATCTACAGCTTTAATCACTGCAGGGGACTGAGCTTCTATTTTCAACTATCAGCAGCCATGTGACATTCTCTTTTCTGAGTGATAATATCAATGGATTTGTACAGTGATTCTGTGCATTTCCTCCCTAGGCTGGTTTTGTTTCAGAACAAATCACTAAATTTTACCAAAACCCACTCTATTTTCACAATTTCAACCACGGAGCCAACAAACAGCAAATTCCACATGTAACCTGATGACTTCTCTACTCACAGTAACTAAAGTTATTTAAAACACCAACAAAAGACCTGGCACACAGTCCTGAGCCTCTTCCATCACTTGGGTGACAAGAGACGTACTGAACAAATTCCTTACCCTGAATAACCTTTGGAAACATTTAATTCCTGTGGATTGGCAACTCTCAGGTGTCCTGGTCTCATACCCACTGCTGCATTTAAGGGCATTGGGGAAGGCTGTCAAAAATTAAGGACAAACCACGAGGGCCAAAGCAGACAATGAGAGATGGAAAAACAGCAGCAACAAAACAAACTGAAGAGACTCATGCCAGAAGCATTTCTGGTTAAGTCTGAAACCAGGTGGATGAGGGGCAAGGGGACAGATCATGATGGGTGCTGTGCACAGTGAGACAACAGGCATGGACAGAAAGCTCCATGTGGAATCCACTTGTTTTGGTGAGTTCTCCCTCTGCAAACCTTGCCTTCTGGAGGGGCTCATGCCAACACGGGAATCACCAGTGAGACAGAAAGGGTCAGTACCTCATTGGAATCCAGCAGACTCCCCTGCATTTCTGTCATCGCCTTTGTCTGGTGAAAGGAGTGTGTCCACGCCCAAGTGACAAAAGGAACAAAGGGAGAAAACAAAAGGAAGAGATGAGACTCACTACATACAGAAACAACAGGTAACAAGGTCACACCAGGTGGCTGGGCACAGATGTCACCGAGCACAGGGAGCAGAGCGGTGAGAGGGAGCTGTGCAAGCACCAGAGATCAGAGGATGAGCCACAGAGTGGGGACAAGAGAGAGTGCAGGGGGACACCAGAAAGGTCCCCAGGAGCTGCTGGCAGCCCTGGCACAGAGCACACATGCAGCCTGGTCTCCAGCACCGTGTGGAGATGGGCAGGGAAGAGTGGGATGTTTAAATCACTGTTAATGGAAAAGCTTCCTGCAGAGCCTGCACTGGAGAGTCATTCCTCCCAGCTCTGAGGAGATGAACTAGTCCTTCCCAAAGGATCTCAGACTCCCAGTGCAACCTCCTCTAAGAATCAGTGAGAAGCTTTGAAGGCACAGGGAAGAAGTACAGCAGGTTCAGAGAGAGGAACTGATTATTAGTGTATTGGTCTTTCCAGGAGTCCTGCCTCCAATGGTGGAATAAATTCTAAGACCTGCCTCCAACTGTTGGAATTAATTTTGAGATCTGTCCACAATGTAACTGCTTCCTGTTTTTGGGGTTTTTTTGTAGAAATTAAAGACTCAAGCCCTAAACCAGCTGCAGAGAAGATAAACACAACCCTGTCTCCTGGAAAGAAGTTCATTAGACCAGGGCTGCCCATGCCCATGGATTTCAGATCAAACCAGCATGAGTCTGAGACAGTACTGAAAATTTATTTTATCCAAAGCATCACATTCTGGTAACTGCGGGGACAAAGGGAACAAGAGGAAAGACCTCAGACAGGGTCAAGCATTTCACCCCTCAGTGAGGAGGAAGAGAATTCTCTCCCAGGACTAAGGAAGATGAACAGCACTAGATCCTCATATTCCCTTTTCCCACAGACTCCTCGAGCAATCCCCCAGTACTTCTCAAGGTACAGCAGTGAGGGAGCTCATCACAATACTTCAAATTTCTGAGAAAATCTACTGGGACACATAGTGGTTTTCAGCCATAAGAACACAGAAGATTTGGGGCTGAAAACCACAATTTACCTATAAATCAAATCACTTCCACACATCACCTCTCCTCCCAGGAAGAATCCCAGAAACCACCGAGCAACCTGAATTTCTTGACTCCTAAGTAAGTCCAGGAGGACAAAGAGAGGAAACAGCAGGTGATCAGCATGTTTTCTACACATTCCACCTTCTGAAGGTGCTCACAAAGGAGCTGCAGCAAAGGCTTTTCTGTGCCTGTATTATGGAGCTGTTCTCCCATAATCCCGAGAGAAAATCCCCTCACTGCTTCCCATGGGATCAGGGAACAATGGATAAGTGAGATGGGGAGACACATCTGCTGGACAGACAATAAAGCAGGCTAAAAGCATCTAAATTTAAAGGCACATTTGTTAATACCTCCCTTTCATGCTTACGCAGCAAGAGGCTGAAACTTCTTATGTGACAGTGCTAAAAATACCCAACTTATTTATCTGAAGAGAACTTAACCTCTCAAACAGAACAATCTACTAATTATGTTGGTTCTTCCATGGAAGCAATTTGTTTATTCTCATTGGTTTGGTTTTGTCTGTGCATTGGGGTTATTTCCTTCTTTTTTTTTGTTTTGTTTCTTCAAGCATTGATTCAGTTTTCAAAAGGAAAGTGCACTGTGGATCTTCCCAGCTTCTCAATCACTCCTGAGAACCATCATCTGATACTATCACACAGGCTCATATGTTAAAATAGACTGTCCTCAGCTGATTAAATGTCAACTAAACCTGATTCAGAAAGATTGAGGGAACTTGAAGGACTGCAGGTTTAGTAAATCTTGGTAAAGTACGTAAATATTTAGTACACAACAACAGTAACTCAAATTCCCTTTTCCACACGAGCCAGAGCAAACAGCATCTAATGAACACTTCACTGAACACCTTAAGGAAAACAGAGCCATGCAATGATTTAAAGGAATGAACTATCTCACACAAGAAAACAACCAGATTGTGACAAATCAAACTCAGAATGAGTTCAATGAGAACAGAAATGGAGTTTTTGTTGGAAAACTGAAAGTGCCTCCCCACCTGTGTCATTCCCCAGCTCAGAGGACAAAAACCAGCAAGGTGTGAAAAAGCAGAATACATATTAGGAGACCAAGCAGAGTATTACATGTTATCTAGTTACTTCAAAAGAGGCAGAGCCATCCATATCCAAAGCTGCAGCCACCAATTCCTTTAAGTGAGCTACTTAACATATTACAGAGTGTTAAAAACAAAGATTAAAACCAAAGCTTAACACAGCCCTGCATTACAAAACAGCTCTCAGCACTTCCCTCTCTTGTACATCTCCCCTTGCCACTCTTGGAACAGAACAATTAACATTTTGCAATGTCTGGCATGAGTATGCTTGAGAAACTATGATTTTAAAACCATTCCACAGCAACTGTGTTGAGTCTCACTGAAACACACAAATGTATTCCCACTGATTTCCCTCAATCTTGTCAATGTATCCCAAAATGCAAAGACACCCACACTAGAAATTTAAGCCACACAGCTGAGGCATTAAGGTCTCTGAGACATCAACTATCTTCCCTCAATTTACACCGTGTTTAGCAAGCACCATAAATTTGTGTATTGCTTAACAGAGATGCTAAACAGCATTAAGTTTTCTTTTTTAAAGAGAAAACTTTACAACCTTTCTCTAAAATGCCCACCAAGAGGCAGTTCTTACACAGGGTGCAGCAGTTCCCAGGCTCATCTCTGGGTCAGACCCAACTACACACCAGCCCAAGGCACAGCTCACCCAAACCCAGGCACAGGTAGAATGGCCCCTGAGCTCCTGCAGAACTCCACCTGTGCTACAGGAATGCTGCTCCCTCTCCATGCCCTTCCCGTGCAGGTCAGGCTCCCACAGAGCAGAGGGTGCCCTCCCAGGAAGGCACACCAGTCACAAAGCCTTCACAGAGTGGCCATTTCCAGCATGGAGAGCCCCTTTACCTCCTCACTCTTTGACTTGTGGAGAACAAATCCTTTTTTCCATTGTCCATCAGCCCCCTCGTTTGGTTTGCGGATGTTGAACTCGACTTTTGCACGGTCCTTGCTCTGAATGGCTTTCCACTCGTCCAGGGTCATTTCCTTGGGGCCTTCTTCCTTAACTTCTTCAACCTCATTCTCCCTGTGGTAAAGCCAGGGATATGATGAGCATGGCTTGGAACTGATGCTCTAAACACAACTTTAAAATCAGCTGCTAATTGGCATCAGGTTATAAATTAAATTATAAATATACATTTGTTAAGTATTTAGAACTTAGAGGTGTGTGTGTACAAACCCTCACTTCCACCACAGGAAAATCCACCTCCTTTAGCCAGAGTGCCAAAGAAATTTACCTACTGCCACCCTTGAGCAACCAAATAGTGAGCACAGCAGGATGTTAAACTGTCCCCTGCCATCCATTCCCATTAGTGAGAGTTTTATTTATAAATATGAAAGACCAGCTCCTGCAATGGACACGTGTGGAGTTCCCTCCCTCCTTCTTGAGACACATCCCTCATAAACACTCAAGGCAGTGACAACTTTTTCTTGCCAGTTTTCAAGCTTTTAATTTTTTTTAAATAGAATTTGATCAGACTTGGAGAGTTTTCTTCCTTAACCAAAGGCAAGTATTCAAACATTTTTTGGTTTCAGGCAACACAAAAACCAGCAGCATACAACTTACTTCTGACACACATCACCTCTGCCTTCTGCTATTTCTAAGTAAAACAGACAACCACTATGCACAGTAACAGCTCATGTTCCACACACAGAGGAGCTGGGTCAACCTCTGGCCACCTTTCAGTGGGTTCATGCAGCTAAAATCCTGATTTATACAAAACTAGCGCAGCAAAAAGGTCATGGAAGCCTCAAAGTCTTCCTGTGGTTGCAATTAATTTTGATGTAACAATGCAGTGGTTTTATGTCAGAATTGCTCTATTTCTTTTCTCACTGTGTAGGACAGGATGATTTTTGACATGGTATGTAAACAGAATGTGCTTTGTTCAAGGCAAAGTTGTCACCTCATCCTGCAATTCTGCTGAAACACTGAGGGTAGAAACCCACACCAAACCAGTCAGGCAACTTAAAAGTAAAGATGCTTCTCTGTAAAGACAACTGATCATTGCAACAGATGTTTTGTGCTTGAAACTGAGCATTTTCTGCAGATTTGAGGAGAGCAAAACCATACAAAGAGCCTGCAGAGTTGTGCAGGTAACTGCTCTGCACACAGAAGGGTCAGTATATGGTCAAACAAGGCACTTCTACTACTGAAGATCCAGGAAATACTGTAGAGAGAGCAAATTTAATATACCTAGATTCCAAATATATAGAAGATTTTAAAGGACTGGCTAGCCTGCATTTCTGACCAATGCCCAAGCTCCAAGTCCTTAAAAATGACCTTAATCTTAATCTTGGATCACAGCCTTGGAGAAGTAAACATATTTAGTATTTTTTCAGTTAAACTCAATCCATTTCTTACTCTTCAGGCAGTAACTGCACCTCTTTAGTTGTTATTAGTGAGCAAATCAAGGTACAGCAAACTCCACGTTAGAAATCTTGTTCAAACAAGTATTTAAAAATTCTGTCTTATCCATTTGCCGTTTCTTTGAATCCACTATAAATCACATTCCACATTAAAATACAACGTTTTGTTGTGCTGCACTACCATAAAAAATTGTATCGTGTTTTACCACAAACTCAGTATCAGTAACACTCGTTCTGTTTCTCTGGTTACTCTTTCATTCATCCTGTCCCTCGTTCCTTCTGCAACAGTGCCCAAGTGCAATGGGCAGAGATCCAGGTAACTCTGAGCACTGCCTGCACACACACAGCTGGAGAAGGGGAGATACAACCTTTCCCCACAGCCCAGCGACACAGTCTCAAAGCTGTTTTGCAAACCTAAGATTAAAAACTTTGCCTCCCCGCTGGCATTTTGTCCTTTTTGCTTCGTGGTTCTACCTGGTTCTGAGCACAGGTGCTTTGGGATTTGGAATCAGCAGCTGCAATCCCAAGACCCAGTAAATAAACTTGAATGTGCCCCAAGAGCCTGCAGGGCACCAAGGAACAGTTTCAAGACAACAATTTTTGAGGCAGTGGTTCAGCAGCACTGTGGATCACACACTGATAACCTGAATTTGCAAAACTGATGTGGGAACAAATATCAGAGGTTAAAGGCAAAACAACAGCACCTCTGGAGCAAGCAAAGAAGATGAAGAAGGGTGGTACTCACTTATTTTCAGAGTCAGCAGGCGGATGCTCCTCTCCCTCCGGCGTTTCCTCAGTTACAGCTGACTGATCCAATTCACTGCAATTACATAACGTGGGAGTTTGGGCTATTTTACAACTTCATCCCTCTTTAAAGCTACATGAGATTAACAATCAAGATCTACAGTGGATTTACTCTTTTATTAAGGATTGGTGCTCTCTGTGCCTTTTAAATCCTATGCTTTTCACCCAACTAAAAGTTCCCCCAACACTTCCTTGAATCCCTCCCAAAAGCCACTCGCTGTCCCTCTGCCACAAAGTGGACCTGGGTACTGAAAAGAGGTTTCAATGCTATACTTGAATTTTTGTAATACAAAAAGCATGTACCTGATCAAAACTGTTAAAAATAAACTGCTCTATTTCTAGTAAAAGAATTGTTCAAAGACCAGCACGGGACCTCCCATTCCAAACCTCCCCAAAATTCCAGTGCCACACTGAAGTCACCTCTTACAAGAAACTGCTCATGTTTTAATCCTGCAGAAGAGCAGTAAAATTATCCAAATCTAAGGCAAAAAGGCAGGTAAACCTGTGCATTCTGCAGGTCCTGAGAGGGGCTGGGTAACCCTGTGCCAACAGCTGAAGGGGCAGGGCACTCACGTGAGCTCATCCTTGACGGTCCCCCAGTTGTGTGAGCCGCTGCCACCGCGCTTGTCCTCGTGCTTTAGGCCGCTGAAATGTGAATGTGAAACAGAACTAACAAAACTGAGTTAACATCATAGTGTCCAGGCACAGAAAGTCAAACAGCAATTTGCAATCGTGCAAGAACTGTAAAGAACAGCCAAACCCTATAGGAAAAGTTAAAGACTTACGATCTATCGCTGCCACTGTGTCTGTCAAATTCCCGCTTGCCGCGGGAGTCAAACCCATCTCCTCGGCCCATCCCGCGGCCGCGCCCGCGGCCCCGGCCCAGTCCACCACGGCCTCGCATGGGTCGGTCAATGATGGGCCTGCCATGGGACACACAAACATCAGTGATTCACCCCCAAAACCTACAGCACGGCTTTTACTGCCCTCATCCTCTTTGAATCATTGAATGGATTGGGTTGGAAAAGACCTCTGAGATCACCAAGTCCAAGCCTTGATCCAACCCCACTGTGATCACCAGCCCAGGGCACAGAGTGCCCTGGGCTGGT
>VWZD01013049.1:67957-86375 GCA_013396695.1 Sakesphorus luctuosus
TATATTAACATATATGAATTATAATTTATTGTAATTTATAATGTATTATAATTTATTTATATAAATTATCTATTCACAGAATTTATCTATTTTTATGTCTATATATTAGTACCCAGTTATAGCCAGAGGGGATCGCATTAAAAGCTGAAAACACGTTAAACAGGCACAGATTTGACATGTCCTTCAAAACACCATTTTTTCTTTTCACAGTTTATATCTTTTACTTGTGATAAAACTAAAATGATAACAGACTGTCCCTCTTTCGTGGGCATTTCTACTCACCTACTTAGATGTATGCAATGAGCAGGTAATACCAATTGCAGATGATAAATATTAATATTCATTTATTAATACAGATCAACACATGTTAACATATATATTTTAGTATATATGAGTATCTGGCTATGTGCAAAAAGGGTTTTTTCCAGAGATTAAAACATGAAGCAGGCCCAGATTCGACGAGTCCTTCCGAACACGATTTGAGTGCTCACAGTTTGTATCTGTGAGACCCTTTGGTGCATGTTATAAAATTAACTTTGTGCTCAGCAAGGATAATATTTCCATTATGTGCTTTGCCCGCTCCAAGAAGCTTGAAATAATTGTTGTAAAAATTAGTTTGATTACATTTCTTAGTTCTTGAATGTGTGTTGGTTATAAATTCAAGACTCCAAAATCAAAACCTTCCTGGTTTAGGTTATTCTGGAGAAGCTGAAAACTGTTTTTGGTGGTGTGGGTTGTTCTCCATCAGTTTTCCCTGCGATCCCACAGCTCTTTTTTGGGAAGGTCTTTGAGGAACCCCCTCCTGCAGTGGGTCTGATGGGGATGGAAACAGCTCAGCCCCATCCTGGGATATTCATAATCACCAGAAATTTCACAGCCTATTCTGAGTTGGGAGAGACCCCCAAGGATCATCGAGTCCAACTCTTCAGTCAATGCCCACACAGGGGATTGAACCCATGACCTTGGCATTATTACAGCCAAGTTTGAACCAACTGAGAAATTACACCCCACGAACTCAAAGCCTTGTTTTCTCAAAGCCTTTTTGCTTTGGGGATGAATCAAACGCCACCAAGCAACACTTAATTAGAACTCCTGGTGTTTCCATGGCCGGTATTTCCAGGAAAAGCCTGGATGCCCCATCACACACCACACACTCGGGTGCATCACACTCGGGGTGTGAGCACATTCCAAGCATTTCCCACTGGGATCTCTGGCGTGCCCCCTGACAGATGGCACGGGCAGCTCCAAGGAGGGATTTGCTCATGGCAATGGATTCTCGAGCCTTGGGATTTGTCACCCCAAGGGAAGCCAGACCATCTCCCTTGTGTTGCTTTTGAAAGGACGGTGCCTGTTCAGCTCCCTGTGCTGCTCTCCAGGCTGGGGTACGCTCAGGATTCCAGAATTTTCCAAGTGCAGACATGGCATAAAAGGTTTGGGTGACACCTTGAATGAAGCACGTGCAAAACACAGTGAGAGGACACAGGGAATGGCTTCCCACTGACAAAGGGCAGGGATAGGTGGGATATTGGGAAGGAATTGTTCCCTGTGACCTGGGCAGGCCCTGGCACAGGTTGGGCAGAGAAGCTGTGGCTGCCCCAGCCCTGGGAGTGTCCCAGGCCAGGTTGGACACGGCTTGGAGCACCCTGGGCTGGTGGGAGGTGTCCCTGCCCATGGCAGGGGGTGGAACAAGTTGAATTTTAGGGTCCTTCCCAACCCACTTTGTGGTTCTATGATTAAAACAGAATAAAATATTTTATTATAGACAGGGAAATTATCATCATGTAAATACAGTCACCAGAGCTGTGCGTTCTGTGTGGCAGGAGGCAGGAGCTGGAGGCTGCGGGAAGAAGGAGCTGGAGGCTGTGGGAGGCAAGAGCTGGAGGGTGGAGGAGGCAGGAGCTGGAGGCTGCAGGAAGCAGGAGCTGGAGGGTGGAGGAGGCAGGAGCTGGAGGCTGTGGGAGGCACAAGCTGGAGGCTGCAGGAAGCAGGAGCTGGAGGGTGGAGGAGGCAGGAGCTGGAGGCTGCAGGAAGCAGGAGCTGGAGGCTGTGGGAGGCACGAGCTGGAGGCTGCAGGAAGAAGGAGATGGAGGCTGTGGGAGGCACAAGCTGGAGGCTGCAGGAAGAAGGAGATGGAGGCTGTGGGAGGCACGAGCTGGAGGCTGCAGGAAGAAGGAGATGGAGGCTGTGGGAGGCACGAGCTGGAGGCTGCAGGAAGAAGGAGATGGAGGCTGTGGGAGGCACGAGCTGGAGGCTGCAGGAAGAAGGAGATGGAGGCTGTGGGAGGCACGAGCTGGAGGCTGCAGGAAGAAGGAGATGGAGGCTGTGGGAGGCACGAGCTGGAGGCTGCAGGAAGAAGGAGATGGAGGCTGTGGGAGGCACGAGCTGGAGGCTGCAGGAAGAAGGAGATGGAGGCTGTGGGAGGCACGAGCTGGAGGCTGCAGGAAGAAGGAGATGGAGGCTGTGGGAGGCACGAGCTGGAGGCTGCAGGAAGAAGGAGATGGAGGCTGTGGGAGGCACGAGCTGGAGGCTGCAGGAAGAAGGAGATGGAGGCTGTGGGAGGCACGAGCTGGAGGCTGCAGGAAGAAGGAGATGGAGGCTGTGGGAGGCACGAGCTGGAGGCTGCAGGAAGAAGGAGATGGAGGCTGTGGGAGGCACGAGCTGGAGGCTGCAGAAGGCTCCAGCTCCCCTCTGGACTGTCACACTCCATCCCTGCACGTTGGTGTTTGCATTAAAGAGCCCTGGAAATCAGCCACACAAGGCCAAATGGCAGTGTTGTCCACCAAATATAATTCACAGTTTTCAGGCACTTCTGGCCATAAGACAACACTTTCATTGCCAAGACTAAAAACATTAAGAAGGGATTTTAAAATATTTAATGGGGAGCCTTTACACTGAGGGAGAGTCCTAATGCCATGCAAGTGTTGTACTTCCCCTGGTCATGTGAAGGGCCAGGACGGTGCCTAAGCCTAAAGTGAAAAGCAACTCATTAACTTGCACTCAGACTGATAACTTTTCCTCACTGGGCATGGGCAGGCTTGCAGGAATCCCAGCCCACACAGGATGAGGACACAGATCACACTGCCCTGGCCAAGGGAAGGATGGATGGCAAGGTCTGGGGCTTTGCAGCTCTCCAAATGTTGGCAGAAATTCCCACCAGGGGAATATTCATGGATGGTGATCAGGACCTGCCCAGTGCTGAGGATCTGAGGACCTGCCCTGTGCTGAGGATCTGAGCCACAGGCAACCATTGCCTGGGAGTTAAACAGCCAAGGACTATTAATGCAGCACTTCTGCTCCTAAGCAGGGACATACTTTTACAGTATGGCTTCCAAATCCCCACCCCCCCACCACGGGTCTCAGGGCAGCCATCTCATTAGCGCTGCTGCTGATTGCACTCATTAGGCACCAGCAGACAGGGAGGGAGCAATTAAAACACACATAACTCTTCCAGGATCTGCCACCAAAAGCTGGGCTGGCTGCTGCCATCCCCCTGCACAAGTGACACTTGTGTTCTCCTTTCCCACTGGAGCACAACCAGCATTTCCAGGGGCCAAAGGAACAGATTGCTGTGCTATTTGTGGCTGGGACACACAGAGATCCTTGGCCAAAGCTGGCCTATAGATAACCTACCTCAGGAGATGCTCCCAGGCCACTGCCCAAAAGAGGCCCAAAGGGCTTTGGGACATGCTCCACTCCTGTGCTATTCCCAAGCCCTGCCAGCAGCTGTCAGCTGCCTGCCTAATAAGCACGAATAGGAAATACGGCAAGTTTGGGCACGGGGAAAAGGATTCAGCTGAGTCCTTGCTCCATTCCCAAAACAAGGTTTTCCCAATTTTTAACATTCCAAATCTGTTTTGTGGTTTTTCTCCACATATGTGTGTGGTACTTTGCTATCAGAATGGACAGTATATGGAGAAGGAAGGGGTTTGTAACTCGGATTTTTTCCTAGGTTGGACTCGATGTCTTTTCCAACCTTAATGATTCTGTGATTCTAGGCCAGAGGAAATACAGGGATTTCTTGCACAGAAAATCTTTGCTTCCAGATAAAGCCAGGCATGGCCACGATTTCTGAGCAAGAAATAATTCAAGTACATCACAAAGAAATTTAGCAACTTCTTGTCCCGTTTGCACCCACCTGTGGATCCCTTATGAGAGAAGAACTCCCAGAATGAACCAGCACTGCCTGGGGGGACAGCAGGAACGCCCAGGAGCAGTGAGAGCTGACGAGGTCCATGATCTGCACTGCACAGCTTTGTCCTCCCACATACTCTGCTCATTCAGCACAGCACCAGGTTTTTTCTTAATCTGCTATAAAACCCAGCAGTTTCATTATGAGGAGGGCAGTAAACATGGGAATAACAACTGTATTTCTACAGTAAGTACATTCAGAAAAACTCACCACCCCCAGCACTGCTCTGTGCTTTTAAATGTGCACAGACAAGCAAAGCAAATCATGCAGACACAGAACTTGGCTTGTAAATTAAGGCAGACTAATTGAGCTCTGCCTGAACTTTCTTCCCCTGAATCCTAAACAACCTGCTGAGCAAGTGTTCTTCCTTACAGCAGTCAAGGTAAGAGGTATTTTCAGTTTGGGAAAGCAGCACTGGAGCTGTACGAAGCAGAGGGTTGGGTACACCAACCATGGGCTATGGAATCAGAATCACAGAATGGTTTCAGTTGGAAGGGACCTAAAACTCATCCTGCCCCTCTGCCATGCCCAGGGACACCTTCCACTAGACCAGGTTGCTCCAAGGTGGCTTTGAACACTTCCAGGGATGGGTACAGAGGTGTCTCCTCAGCTGCAGTGGTCCAACAGCACCCTTGGGAACAGCCCTGCCAGAGAGAGGTTTTGCTGCCTTCCTCATCTGAATGTTGGAGAAGGGGAGAAAAAAATGTTTCCCCTTCCTGAAAGGCTCAGCAGAGCTCAGGGGCACTGGGATCTGGGTGCTGCAGGACCAAGGGGAGCCTCCGTCCCAGCACCCACCACTGGCAGGCTCAGCTCCTGCTGGACACCGAGCCCTCCTGCCTGAGCCCCTCCAGAACCCATGGCAGCATTTCCCAGGGCTATTACTGTGGGAAATTAGGGATGAAAAGATACAGGGTGTCCCCATGAAAGAGCCACCGGCCATGTGCACCAGGCTGGGAACGTTGGGAGATGCCCAGGTGGAACCCGCTGGGCCGACTGGTCACTGTGTGAGCAGAAGCTGCTCCTCCCTGCCAGCTGCAGCTCCACGGGCAGGGTCCCTCTTGGCTGCCACTAACAGGGCTGCTTTGTGCCCACTGCCACCTCCCACGTGCCACCGGCACCGCTGCCATGCCATCACTGTGCCCACGGGAACACACCGGCAGCTGCCCCAGGGCCCCGGCCTGCCCGGAAAACAGCAAAGATGCCAGGTCTTCCCCCCTGTGTTGTTTTATCTCAGGCTTGGTTTGCCCCACAGCCCTGTGGGTGGCAGGAACGGGAACACGTTAAACCACGATTGCAGCCCAGCGTGGGGCAGCCCCTGGTTGTGTGCTCAGTGTTGGGAGTTGTTTCCTTCACCCCTTTGCACAGCTCAGCCTCCTGCCCCAGGCTCGCTGCTGGCCCTGACCCACAGCCACGGGCTCTGGTGCTGGGGCAGTCACATCCCCGTGGGGTCACACCACTCTGAGAGGGATTTGGGGATGCCGGGGATGCCTGGGATGACTCGGACTCCCTCCCGAAGGAGCCCAGGTACCTGTGACAGCCATCTGTGCAGCAAGATGACTCACTGCCCTGAATCCAGAACAAATCCAGCAAAAATCTGGACCAGCACTGTCCGTGGGGCACTGAAACCCCCGGGGTACAAGTGTTACTGTGCCCCACACTGACACTGCCACAGAGGCTGTCAAGGAGAGCCTCATCTGGCCCCGGCCCTGCTAGGGGAGCTGTGCTGGGGATGGAGCTGTGCTGGGGATGGAGCTGTGCTGGGAATGGAGCTGTGCTGGGGTTGGAGCAGTGCTGGGGTTGGAGCAGTGCTGGGGATGGAGCTGTGCTGGGGATGGAGCTGTGCTGGGGGAGCAGTGCTGGGAATGGAGCTGTGCTGGGAATTGAGCTGTGATGGGGATGGAGCTGTGCTGGGGATGGAGCAGTGCTGGGGGAGCAGTGCTGGGGGAGCAGTGCTGGGGACGGAGCAGGGCTGGAGATCAAGCTATGTTGGGGATGCAGCTGTGCTGGGAATGGAGCTGTGCTGGGGATGGAGCTGTGCTGGAGTTGGAGCTGTGCTGGCTCCTGCCAGCGCCAAGCCCGACTCGTTTTCTCTGTGCCGAAAACCAGCCTGTCCTGTTTGCGCGCCCAGTTCTGAGTCGGATGAGCTGGAGGGTGTGGAGAGCAGCCAAGGCAGTGCCGGGCCAGGCTGCTGAGCCGGCAGCTCCGCTGGGACACGGGAGCGCTGGGGGCTGGGGCAGCAGAGAGCGCTCTGAGTCACCTGGCATCGCCTGTGCCCGGCACGGGGCTGTGCAGAGGGGGTGCTCACCTTCATCATCCTCAGCCTGCCTGCTCACCTTCATCGTCCTCAGCTTGCCCTCCTGTCCTCCTCCCTGCCCAGGGCTCAGCCTGTCTGCCCTTCCAGCTGCACACAAATGAAAAGGGCCTTTTTGTTTTATGGAATCATAGAATCGTAGAATCAGTTGGGTTGGAAAAGCCCTCCGAGATCATCAAGTCCAACCCTTGGGCCAACTCCAGTCCCGTCACCAGATCATGGCACTCAGTGCCACGGCCAAGCTCACTTGAAAAACCTCCAGGCATGGGGAATCCACCCCCTCTCTGGGCAGCCCATTCCAATGCCTCAGCACTCTCTCTGCAAAGAAGTTTTTCTGCTCTCCAACTTCAATTTCCCCTGGCAGAGCTTGAGCCCCCCGTGCCCCCTTGTCCTATTGCTGAGTGCCTGGGAGAGCAGGAGCACAGTGCAGGGCAGGGAGGGAGCACAGGGTTATTCTGGGGCCCAGCCAAGGCAGGGCTGAGCTGAGGCAGGCAGGGCTGAGCTGAGGCAGACAGGGCTGAGCTGAGGCAGACAGGGCTGAGCTGAGGCAGACAGAGCTTCCCACCTGGCAGCTGCAGGAGAGCAAGGACCAGGAGGAAGTTCTGTGAGCCAGCACCTTGGCTAAGCTCCCTGCTGCACCAGCAGAACCCTCAGCCCTGTGGCACTGGGATAACCTGTCCTGGAGCATAGGATGGGCCTTCCCAGGGTGCACAGGAACCCCACACATGGCCAGCACCACCAGGCACTCTTGAGCAGCAACACTTCTGGACTGATAAGGAAATGCAGCAATCAAGAAAATGGAAATTTCTGCCATATTGGGGTATTATTAAATAAATCACATTTTGATGCACCTTTAGCTATAATAATAAAGAAGTGTGTATTTATATTACATGATATATCTTTATCTAAATATATATTTAAAATATATATATCTTTATAACCAGCTGGCTCGCTTGTGGTTATGTTGAGGGTGCTACAAACCCCATCTCCCAGCAAGTCACCAGCTTAATGGGATAGAAAAGATTCATTAGCCTAAACCCAGCTCTCCCACACATCTGTCCTGCAGCAATCCCACATCTGTCCTGCAGCTCTCCCACATCTGTCCCACAGCTCTCCCTCTCCCCCCCCCCCAAAGTCTGACAGGGATCAGTGTAACCCATCCCAGGCCCCCTGTCCTGCCAACCCCATGCTTGTTTACTGCTTCCCACGTCAGGGACTTGTTCTAAGCACACCCCAACCCTTGGCTTTTCTTGGCTCTGCAGATGCATTTGAATCAAAACCAGCCCAAACCAAGCCCACTGTGCCAGCAGCGCAGCCCTGCAGCACCTGGGGTTGTTTGCCCATGGGGCAGGGCCCCAGCTCCCCTCACCCTGCCTGCTCCTCCTGCCTGATCCTCCTGCCTGTTTGGATTCTGGGAGGGGCAGGAGTCCTGGGAGAGGGGAGATGTCCTCGAGGGGTGTGTGGCATATGGGGTGACCCCATCACCGGCTCCCCAGTCCTCAGCTGGGGCTTTTATTTGCTCTGCCGTGCTTGATTTAAACAACCCTGGGGTAAACTCCAGGATCTCTGTGGGGCTCTGGAATGTGCAGGAGCAGCAGCTCCCGCAGTTACGTGTGTTATGGCACGTGGACACCTCCGTGATGTCAGGTGTGGGCAACCAGCCATTCATTCCTGCTGGTGCTGTCAGTCAGTAGGGAGCACGTAGTGCCAGGGGGTGAGCAGGGCACAGGCAGAGTCCCTGGTGCTGGCAGTGAGCCCCACAGCACGCAGGCTCAGCCAGCCCTCGGTCCACGCGTGCTCGGCTGGAGCTGCTGCAGCAGCGGGCTGGGCACGGCGAGGAACGAGGGAACAGCCAGATCAAACACGCCGAAAGCAGGTCACAGAACTGCCTCTGCTGCAGCTGGGCAAGGCACCCACTCATTAGGGTGATTACAGGCACCCAGCTCTCTGCTAACGAGCCGTGTGGGCTGCCTGACCTGCGGGTCTCAAACAAGCCCCGCGGCTGTTGTTGCATGTTCAGCTCAGCTGGTGGCTTGGGAGTGATCCCACTGCTCCNCCTCCAGGCATGGGGAATCCACCCCCTCTCTGGGCAGCCCATTCCAATCCCTCAGCACTCTCTCTGCAAAGAAGTTTTTCTGCTCTCCAACTTCAATTTCCCCTGGCAGAGCTTGAGCCCCCCGTGCCCCCTTGTCCTATTGCTGAGTGCCTGGGAGAGCAGGAGCACAGTGCAGGGCAGGGAGGGAGCACAGGGTTATTCTGGGGCCCAGCCAAGGCAGGGCTGAGCTGAGGCAGGCAGGGCTGAGCTGAGGCAGGCAGGGCTGAGCTGAGGCAGACAGAGCTTCCCACCTGGCAGCTGCAGGAGAGCAAGGACCAGGAGGAAGTTCTGTGAGCCAGCACCTTGGCTAAGCTCCCTGCTGCACCAGCAGAACCCTCAGCCCTGTGGCACTGGGATAACCTGTCCTGGAGCATAGGATGGGCCTTCCCAGGGTGCACAGGAACCCCACACATGGCCAGCACCACCAGGCACTCTTGAGCAGCAACACTTCTGGACTGATAAGGAAATGCAGCAATCAAGAAAATGGAAATTTCTGCCATATTGGGGTATTATTAAATAAATCACATTTTGATGCACCTTTAGCTATAATAATAAAGAAGTGTGTATTTATATTACATGATATATCTTTATCTAAATATATATTTAAAATATATATATCTTTATAACCAGCTGGCTCGCTTGTGGTTATGTTGAGGGTGCTACAAACCCCATCTCCCAGCAAGTCACCAGCTTAATGGGATAGAAAAGATTCATTAGCCTAAACCCAGCTCTCCCACACATCTGTCCTGCAGCAATCCCACATCTGTCCTGCAGCTCTCCCACATCTGTCCCACAGCTCTCCCTCTCCCCACCCCCCAAAGTCTGACAGGGATCAGTGTAACCCATCCCAGGCCCCCTGTCCTGCCAACCCCATGCTTGTTTACTGCTTCCCACGTCAGGGACTTGTTCTAAGCACACCCCAACCCTTGGCTTTTCTTGGCTCTGCAGATGCATTTGAATCAAAACCAGCCCAAACCAAGCCCACTGTGCCAGCAGCGCAGCCCTGCAGCACCTGGGGTTGTTTGCCCATGGGGCAGGGCCCCAGCTCCCCTCACCCTGCCTGCTCCTCCTGCCTGATCCTCCTGCCTGTTTGGATTCTGGGAGGGGCAGGAGTCCTGGGAGAGGGGAGATGTCCTCGAGGGGTGTGTGGCATATGGGGTGACCCCATCACCGGCTCCCCAGTCCTCAGCTGGGGCTTTTATTTGCTCTGCCGTGCTTGATTTAAACAACCCTGGGGTAAACTCCAGGATCTCTGTGGGGCTCTGGAATGTGCAGGAGCAGCAGCTCCCGCAGTTACGTGTGTTATGGCACGTGGACACCTCCGTGATGTCAGGTGTGGGCAACCAGCCATTCATTCCTGCTGGTGCTGTCAGTCAGTAGGGAGCACGTAGTGCCAGGGGGTGAGCAGGGCACAGGCAGAGTCCCTGGTGCTGGCAGTGAGCCCCACAGCACGCAGGCTCAGCCAGCCCTCGGTCCACGCGTGCTCGGCTGGAGCTGCTGCAGCAGCGGGCTGGGCACGGCGAGGAACGAGGGAACAGCCAGATCAAACACGCCGAAAGCAGGTCACAGAACTGCCTCTGCTGCAGCTGGGCAAGGCACCCACTCATTAGGGTGATTACAGGCACCCAGCTCTCTGCTAACGAGCCGTGTGGGCTGCCTGACCTGCGGGTCTCAAACAAGCCCCGCGGCTGTTGTTGCATGTTCAGCTCAGCTGGTGGCTTGGGAGTGATCCCACTGCTCCAGCCTGTCCCAGTCCCCTGCCTTCCAAAGGGGACCCAGACAGTGCTGGGACCCCAAATCCTGTGGCTGCAGTGCACCCAGGGCAGGCTTGCTGGGTGTCCCTGGAGTGTGGAGCAGGGCTGGGCTGCTCCCTCAGCCTGGAGCCAGGAATACTGAGGTGCAAAGACCACCCTTCCCATGGATGGTGCAGGGGAAATGAAGGGGCTGGAGCTCAGCCAGGGCTGCTGGTGAGGCCACAAGGAGCACACGGGAGGCTGTTCACAGGCAGAGCATCCAGGCTCTCCATCACACAGGGTCCTCAAGGCATCCTCCTCAAAAATGCCAGAGGATGGATGGGCAATGGCTTGGGATGTGTTTGTGCCAGGTCCTGAGTGCACTCAGATCCTGCTCAGGCAGTGAAGCTTTGCCTGGTCACCCATCCTACCTGACTGCCACCCATCCCACCCGGCTCCCACCCATCCCCCCTGGCTCCTACCCATCCCACCCAGCTCCCACCCATCCCACCCAGCTCCCACCCATCCCACCTGGCTCCTGGGATGCAGGCACATGCCAGCACATCGGAGCAATGGAAGATGCTCAGCCTTTAGCCCAGACCTGCAGTCAGACCCCCAACCCCTCCCCACACTGCAGGTTTAACCTGGAGTGCCCCACAGTGTGCCTTGTGCCGCTCAAGGACTGTCCCAGTGCCAATGTCCCACAGTGTCCCTGTGGCTGCTGGCTCAGACAAGGAGACAAACCAGATGGGAGCTGCAGGGCTGACTGTTCTGATAAAGCAGCATGGCAAGCACGGTGCCCAGGCGGGTGTCATGGTGCACATCCCAGCCTGTTCATGGTCAAGGTCATGGAATCACAATCACAGAATGGTCTGGGAAGGAAGGGACCTGAAGGATCATCTCACTCCAGCGAATTCTGATTTCAGTTGGAAAAATATGCATATGAATAAAAAATTTATATTTTCTTAACGAAAAAAAATCATCCCTGTTAGAAGTTCATGTTAAGAGATTGGCCTGACAGCTGCTGCCCCAGACACCTCCACAGGAAACGAGGGCAGGTCCTTAACCCTCCATGGCAGGTGGGAAGTTGTGTCACTCATCCCTGGTGACGTGGCTGTGTTTGGGAACGCTGGGAGCCCCCGGCCCGGCTCCTGCCCCACTGGACATGAGGCCAGCCAGGAAGCAGCTCCTTGCAGATGCCCCAGGGCATGTGCTGCTGCATTTTTCTACTTGTTTCATCCCCTCTAATTGCTCCTAAAGAGCTTCTGGGCTGGGGGGCAGAAGCCTCACGTTCCCCCACGACTGCATGGCTATTCCTTGTGCCAAGGTTTGGTGGGGGAATGCCATCCCACCCTTCTTCCTCTGCTGCCTCCATCCTCCTGGCAAGGGATGGCTTCTCAGCCTTTTTCCTCTGGTTTTGCAGCCCAGGTGACTCCCTGGGATGTGTGTGGCTCCCAGTCTGCAGCCCCACGGCAGAGCAGGGAGTCAGGTGGCTGACGGAGTGCCCAGAGGGATCCATCCTCCTTCCCCTCAAAAGGTGTTTCAACCCTTGCAGGGGGCTTGGATAGCACAGGTCCAGAGAAGCTGTGGAAGTGTCCAAGGTCACGTTGGACGGGGTTTGGAGCAACGTGGGCTAGTGGAAGGTGTCCCTGCCCACGGCAGAGGATGGGAGTGGATGATCTCTAAGGCCCTTTCGAACTCAAACCATGCCAGGATTTCATGATTAAAGGCTGGACCCACCCGTTGATATATGTTGCACCTTGGGTATGTTTTTCTTTACTTCAAAACTGATTTTCTTTAAAGAAATGACGCCCTTTTCGCGCGGGGCCGCCAGAGGGTGCCGGAGCGGCGGCGCCGTCGGGGCCGCTCGGAGCGGGGCGGGCGGAGCGGGGGCGATCCCGCAGTGCCGCTCCCGCACCGCCCCGGGGCTGGCACCGACCGGGACAAGGCTTGTTCTGCTCCTTCCCGCAGGTCTGTCCGCCCCGAGCCCGCACTGCGCCCGGCGCTGCCGCAGGGATGGATCCCACCAGCACGCAGGGGTCCCACGCGTGCCCCGCCGGCCGGTGGGTGTGCACAGAGAAACGCCCTCTTCATCCATAGAAGGGATGTAGGGATGCATCCGGGAAAGGGGCAGGCAGAGGGAATGGCGCTGCCAGGAGCAGCAGCAGCCCAGCACAGGTTTCCGCTGCCCTGAACTCACAGCAGGAGGAGTTGGCAGCTGCGGAGCAGGGACCTGAGCACATCGTGGGCTGCCCGACTCCTGCTGAGGAAGGGAAAGGCATTCCAGCACCTACCCAGGGACATGGGGCACATGTGAAGCATAAAATCACAGAATCATCGAATGCTGGAATGGTCTGGGTTGGAAGAGACCTTAAACCTCACCCATTTCACCCCCTGCCATGGGCAGGGACACCTCCCACCAGCCCAGGTTGCTCCAAGCCCAGTCCAGCCTGGCCTGGGACACTTCCAGGGCTGGGGCAGCCACAACTTCCTTGGACAACTTGTGCCAGTGTATTACCACCCTAACAGCCAAAAATTCCTTCCTATTCTCTTATCTAAGCCTCCCCTTCTTCAGTTTAAAGCCATTAAAACACTCCCAGGCTCTCCCTTGTGCGCCCACTTCGGGGGGTTCCTGCTGCTGAGCCCCAGCGTGTGTGGCTGCTGAGCCCCAGCTCCCTTGCAGAGATGTTGCAGCAGCACTGAGGTCAGCAGGAATGTGCTGAATGATGGCAACTGGGTGGGGTAAACACATCCCAGCTCCCTTTGACCCCCAGCCCTCTGCACCCTCACCTTTGGGAGAGGTAACCCCTTGGGTCAGGAGTCCACAGGAGCCCCACAAAGCAGCTTGGGTGGCTGCTCTCTGCCAGGGGAGTGCCATCCTGCTCCGTGCTGCCCACACTGCACCACCGCTCCCGGCCACCCTCCCGCGGCCCAGGAGGGTGGGAAAGCTGCTGGCACAGTGCCCGGCTCTAGAGCCAAACCCAGACGGGTCCAGACTGCCCAGTGCCCGGGGCTGGCCCAAGTCAAACCCTGAACGCCAGCAGGGATGGCTCTGGCTGAACGCTGCTCCACCAAGGATGGAGAAACTGCAAAGAAAACGGGGGGAATGTCTTTTTGCCCTTGTTTTGCTGCCAGTTCTTGCAGGGTCATGGTGCCCATCCAAGGGCTTGCAGTGATGGTGCTGGGGAAGCCGGTCCCGGGGCAATCCCAAGCCCTTCCCTTCTTCATAGGGAGGCAAAGCCGAGGTTTGCCGCACATCAGAGTCCGGGGGATCTGCCCCCGCAGGGCTGTGGGGTGGGATGCCCCGGCCCGGGAAGGTGGATGTGCCTGAATCGGGCAGCCAGCTGGGGCTCTGGGGTCAGCTCGGTGACACGGGACTGGTGCCGCTGGGAAAACACAGCGGCTGCTGGAGCACAGGCCGCCCCTGGAATGTGCAAGCTGGCGTTTGCTTTGCAGGGGCGCTCGCTGCCCTCGTTGTCCCGCAGATCCAAAGGGGACGGGAACGCTCGGGCGGAACGCGCGGCCCCGGCACGGCTGCATGGCCGAGTGCTGGGCTGTGTGTCCTGCACGGGGACGGGAGTGTGTCCCTGCAAGGCGACAGATGTGTCCCTGCACAGCCCTGTACGGGGACAGGTGTGTCCTGCACGGGGACGGGTGTGTGTCCCTCCACGGGGACAGATGTGTCCCTGCACAGCCCTACACGGGGACAGGTGTGTCCCTGCACGGGGACGGGTGTGTGTACCTGCATGGGGATGGGAGTGTGTCCCTGCACAAGGACGGGAGTGTGTCCCTGAAAGGCGACAGATGTGTCCCTGCACAGCCCTACACGGGGACAGGTGTGTCCCTGCACGGGGACGGGTGTGTGTACCTGCATGGGGATGGGAGTGTGTCCCTGCACAAGGACGGGAGTGTGTCCCTGAAAGGCGACAGATGTGTCCCTGCACAGCCCTACACGGGGACAGGTGTGTCCCTGCACGGGGACGGGTGTGTGTACCTGCATGGGGATGGGAGTGTGTCCCTGCACAAGGACGGGAGTGTGTCCCTGAAAGGCGACAGATGTGTCCCTGCACAGCCCTACACGGGGACAGGTGTGTCCCTGCACGGGGACGGGTGTGTGTACCTGCATGGGGATGGGAGTGTGTCCCTGCACAAGGACGGGAGTGTGTCCCTGAAAGGCGACAGATGTGTCCCTGCACAGCCCTACACGGGGACAGGTGTGTCCCTGCACGGGGACGGGTGTGTGTACCTGCATGGGGATGGGAGTGTGTCCCTGCACAAGGACGGGAGTGTGTCCCTGAAAGGCGACAGATGTGTCCCTGCACAGCCCTACACGGGGACAGGTGTGTCCCTGCACGGGGACGGGTGTGTGTTCAGTACAGGGATTGGTGTGTCCCTGCACAGGGCTGGGTTTGTGTCCCTGCACAGGGCTGGCTGTGTGTGCCAGCACAGGGANGTGTGTGCACCTCAGGGACAGATGTCACCCTGCACGGAGACGGGTGTGTGTCCCTGCATAAGGACAGGAGTGTGTCCCTGCACATCCCTGCACGGGGACGGGAGTGTGTCCTTGAACAGGGACGGGAGTGTGTCCCTGCACGGGGACAGGTGTGTGTCCAGCACAGGGATGGGTGTGTGTCCCTGCACAGGGACGGGAGTGTGTGCACCTCAGGGACAGATGTCTCCCTGCACAGAGATGCGTTCGTGTCCCTACACAGCGATGGCTGTGTGTGCCAGCACAGGGATGGCTGTGCGTCCCTGCACAGGGACAGGTGTGTGTTCAGTACAGGGATTGGTGTGTCCCTGCACAGGGCTGGGTTTGTGTCCCTGCACAGGGCTGGCTGTGTGTGCCAGCACAGGGACACAGCAGGACCTTCATGGAGCAGCAGGATGTCTGGACACAGGTCCCACTGGGACAGGGCAAGGCAGGGAACCAAGGGAGCAGATGAGGGACACCCAAAGGCAGGGACAGCACAGAGCCAAGGGGAAAGGGAGCCAAAGGCCCCCAGAGCTGCCCTGTGGGGCTCAGGGCCCAGGACCACCCAGTGGGCAGCCCCGCTGGAAGGGCTTGGCCAGCTGCCAGCTGCTTCGGCAGGGATGAGGCTTTGTCACCTCTCCCTGACACTGTTTGATGGTTGGTTTCATTCCCAAAATCTTAAATTAAACACCATGATGGTCTTATGTGCAGGAAACACCCCTCCAGCTGGCTCAGAATGTCCTCCCACCGTGGCAGCTCCCACTGAGGGGTCCTGTGGGCATCTCCCACATCCCGGTGGGTTAACTCCCTGCTTGCCAAGCTGCCTCCAACCACGAGCAGCCAAACCCCACAGCCCCAGAGAACATTTAGGATGAAGACCTGCGTGTGTGGGGGGAAGAGCCGAGCCCCCTGGCTGAGCCTGAGCCCCCCAGCTGGGCCCAGCGCACCTCCTGGCCCCCCATCTCTGCGATGCTGAGAGCAGAGGGGATGGCAGGCACGGCCTGAATTATGAAAGTCAGGATTAAAGGGCAGGGGGGGAGCAAAACGCCCCAGACACTCTTTGGCAGGCGATGAAAGGGAGGTTTAGCAGCAGCTGCCAGCTGGGAGCTGACGGAGGGACAACTGTGGGTCCGGCTCCATCCCAAGCTCCCCAGTCCCAGCACATCCCCAGCACAGCCCTGACTGTCCCCAGCAGGGCAGAGGGACCCACGAGCCTCCAGAGCATCCTCACTGCTCCTCTGGGCAAAGGGAGGGACAGAAAACTGCCCCCAGATGGGAAACCTGCAGGGAAAGGGCAGTTTCAGGGCACTGCCAGCCGGGCCCGGGAGCTGCCGCCGCCCAGCAGAGAGAAAAGAGGCTTCAGCTGCTGCCCAGCTGCCTCCCAGACAGATTTAGCTCTGGGGCCGGCACAGATGGGGCTGCAGGGCTGGACCTGCTGCGAGCCACAGGCGGAGCCCTCCCGGCAGAGCCAGAGCCTGCAGTTGCTAATAGAGATCGAGCAAATTAAGCGCACTTAATTCGGAGGGTCACCACACAATGCTCCCACCTGTTTTGCTGCACTCAGGCCATCTGCTGCCCCTCCACCTGATGCAAAAGGGGCTCTTTTCCTTTTCTCCCATGCCACGGGCCTCATTAAGTCGTGTTGTGCCTCGTGAGGCTGCAGTGGCAGGATGGTGGCACTGAGGGCTGAGCTGGGGGACACATCCAGACTCCTGGGAGTTTCCTGACTCAACCCAATGCAACCGGGGCCTGCTTAAATCACTCTGTATTCCACTGGGAAAACCAGTTTCATATGCCCCATCCCTGGAAGTATCCAGGGCCAGGTTGGATTGGGCTTGGAGCAAGCTGGGATAGTGGCAGGTTCCCCCAAAGCTGGGGAGTGAAACCAAATGAACTTTAAGGTCCCTCCCAACACAAACCATTCCAGGATTCCAGGATTCTGTGATACCTTGTTTTCCAAATGGCAGTTGAATGATTGTGCAAGTGGTGCATGGAAGGTGGTTCTGCACCACTCTCAGCACTCAGAGCTGTGCTGCTGCAAACACCACCTTGGAAAATGGCTCCTGCTGTTTAAGAGCTGAAGGAAAACAACAACACAAGCAAATCATTAAAGCACACACTGCCAAAAGCCCCGTGAGGGACCCCCGAGGGTCCCAACTGCAGCCCTGCTCTGCTGGAGCCAGTGGGACTGAGCCAGCTCACAGCCCTGTTGAGAAACAGTTTTGGCACAGCCACGGGAGGATGGAGGTCTTTGGGTACAACAGCTGAGAAAGCTTTGACACAGAGAGATCCTCCCTGGGGGTCTGCGGGGCTGAGACGGGCCAGATGGTGCAGAGGCAACTTCCCAGAGAAACAGCAAGTTCTTGGAAACCTGCACAGGGGCTGGCAAGGGTGAGATCACAGAACTACAGATGGTTTGGGTTGGAAGGCACCTCAAACCCACCCAGTGCCACCCCTGCCATGGGCAGGGACACCTCCCACTGTCCCAGGGTGCTCCAAGCCCTGTCCAACCTGGCCTGGGACACTCCCAGGGCTGGGGCAGCCACAGCTGCTCTGGGCACCTGTGCCAGGGCCTGCCCACCCTCCCAGCCAGGAATTCCTTCCCAATATTCACTCTGAATCCCCCCTCCTGTGGAAATGGGGACCAGGCTGTCTGTGGGCCCTCCCACCTCCCCAGATCACTCTTGGCAGAAGTGCAGCTGGGCTGGTGCTGTCAGGAAGTGCCAAGTCCTGCCGGTGGCATCGTGCTGAGGGATTCCTGGAGCACATTCCAGGTGAAACCACGTCAAGGGATTATTTGCTTTGCCCACTGTTGGTGCCCCAGACTGTACTGGATGTTTCCTAATGTGCAGAGAACCCAAAGGCTGGTGAGGTTGTGTTCTGAGTGCACTGGTGTTCACTGAAAGGGGAATGGCACAAGTGTGGAGGGAAAACACAACTGTATCCATCGAGGGGGGGGATTCTGCCCCTGTCCCCCTCTGTGAGCCCCCAAACCCTGCAGAGCTGCCCCAGCCCTGGGGAACAACAGCACAGGGGCTGGAGCTGCTGGAGGAGCCCAGAGGAGGCCCCGGAGATGCTGCAGGGCTGGAGCCCCTTTGGAGCCAGGCTGGGAGAGCTGGGGGGGTCACCTGGAGAAGAGAAGGGTCTGGGGAGACCTGAGAGCCCCTGGCAGGGCCTAAAGGGGCTCCAGGAGAGCTGGAGAGGGACTGGGGACAGGGGATGGAGGGACAGGACAAGGGGGAATGGTTTGAGACTCAAAGAGACGAGATTTAGATGGGATATTGGGAAGGAATTGCTGGCTGGGAGGGTGGGCAGGCCCTGACACAGGTTGGGCAGAGAAGCTGTGGCTGCCCCATCCCTGGGAGTGTCCCAGTCCAGGCTGGACAGGGCTTGGAGCAGCCCGGTCTATGGGAGGTGACCGGGACGCTCCCGCCCATCCCGCGCCATTCCCNCTGTCCAAGCGTCCGAGCGTCCGAGTGTCCGAGCGTCCCTCCCTGGGCCCGGCCCCGCGCCCGGCCCGGCCCCGNTCTATGGGAGGTGACCGGGACGCTCCCGCCCATCCCGCGCCATTCCCATTCTCCTTCCCGGTCCCGGGTCGGGTCCAGCCTGTCCCGGCAGC
>VWZD01013049.1:86508-125872 GCA_013396695.1 Sakesphorus luctuosus
CGGGCGCGTGTCCCGGCGCAGGATGGAGCAGGCGGGGGACGCGCTGGAGGAGGTGCTGAGCAAGGCGCTGAGCCAGCGGAGCCTCACCCTCGGCGTCTACGAGGCGGCCAAGCTGCTCAACGTGTGAGTGCCCCCTGCCCTGCCCTGCCCTGCCCTGCCCTGCCCTGCCATGGGTGCCCCGCGCGGGGTTTGCCCCGCGGTGACGGCGCTGCCCCGCAGGGACCCCGATAACGTGGTGCTGTGCCTGCTGGCGGCCGAGGAGGAGGAGGCGGGGGACGCGGCGCTGCAGATCCACTTCACGCTGCTGCGGGCCTTCTGCTGCGAGAACGACATCAACATCCTGCGCGTCAGCAACCCCGCTCGCCTGGCGCAGCTGCTGCTGCCCGCGGCCGGCCCCGAGCCGCCCGCTGATCTGCACTGCGTGCTCGTCACGGTGAGCGGCCACGGCCCCGGGCACCGGGGACACCCCCCGGGGGCACCCGGCACACTCGGGACACCCAGGACACTCGGCTCCCCCGGAACTCGCCGGCCCGGGACTCGAACCCGCGGCCCCGGGAGAACTGGGCCCTTCTTTCTACTGCTGTATTTTACCGTTCTTTCTCCTTCATTTTGCCTTCTTTCTCCTTTTATTTGGTTCTTTCTTTCTCGCTTTTCTCCCCTTTTCTTTCTCTCTTTTTTCCCTTTTCATTCTCTTTTCCCCCTATTCTTTCTCTCTTCTTCCCCCTTCCTTTTCCTCTTTTCTTTCTTTCTTTTCCCCCTTTTCTTTCCCACCCCTTTTCTTTCTCTGTTCCCCCTTCTCTTTCTCTCTGTTCCCCCTTTTCTCTCTCCCCCTTTTCTGTCTCTTCCCCNTCCTTTATTCCCTTCTTTCCCTCCTTTATTCCCTTCTTTCCCTCCTTTATTCCCTCCCTTTCCCTCCTTTATTTCCTTCTTCCCCCCTCTTTCCCATCCCTTCTTTTTTTTTCCCTTTCCCTCCTCTGCCCCGGAGTCCAAAAACTACAGCTCTCCTCACACGCTTCCTGGGCTGACTTGTTTGTTTGCCTGGCTGGCAATTCCGGATGATTCACGCTCCTGGACTTTCTGCCGTGCTGTGTTTTCCCCGCTCGGGCTGTCGGTGCCGCCGTGCCCGAGCCTTGCCCCGTTGTTGCCCTTGCAGAACCCGCAGGCGTCGCAGTGGAAGGACCCAGCGCTGAGCCAGCTGATGTGTTTCTGCCGGGAGAGCCGCTGCCTGGACCAGTGGGTGCCGGTGATCGACCTGCCGGAGCGGTGACCGCCCGTGCCGCTGCCCCGGGCGCTGCAGGACGTGGGCATCGCTCAGGAAGGGCCTCCCTGCCTGCCCTGGCACCGGGAATCCCGGGCAGGGGGGCAGGAAAAATAAAACCCAACCAAACAAATCAAGCTAAAACTGCCGTCGGGGTGGGGGGTTGGCTGCAGTGGAGCGATGTGTTGTGTGGGGCTGGAGCAGAGAGGCTGGAGCGTTGGGAATGAGTGCGGGGGTGCAGGAAAAGTGGCAGGATGAGCCCAGCCCGACGTGCCAGGGGTGCCCACGGCCCTTGCCAAAAACACCCTTCACTTCCTAATCCTTAAGTGCAACTTAAAATTCCTGGTTTAAACACCTTAAAGAGCAGAAATTGAGGCGTTTTGCCAACAATGTTATTGTATTTTTTGGATGTTAATTCTCATGTTTTTATGCTAAGATATATAATAATAGTAAGTTATTTTCTGATATTGATGGAAAAATTATTTATACTTGCAGGTTTGAGAACCAAAACGCCCTTAAGCTGTTGGTCTGCAGCCACAAATCTTTTACCAGTTGGCTGCAAAAGCAGCAACATTAATATAATTGTTTGAAATTTGAGTGGTTTTTTTGGGAGGGGGGGGTTGTGTTTTTGTTTAGTGTTTTTTTGAAATAAAGTTTCCAATCAAACCTTTGGCCCAGGGTTTTATTTCCTTACTCCATTAGTGCACAGGCAAAAGGGCTCAGCAGCAGCTGCTTCCTCGTGCTGGCCACGGGCAAGGTCCTGTTGTGCTGCTCCATGTGGGTTTATTCCCAGCCCCTCCCAAGCCATCGGATGCCAAAGCAGCCAATTTGCTGCAGGAAATGTTGGGAATGTTAGTTATTTATTTTCTTTGAATGCTGCAACAACAGGAGCTTAAAAAAAGAGAGAGGCAGGTTTATTGCAGAGGCTCCAACCCTCCTGCAAGTGCTTGAGTCTTCGTGGAAGGTGGGGAAACCTGATTCCATGGAGGAGCAAAGCCTGACCTGATCTTGCCTTGCATCAGACTCTGTGAATGCTCCTGGATTTGTTCCCTGTGCCCCCCGGGGTTGGGAGGTCTCTGTGCCAGGCCCCTCTTGAATTGCAGATCCCAGCTGGCACCCAGCTGGCATTTCTCCCTGTGGCAGCTTCTCCTGCCCACACTGCTGGCACTGCCCGAGGGAGGGAGGACACACGGGGACACCACTGACCCACATGGGACATGTGGCATGTGAGTGCCCCCAGCAGTGGCACTGGGGGTCAGTGTGTCGCCAGCGCCAGCAGGATCAGTGCCAGCCCTGCCTGGGGGTGAGGCTTGACCAGTTCTCCTCCTGGACACTCCAGCCCAAGGCCACCCATCCCTATGTGTGTCCAGCACGTAGCTCAGGGCCAGGCAGGTGCCACCCAGAGAGGAGCAGCACCTCCAGAGGACCAGGCAGGTGCCACCCTGTCCCCTGGCACAGAGCAGGAGCAGCATCTCCACATTTGCTGTTTCTCCAAGCTCAAACTCGGCCCGCCCCCCCTGGCATCCCTGATTCCTCCTGGTCTCAGCCCCTGTCCCCACACTGCACCTTGCCAAGACCCGTGGGCGGCCCTGGGGGCACATGGCCCAGCACACAGCCATGCACCCAAATGCTTGGGTTTTGTCCCAAAATCAGCCAGCTGGGCCAAGGGGAGGGAGGGGCAGCACGATGATGCACCGTGGTGGGGTGGCACAGCAGGGCATCCCCGTGGCACCCCACAGCTTCCTCCCAGCACCTGTGGATGGTTTAATTTCTCCTGTTACAAAAAATTGGACAAGGACACAGGCTGCATTTCCCCCAGATTTTACAATTCCTGGTTTTTTCCTGGGAGTACTTCCAGCAAAAAGTGAAGCACAAAGACAATGGCTCCAGATTTCACGGGCCCTCCACATGTATATTGTAATTAAAAAATTGGGAGTTTACCCAATATCTACAGATCAAACACTGGCAGATGTGCTGGATCACCACCCAAGGTCCCACAGCTGGATCTCTAATGAGGTCCCACAGCTGGATCACCACCCAAGGTCCCACAGCTGGATCACTAATGAGGTCCCACAGCTGGATCCACCATCCAAGGTCCCACAGCTGGATCACCACCCAAGGTCCCACAGCTGGATCACCACCCAAGGTCCCACAGCTGGATCACTAATGAGGTCCCACAGCTGGATCACCACCCAAGGTCCCACAGCTGGATCACTAATGAGGTCCCACAGCTGGATCACCACCCAAGGTCCCACAGCTGGATCACCACCCAGCCCCAGGCTCTGTTCAAGGGCAGACACAAAGAGCCCCCACTGCAGCCACACTGAGAGCTGGTTTGGGCTGGGATCAGGGATCTCCAACCAACCAAAACTCCAGATTCCTGTGGGGACACCAGACTGTTGGGAAGACAACAGGCATCAGCACGAGACTCTTTCCCTCCCTGCACTGCACGGACCTGCCTGGCCACCTCTGGGCACAGCTGAAGTTCTCTCAACAGCTACAGCCTTGCAGCCCCAAACTGGGTAATTAACTGAGCTCATTAATTCTAACAAGGTGTGTGATAAAATGATGGACACAAACACAGTAAAAAAGAATCAGAGTGGAGCTACGTTATTGGGTTTTTTCAATTGCCACTAGAAAAATAATTATAAAAATAATCTGCATGTAAGCACAGGATAAGCAGCACAAATCTCTGTCAGGCTGGTTTTGGAGCTCTTTGTCAAAGAGGCTTGTTAAACAAAGATACAAGTTCTTAATACATATCAATAGTGGGTTTATAAATTCATATAAAATGACAAATATGCAACATAAATGACAAAGTGGTTTAAGTCTGTAAATACCCTCACAGAAATGCAGAATTATGGCAGATCACAACTGCAGCTGGATGCAGAGGAGGACATTTGCAGCCAGCTCAAGTCAGTATTATTTTCAAACCCTTCAAAGTTTGCTGCAAATATGCAGTATTTGCATAAATACTAAGTTTATGGAGATATATATACACAGGCACACAGAGAAAGACTTTTTTATTATGTATATATATAAAATATGTACTTGATGAAAGGCTCCAATTATAAATGCTGGATATAATTTGGCATTTTTGCCCTTTAAAAATGATTAAAAAAAAAAAGGAGTCAAATTCTGACTCCCTGCACAGAGCACTGCTGGGATTGAGAGTGAGGGCAGTTCCAGACTTCCATTCTTTTGACAGGATGGTTTTTACACTAACACAGATTTTTAATTAGAGAGGAAAATGCAGAGCAGCAGAATCCAAGCTGAAAATTCTGCTTTTTCAACTCTGAAAAAGCAGGAAAAGCGACCTGCAGGTCTGTGATTCTCAACTCTCCACTTTAAAAGCCCTGGGAAGAGAGGCCAGTGGGAGAAACAGCTCCCTGGAGCTCCCCAGCAGCTGCTACAATCATTTGGCAAGGTAGTTTTTTTGCTAGAAAAAGCACTTGTAACGTGTCTGTGCACGAACAGGTGCTGCCAGCACAGGCACAACCCTCCCCCCCAAAAATTCATTATTTAAAAACGTAAACCCAGTGATGTTCCAGCAGGTCTCTACAGCTTGGCCTCTGCTTTGTTAGCAAAGCTCAGGCAACTTTGGTCATGTTGGACTTGGCAAATGCAACCAGGACCCCCCTGTGCAGAGACCCTGGTGCCACTCCCGGGCTTGAGCCCATTCCCCTGGCCAGGCAAGACGTGAGTTCAGCTTGAAACTTTGCTTCCTATGAAAGACAGGGATCAGAAGGGATGCTTTGGAAAGCTTAGGGACTCTATACATGTGGTGAAAGAGTGGCCGCTCCCACCCAGGGAACAGCCAGGACCTTACGGAGTGTCGGTGCTTGGCCTTGCCCCGTGGGCTGGCACAGCTGGCACAGCTGCCCCTCTCCTATAGCAAAATGCAGGTTTTCTTGTCCTTGAAGGGGTTCTCAGAAGCAGGAATGCCCATGAGCAAGGGGTCCTTCTTGGCGTGTTCCTCACAGTACAGCATCAGGTCTGCCGAGGCTTTGGACACCTGCGGGAGACAGGGAAAAATCCACAGAGAATGGGGGTTCCCATGGGAACAGCATCCAAGTGCTGGGAGCTGGGATGGGCATGAACAGCCTGTGTGGGGTGGGAGGGGTGCTCAGAGATGGCCACATTCTGTCTCCTGGCTCAGTGCTCAGAGAGGAGGAAAGGATGGACCCCCGTGCTCTTTGGGGTTGGTTTGTGACACCAAGGAAAGGTCCCACCTGGTTTCTACACAGAAAACTGGGAATAAATAATTCAAAACAATCCAGTGGTTTGTAATGAGGAATTTCTCATGTATTCTCCAGTGACAGGGAAGAAAAAGGGGGAATAGCTTCCCACTGCCAGGGGTTAGATGGGATATTGGGCCACAAGAACTGGATTTATTTGGATTTGCTGAGCTGAAATGTTGAGGTCATGTTTTGATGGAGAAAACTCTGAGCTGTGGGTGCACAAACACACACAGACACACAGACACACAGACAGACACACACACAGACACACAGAGACACAGACACACAGACACAAACACACAGCCACACAGACAGACACACACACAGACACACAGAGACACAGACACACAGACACAAACACACAGCCACACAGACAGACACACACACAGACACACAGACACACACACACACACAAACACACACAGACACAAACATAGACACACAGACACAAACACACAGACACACAGACACACACACAGACAGACACACAGACACAGACACAGACACACACACACAGACACACAGAGACACAAACACAGACACACACACACACACAAACACAGACACAAACACACACACACACACAGAAACACACACAGACAAACACACAGAAACACACACAGACACACACACTCTGTCATGTTATCATCCTACAGCGGAAGGGGGAACACCAAGGAAAGAAAGGAGGGCTGGAGAAGGATGTGCTCGCACCTTTATCCTCTCTATTGAGGCTTCTATCCTGAGCTGCTGCACGGTCCTTCGGGCCTGAGTGATGTTGTTGGTCGTGGTGGCTGTTTTGCCAGACATTTTCAGTGGAGCAGGGAAGTTCTGTTTGGAAAAACAGTGGGTTATCTTTCCAGAAGGTGCCACAGCACCTTAAACAGCTTTTACACCAAGGCATCCATGACATGCTGCAATAAGGGAATTTTTTTAATTATTATTATTCCACCCAACAGGAACAGGCAGCTGAGAAACAGCTGTGGAAGTAAAATAGCCTCTAAAAAAAAGCATGGAGCTCCTGTGCAGGTTTCTGCCCTTGGCAGTGAGGAGGACAGGCAGAGGCTCAGCTGGTCTGGCAGCAATCCCAGCACAGCTTTGGCAGGCTGGTCCCCACATCTGCAGCCACCCAGGGGCTTCCCAGAGAGCCCAGTGTGTGCCAGGACCCACGTGCTTCCCTGAGAGCTGGACCAGGGCAGGAGACCTGCTCCTGAGCAGATCTCACCAAAGAGCCAGGAGTGAGCCAGGATAGAACCATGGAATCATTAAGGTTGGAAAAGGCCTCTGAGCCCATCAAGTCCAACCATCCCCAGCACTGCCAAGGCCACCACTGACCATGTCCCCAAGTGCCACATCCACAGGGCTTTGAAATCCCCCCAGGGATGGGGATCCACCCCTGCCCTGGGCAGCTGTGCCAGGGCTGGACAGCCCTTTCTGTGAAGAAATAATATCCATGGCACAGGCTGATCCCAACACCCCTGGTTGTTTCTCATCCCCTGCAGCCAACCAACAAACCATTGCTGGAAGGAAACTGCCCACAGGCTGTCCCCCTGCAGCCCATGGGGGGCCACGGTGGGGCAGACACCCACCTGCAGCCCATGGGGGGCCATGGTGGGGCAGACACCCACCTGTAGCCCATGGGGGTCCACGGTGGGGCAGACACAACCACCTGCAGCCCATGGGGGGCCATGGTGGGGCAGACACCCACCTGCAGCCCATGGGGGGCCATGGTGGGGCAGACACCCACCTGCAGCCCATGGGGGGCCATGGTGGGGCAGACACCCACCTGCAGCCCATGGGGGGCCATGGTGGGGCAGACACCCACCTGCAGCCCATGGGGGGCCATGGTGGGGCAGACACCCACCTGCAGCCCATGGGGGGCCATGGTGGGGCAGACACCCACCTGCAGCCCATGGGGGGCCATGGTGGGGCAGACACCCACCTGCAGCCCATGGGGGGCCATGGTGGGGCAGACACCCACCTGCAGCCCATGGGGGGCCATGGTGGGGCAGACACCCACCTGCAGCCCATGGGGGGCCATGGTGGGGCAGACACCCACCTGCAGCCCATGGGGGGCCATGGTGGGGCAGACACCCACCTGCAGCCCATGGGGGGCCATGGTGGGGCAGACACCCACCTGCAGCCCATGGGGGGCCATGGTGGGGCAGACACCCACCTGCAGCCCATGGGGGGCCATGGTGGGGCAGACACCCACCTGCAGCCCATGGGGGGCCATGGTGGGGCAGACACCCACCTGCAGCCCATGGGGGGCCATGGTGGGGCAGACACCCACCTGCAGCCCATGGGGGGCCATGGTGGGGCAGACACCCACCTGCAGCCCATGGGGGGCCATGGTGGGGCAGACACCCACCTGCAGCCCATGGGGGGCCATGGTGGGGCAGACACACCCATCTGCAGCCCATGGGGGGCCATGGTGGGGCAGACACACCCATCTGCAGCCCATGGAGGGCCACGGTGGGGCAGACACACCCACCTGCAGCCCACGGGGGGCCACGGTGGGGCAGACACACCCACCTGCAGCCCATGGAGGGACTGAGGACTGTCCAGCATCACATTCCCAAGGCTATCCCTACAGGCACCACAGCAGCCAAGTGCTAAATTAGCCCAGTGCTAAATGTCCAAGGCCGGGCTGGACAGGGTTTGGAGCAACCTGGGACAGTGGGAGGTGTCCCTGCCCAGGGCAGGGGGTGGGACAAGAGAAGCTTTAAGGTCCCTCCCAACCCAAACTGCTGTGGGATTCCAAATTATTCAGGTCTCCAGGAGACCAAAGAGCCTGTTTAGACGTGCCCTGCCCGTGCCACTGTCCTGTGCCAGTCTCTGGGGGGCTGTGCCTGGTTTGCACAGCCCCACAGGCTGATGGCTCCATGGAGCTGTGCCCACATCATTTATGGCATCGCAGTGACCCGAGTCAATGTGGCTCCGTGTGACCTTTCCCAGCGCTGCCCACAGCGGGTCCTGCAGGCTTCAGGTTTCTCTCACCTCAGCCTGGGCAGCAGGGCTGTCCTCCAGGCTCTGCCAGGGCCTGCCCAGCTAGCTGGGAACAGCATTATCCTGCTCCAAGTCCCCATTTCAGGGGGACATTCCTTGGAAAAGCTTTGGGCAGAGGAAGTGCCAAGTGACAGGCGATGTCACCTGCTCAGGCACAGGCAGGAGGGACATCCACACCTGATATTTGGTGTCAAGAAACCCCCATTTCCTAAAGCAAATAAGAAGAACATGCTGCTGCAGATCCATATGGACCCCTGGATGTTTCTGCTGTGCAACAGCCTGGTCAGCAGCCTGAGCCTGCCCCAAAACATCCCCCAAGTTCCTGCTGTGCTCCAGAGAGGTCACCTGTGGGATGAGTCACTCAGGATTCACTGCTCACCACCCAGGGGAGGGAATTCGTGCAAAATTCAAAAAGCCAACAGGATTTCTCCTCCAGGAGCAACATTCCCACTACAGCTTAGCCCAGGACACAGCACTGGTGGGATCCCAGCTGGGTTGGGTTGGGAGGGACCTCAAAGCCCCCCCCAGTGCCACCCTTGCCATGGGCAGGGACACCTCCCACCAGCCCAGGCTGCTCCAAGCCCTGCCCAGCCTGGCCAGTTTATCACTGGCTAATTTAGTCCCTGCAGAAAACTACAGTGTGAAAAACCCAACTCAAAGCCATTTATTTTTATCAAGAAATGCATGCAGCTCCGAGAAGACAGTTCAGCACTTGCTGATTCCTGTCATTTTAGTACTTTTATATAAAAAAGAGACATAAGGTTTAAAAAATTATTGCAAAGTTAGAAGATAATCCACTCTCCTCTTGTTTCACTGGGGCAAGACCAGTTTTCCCCAGCCCCAAACCCCCTTCTGCCACTGGAGAGGTTTCACTCTCTGGATCCCTTCCTGCCCTACATGGATGACCTCCTTAGGAAAGTTCCAGTGCTTATTTTCCCAGCTGGTTAGCTTTGTTAATAAATCAGATGTTTAAAAAAATAAAAGAAAAAAGAGAAAACCCAATCCAAACCATAACATTTGAAAATTAAATTGCTGCATTTCCCCATCTCCAAGCAAACACAAGCTTTCATACTCCTCCTAAGATCACTAAATCTCTTCTGCAGAGAGATTTACAAACAACTAGGTCAGCACCCAATAATAATGTTTTCCCTCTGAGTTCTGGCAACTGCCCCGAGCCTGGAGCTGTGGGATCTCTCCCAGGGCACACTGGACTTCAGGAAACTCCTGAGATTTAAACTGGGGGTGTCCACAGTTCTGCAGAATTGGGGGACTCATGCCCTGAGAGCCTGGGCAGGGTTTTCTGGGGTAGGGAAGTCTCTCTGAGAATGAAGTCACTGTCTAAGGAAATGACCCTGCAGTTGGAGGGCACTGCTCCGATCTCCAGGGAACGAGGCCTCGTGCTCAGCTGAGCCAAAAGCAGAGAGATCCCAAGAGCTCATTCCAACACTTTCCCCTTGGGATTTCCCTACCCCAGCACTCACAGTCATGACTATTCATTCCGTGCTAAATGTACCAAAATAAAATTTCCAACAAGTTTTTCCATTCACCACCAAAGACAAAACATGGCTGGAGTCCAAGGCCAGGCTGGACAGGGCTTGGAGCCACTTGGGATAGTGGGAGGTGTCCCTGCCATGGCAGGGGTGGCACTGGGTGGGCTTTAAGGTCCTTTTCAACCCAAATTATTTCATGATTTTATGGTTACAAGGGACAAAGCTGAATAAAGGTTTGTTGGCTCCACAGCTGGGAGTGACAGAGATTCCCAAATCCCAGAGCAGCTGAGGACACTCTGCAACCCTCACTGGTCTCTGAGTCACAGCCTAAAACAAAACAAAAGAATCAGTCCCACCAACACCTCCTCTGGCCATCACCCCCTGCCATGGCAGGGACACCTCCCACCAGCCCAGGCTGCTCCAAGCCCTGTCCAACCTGGCCTGGGACACTCCCAGGGCTGGGGCAGCCACAGCTTCTCTGGGCACCTGTGCCAGGGCCTGCCCACCCTCCCAGGGAAGAGTTTCTTCCTAATTCATCCATGGAAAACAGAGGCCAGTGTTTGTTCAGATGGGGAATGCTCCCTAACTGCACTTTGCCAGGGAAAGGGAGAAACCCCTGAATCTTCCAGTGCAATTCCTGCAGGCCACACACCTGCATTTCTTCCTTTCTTGGAACACCTGAAACCAGGTGGAGCTTCCCCTCTTCCCTGGAAAGCCCCATTTTTCCAGGCCTTGCCCTGTTTCTTCCCCCAGCTTTAGGTAAGGAGGTGACCACACAGCAGGTCCCTGCACCTGCCTGGGCTGGGCCTGAAACTTCAGCTCCAATGGGATCATCTCTTTAACTCTTTTAGATCCAGGACTTACAAAGCACCTGCTGAGTGAAAGGTAATTAAATCACCACTGCCAAGGCAGGGCTGGGAATCCTGGCAAAGAGCTCCCAGTTTGCTCCAGTTATGTAAATCCAGCTCACACTGGAGCACCAAAGGGTAAAAAGGTGTCTTGTTACTGTTTCTTTGGAAATAAAACAGCTTTTAAATTGAATAACTCAAAATTTTAAATCAATAGAGTGGATTGGACAAAGCATAAACCAACAACTACAGCACCTACAAGTGCAACACCCCCTCAGCCCCTGGTTTTCCAGCCTCTGGTTTTCCACAGCCTGGTTTTCCAGGGTGGCAGCCACAGCACGGGTCTAAAGTCACAGCTAAACTGCAAATTCAGGTGTCAAAGGCCTCTCTGTTTTCAGAGCCACACAAGTCCTGCTGTGGAGGACACAGGGCAGTGAGGTGGAAATGCCTCTGTGCTGAGCAGGCTCCAAATTCAGCAAGGAAACAGCAGGAAAAGGACAGGAGGTGTTCCAGACCCCAGAGGGACATGGGCCCTTGGAGTGCCCCCTGAGCCCACTGTGATCCCTCCTCCCCCTGGGTTGGGGTGCTTGCCCATGGGGCAGGCAGGAGCACCCCAGGGAGTCCCCACTGCTGCTGCTCCCACGGGGAGTGCCTGCTGGGAGCTCCTCCAGCTGGGAAATGCTGGGATGCTGCTGCACACCCGAGCCTGCTGGATAAACCAGAAACAAGCACCACCACAGAAATTAGGCTGCTTTTCTTTAAAAAAACAGGAATAAGGAAAAAAAAGAAGGAATGAAGCAGTTGGACAAGTCCAGAGCTGCTGCTCCCAACTCATCCCCTGCCCTGAGCTGGGGGGAAGCTCACGCCAGGCATGGCTGCTGCTCTATTCCCAACACAGGGAGGCAAATGCATCCTGAAGAGCTGCTTAGAGGTGCCAAGTGGCATTTCTGCCCCAGAACCACCTTCATATGGTACCTCAGGAGCCCTTGTTTAGGCTTCCAGCTATTCCACAAAAAACTCTGCAGGTTTAGCAACGAAACTGTTCCCAGCCCTGCAATTTCCCTGGTCTTTGCTGGCAGGATTTTAAGCTGGATCTGGTTGGTGTATCACCACCACTAATACAGGCTCTGCTGGCTGCCCCACAGCTCTGCCTGCAAAACATTTCACTCCCCACATCTCCCTCCCTCCCTGGCACCCCTTCACCCACTGCCTTCAGCTGGCACCCTGCAGGGAATTGGGAATAGCACACCATGGGACCCCAAATCCAGCTGCCTGCTCTCACTCCCCAGAGCTCTCAGGGATTAAAAACCAGGAGCTCTGAAGTCAGACATTCTGCTTCTGAAAATGCAGATTTGCTGGGCAGGAAGGTGGCTGGGAGGAGGAAGAAGGAAGTAAGAGAGGCTGCAAACAGCATGGAAAGGCACCAGCCAAGGCCAGTGCTCATGGTGCCACCCAGTGCCACCTCCTGCCATGGGCAGGGACACCTTCCACTATCCCAAGTGGCTCCAAGCCCCATGGAGAGGGGGGAAGAAGAGCCACGATGGCCTCTGGAGAGGTGGCACAAGGAGGGGGCAATGCCAGAGCCCCTGTCCAGCACCTCTCCCATGGGAAGGGGCAGCATGTGGGGGAAGGTTTCCGTGGATTCCTGCACGTGCTGCTTTCCCAGGAGCTTCTGTGGGAGCAGGAGGCTGGTTGGGACTTGAATGCTGCAGGTTGGTTTTACTACAGGGTGCTCAGGAGCAGGTCTGTTCCGACTTGTAGAACACAAAAACCTCCCAGTCCGAGCCAAGAGGCCAAGGCTGGCACTACAGGTGGGTACAGAAATAAACAACTCCACTTGGAGGGCACATCAGAGCACAACCAGGTACAGCAACAGATGAAACAGCTGCACACAAGCATCAAAATAATCTGTAATTGTCCTATTTCCTGGTCTTGCCTTTTGAATATTTAAGTCCCAGTGGAAGAATCTGTTGGAGGAATCTCAGGTACCACCTTCAGCCAACAAGTGCTGCAGAGCATTTGGTGCCCCAAAAGTGCTGCCCAGTCCCCTTGCAGACCCTGCACACCCTGGAATGCAGTGGCATCTGGCACAAGGTGACCCACAGGGAGGGTGGGAGAGGCACAGGGTCCCCAACAGCACCAGCAGGTGGGACAGGGATGTACCCAGGGGACGCCTCTGCCCACCTGAGGCCCTTGAGGGTGTTGATTCTCACCCAGCATGGACAGAGTTGGGGCTGAAGGAGGTGCCTCGGCCTGGCAGGACAGGCAGCAGCCCCAAGGACTCTGTAGAGGATTTGGGAAGCCTGGATGTGGAGTGAGTGTGGAAAAGGAGGAGAAGGGTTGGTGGAGGGAGCTCAGGGTGAGCAGCCCTGACCTGTCACACGTGTCCCCCCTGCACCTCTCCCTGTCACACCCACACCTCCCCAGCACACACCACAGAGGCTCTCCAGGCTGCTCTGCCAGGAGCAGGGACCTGCTGTCCCACTGGCACCCTAATTACAGAGCACAGCAGTGAGCCAGGCGCCTTCCACATTCCTCCTGCTCCAACCGGTTGCTCTGCTCGGAGATGGAAAGGGCTCTGGCAGCCAAACAGCCCCTTCCTGGCTCACCCAGCCCGGGTGACCCCATCCTCGAAATCCCTGCTCTGGAAATGCAGCCAGCCTGGTTTTTCCAGCGGTGGGGACCGCCACAGGGACAGCCCAGGGCTGGCAGGGCTCTGCTGACACCCAGTGGAAACACCGACGCTGGAACCTTTTCCTTCTGCCACGGGGCCAAGGAGAGTGGAAAACAAACCTGGGCAGCAGGAAACCAGCAGTCCTGCCCTCTGCAGGGAACCAGGACTGAGGGGTAAAAGGAAAGAGGGATTAGAGATGCTTTTGGGTCATTCCTCTTTCCAGGATTCCCCAGCCCTGCACGTGTCCAAGGCCAGGTGGGACAAGGCTTGGAGCAACCAAGTGGAAGGTGTTCCAGCTCATGGCAGGGGGTGGAAACAGATGGGCTTTAAGGTCCCTCCCAACCCAAACCATCCGTGACTCCACGCTCCTCATACCCCACAGGACACATGGACAGACACGGGGCAGGACACACCAGAGCTGCCCAGCAGGACCTGGAGCCACCAATCTGCAGACTGAACATGGCACCCACATGGCAAACCTGCCAGGAAAAACGGGCACAGGGATCACCCACAGCCTCCCCAGTGGCTCCTCTTGCTCCCCCATCCTCCCCTGGCACAGCCCCCACCCAGGCTGTGGCTGCAGTGCCTGCAGGAGCTGCTCCCATCACAGGGAGGGACCCTCTGTGGCCACGACAAGGTCTCTGCCCCTGCCCCACACCCACTACAGCCCAAGCTGTGAGCAGGAGCTCCCTGGGCCTGGCAGCTGAGAAGGGCTGTGTTTTTACACAGATATCAATCAAGATTTAAAATCACAGCACAAATACTTTATACACACTAGAAAAATATGGGTTTGGTGACAGAACACCAGATCTCCCCCAAACAAACCCAACTCCTTCACACAGGAGAGGATCACACCCTGACACAGGGAAGCTGGAACATCTGGCAGCTGCAGGGCTTGGGGAAGGATGGGGATGCTTTGGGATGCACTCTCTGCACAGCAGCACAGCTGGAGGGGTCAGGGCAGCTCAGGGGGCCCAGGTTTCAAACCCAATTTTACAGCAGAAAAGACACAACCAGGACAAACTCTGCTTCCATCCTCCTCCTGGAGGAGGTGCAGGAGCCAGGGCTGGGTGCCAGTGGCATTCTGGGCACACAGACACACCTGGTTTACACACAGGTGAGCAGCCCATGGGTGCAGAGGGAGAACAGAAGCCCCTCAAAGCACAGAACATCCTTTCTGATGTTTCCTTCTTCAGAAAATCCACACTTGGTAATATTGAGAGATTTTAGAGTTGAGATCTTCTTTTCAATTATAAACAATGTACCAGTGCCTTAATTAGTCCTTTTAAAATGGATTAAAAACCATAAAATAATGTGAAATGAAAGGAAACAGACAACTCCCAAGATCTTCAATCAGATTTGGTGTTCTGGCTGTTTAATTAAGGCTGTGTTCCTTCACAACCTCCATCTCACAAGTTCTTCCAGTACCATCCTGCTGATCAAACCTGGGCTACAGCTCCATTTGATTTTCAAAGTCAGCCTCCACGAGGTGATCCTGCCAAACCCAACGTGCATGTTGGGAGAGGAGGAGTGGAAAAACCTGCTTTCATTTTCCTCTGCATTTTTTTCTGACTTAACTTTTTATATCTTGAGTACACATGAAAGCCATGAAAGGTGACTTCTAGATCAAGGTTCCTTTGAAAAACATCTGAGCAGGATTATTTTAGAGACATCAGCCTGAAGCCACTGGAAAAGATAAGGAACTGCAGGGCAGTTTCTCCACAGAAGGTCCCTGTTTTTCTTTCCCACAGGGCACTTCCCAATCCCACCAGGAAGGACAGGCAAACTATGAAGAGACATTTGCAAAGAGCTAAAAAGCTGTATGAAAACCAGCTCCTCTGACAGGATGTGGGGCAGGAGGGGGCTGTGACTGCAGCTCCAGACTGGGAGTCACGGGATGCAGCGTGGCCTCAGGGTCTGTGACCTTCAGCAAATTCCTCTGTCTGCAGGAGATAAAGCCCAGTGGGAGATGCTCTGGGAACAGCTCTGGGGGCTCAGCTCCAAGAGCTGGGAGGGTGCAAAGGACTGGACAAGTTTGTTGGTCACAAGAGTTTATCAAAGCACCTCTTTTTCAGGGTGGGGTGAATACAGGAAGAATTTGCACGATGACATGGTCAAACCAATGCATGTCATGCAGCAAAGACAGAACGCATGAAGACTTGCTCTTACTGGGGGAATAAACAAGGAAAAGCCTCATTTCCATGGGAGGAGCAGGTGTTTCTGCCCCCTAAATCCACCAGTCAGTTAAAAAAGTGAGGTGAGCAGTGTGAGCAGCCACTGCTGCCAACACCGAGCCGGGGCCGCCCCTGTGGCCTCCCCTCCATGAAGCTGCCAAGGAGTTTTGATTTGTTCTGCTCCAGAATCAAATGAAATCACAGGGGTTTGGGACTTGTTGTGCTGCTTTGTATTTTGCATGAAAGGAAGGAACAGGAGTGGACTGGAAACTCACCTACATAGGCAGACTTGCTACCTGTCCAGCTTGCTTTGATTTTATCGGTGCAATGATCCTGAAACAGAGCAAAATAAAAATTATAAGGACTTCATAGTGCAGGAAAGCCAAAGCTCAGGGGGTTTGGCACTTGTGTTTTAATTCAAGT
Organism: Sakesphorus luctuosus; assembly: GCA_013396695.1. Taxonomy (NCBI): domain Eukaryota; kingdom Metazoa; phylum Chordata; class Aves; order Passeriformes; family Thamnophilidae; genus Sakesphorus; species Sakesphorus luctuosus. Next base: position 102,623 of record VWZD01013049.1, read on the forward strand.
CACAAAAAGTACAGAGATCAGCCTGGCTGGAAAATCTGCCTCAGAGCTTTCTTATGGCCACTTTCCCCATCTCCCTTCCTGAGGACACGGCCAAGGGCTCCCAGTTCCCTCTGGCCACCACCCAGCTGGGAATGAAGGGAACAAGTTTGCACAGATTTGGGTGCTGCTGGCACTGCTCCTCCTGGAGCCCACGCTGTGAGGGACAGGTCCCACCCACACCTGGGGCAGGTGAGGTCTGGAGCAGCTGCTGGAAAAGCCACTGCCTTTAAAACGAGTTGAACTACTCGGGGTTAACCTGGAGCAGGTTTAGTTGAGCACCAGCCAATGCTGAGCACACACAGGTGTGGCTGCCCCATCCCTGCAAGTGTCCAAGGCCAGGTTGGAGTAACCTGGGCTGGTGGGAGGTGTCCCTGCCCATGGCAGGAGTGGGACTGGATGGACTTTAAGGCCCTCTCCAACCCAAACCATTCCAGGATTACTTTGCCCCTGGAGACCTCTCCAAGCTGTAAAGCTCCACTGGTGTATTCCAGCAGCTGGGCTTAAATCCCTGGAGGAACAAATCTGACAGCTCATGTTCCCTATGGAGGCCTTTACACACCTGGAATTGTACCAGTCCTAAAAGGTACAAGTTCCTGCACCATCTCCTTTTCACTGTTGCAAGACTGGCAAATCCAGAGCACATCGTATCTGACACCCTTCTTAAATTTTTATTGTAAAAAATGGTCATTTTGAACTATCACAATTCAGTGGGGTCAGCAATTCTTTGTGAGGCTTGGCTGTGAATGGCAGTGGAATTGGGCACCTGACAGGTACAACAGGACAGAAACCAGTGACTGAAGAGACCTGGGAGATCCCAAGGGTTTATTTATTTAAACCATCAATCCACAACACAAACACAGACCAAGTTGGCTGCCCAGATGCTACAGGTGAAAGAGAACCATGGAATGGTTTGGGTTGGAAAGGGGCCTTTAAAGACCAACCAGTTCCTCCCCCTGCCATGGGCAAGACCACCTTCCACTAGACCAAGTATCTTCCCAATATCCCATCTAACCCTCTGGCAGTGGGCAGCCATTCCCCTTGTCCTGTCCCTCCATCCCTTGTCCCCAGTCCCTCTCCAGCTCTCCTGGAGCCCCTTTAGGCCCTGGCAGGGGCTCTCAGGTCTCCCTGGAGCCTCCTCTTCTCCAGGTGACCCCCCAGCTCTCCCAGCCTGTGAAGGTGATAGAACCCATCACATGACAGGAATTCTGTGAGAGCTGGAGCAGGGACTGCATTTACAAGTAAAATTACATTTCCTTTTCCTCCCCTGGCTGTGCTGCTGCCCCCAGTCCAAGGGCTGCACATTCACTGCAATCCCCACACAGTGACTGATAATCCCACATGGTGACAACTGCTCTGCTCCCCTTCCCTGGAATTCCTGGAGCAGTTCACACCCCTCTGTGCCCTGCAGAGACCCCCCCATCCCTGCACTGCAGAGCTCACACTGGAGGCTCTGGGCACCTCCTGAGCTGGCAGAGGCACCAGGGCATGGACACCTCACTCAGCAGTGCACGGCAGGATCTGGGATTGCCACGGACACCCTCTGGATGCAAACCAGCCATCAGCTGCCAAGGGCTGGCAGAGCTCTGGCACAGAGCCCTGGCACTGCCCCACACCCGCCCGAGCCACACCAGGAGGACAAAGGGCTTGGAGAAGGCTCAGCAATGCCATTCCTTCATTCCCAGGAAATGAGGAGGGGAAAAATCACCAAAAGTTCCCAAGGGATTGTCCTTATCCAGGCAGAGGGGTGGCAGGCAGCACGGGCAGTGCCCCCTTTATAGTCACACACCACTTCCCATGCTGGAAACGGGACCACCATTTCAATGGGTGCTGTTAAAATCACTGTACGGAGGGGGAAAATAAATGGTGCTAAAAGAGAGACTGTCTTGCCACATCCAGTCCTTGTCCCCGTGCCAGGCTTGTCCTGCTCACATCCAGCCAGGAAACAAAAATAAATGTCACACATAACCTCCTTCACAGACGTGTGACTGTTGTGCAAAATCAGAGTTTAATGGCAAAGCTGCTGCTTTGCTTATCTGGGCAAGTTCTCCTTCTGCTCACTCATCCTGAAAACTGTTCAGGAAAAGTAAGAAAAATTTTAATATTGACTTGAGCATCCCGAGGGAGATGAAAACACAGTCAAAACAATCCCAGACCACACGGAATGGTTTGGGTTGGGAGAGTCCTTCAGGGATCAGCCAGTCCAACCCCACTGCAAATGCATCTGAAAACTAACTCTGACTCCCACAAATGCTTCCCACTCTGGAGACTCCAGATCCTGCTGATCAGAGCTCCAATCCAATCAGCCACAAACCCAACACTGCCGGCATAGTTTGAGGCCACTGTCATGCACCCCCTCCAAAATCCTGCACTCAGAGGTCAGGCCAGGCTGGGGAAGGAATAAATCAGGGAAGGACACGGGGCAGAGAGAGGAGGAAATTCCACAGCTGGATGGTCCCAGTCCCTCCAGCCTCCTGCTCCCTGGGGCCCTGCAGGCAGCTCCAGCTGGAGCATCCCTGCTTTGCAGGATGGATCCCTTGCAAGGTTTCCAGCAACAGAAACCAGATGCAGCTGGGACAAAGATGTTCCATCTCCCAGAAGTGTCAGTGACACTCTCTGCTTATCCCAGCTCCAAACTCCCACCAAAAAGCCTGACTTGAAGCTACAAACAGAGATCAAAATGTAATTTGGGATCTGCTCAGACTTACTCACAGCAACCACAGAATCCCAGACTGAGCTGAGAGGGAGCACAAAGTTCATCCAGTTCCACCATCCATGTCCAGCCTGGCCTTGGACGCTCCCAGGGCTGGGGCAGCCACAGCTTCTCTGGGCACCTGTGCCAGGGCCTGCCCACCCTCCCAGGGAAGGAACTTATCCCTACTATCTCATCCAAACCTGCCCTGGGACTGAATTTCTTGCACTTCACTGCAATATGGAGCACAAAACTCAGCACAAATGCCTTTGGTATCTGCTTGATTTTATTTTAACAAACAGGAAGGAAATTTTCTTCTGGGAATACTCTGGCTAATCTTTAAGATGATTAATGACATGTAAAAGAACCTCTTTTGCTTCTATGAACTGAAAAGATACTCTCAGACACATCAAATGTCTCGGTCACTGAGCAAACAGAAGCCCAAACAACAAGAGAGGACAGAAATCTAAACACACCCAGTGAGGGCTGACAGCCCAGGAAAGGCCTTGCTGGAGATGTTACAATCAATTTTAAATTAAAACTTCAATGTATAAACAACCAGAATGTTCAGCTGTTTCTGCTGAACGAGGCCCCTCCTCTCAGGGCCACCACCAAGCCCTCCTTGCAGCTTCCCAACCCTTCCCGTGGTGGTTCCTCCTCCACGAGCCAGACTGCAGCTTCCACAGGCAGGGCAGTTTGTCCTGGTCCTCAGCCCATATTTCCCCTTCTATGACTCCCAGCAGTCCCTCCTGAGGACACCCCACACTGTCCCTGGTTCAGGCAGCGAGGACAGTGCTGGGTCCCAGGGAAACCCCTTACCACAACCTGGAGGGAGGATTTTGCTCTCCTCAGCTCAAAGCACCAGAAAACTTTGTGGTTTTGTGTTCTGGGGGAGATTTGGCACAGGGAAAATCATAATTTAGAGGGGAAAATCAGGCAAAATCTCCCCCATGTGCTCGCACTGCCTCTGCGCCAGGAATGGTTATGGATAACGAGGGGGTGATTCCACAGAGCATCTCTGCCATCGGATTGTGCAGCTGCCAGAGCAGCCTGGATTGGGGAAACAGGCTGGAGAAACAGGCTGCTCCCTTCCCAGCAGGACAAAGATGGGCTTTTCCAGCTCCACACACTCTGCAGAGCTGGTGTTGGAGGGTCAGTCCCCACACAGGGAGCGAGGGCTCGGAGCTGGTGCCACGTGTCGGAGCAGAGGAAGGTTCGGATCACCTGGATGGCCCAAACCAAACTGTGCCAAAAAGTAACCAGAAGGTTTGGAAAGACATGGGAGAAGGGATGGGAAGAGAGACTGTGTAAACAAAGGGAGAGCAAATCTGGTTCCTGCTTGAGTAGAGCTGAATGTTTAAACAAGGAGATGATCCCAGCGGCCCCATCCCGCCGTCGTCAGCGGCTGGAACACAAATAACCCTCACAACACACTTTCCTCCTTCTCCCTCCTCCCTCTGCAACTCCATCACATGCCAAGACGCTGATACGGACACAGGAAGCTGAATATAAACACACTGCCTGTTTCACCAAATATTCCAAGGAACACAACTAAAAATACCCAGTTGCTGCTGTTGGTGTCCATGGACATCCCAAAGCTCCAACCCGCCCACGGCCCCGGGAACCAGGAGCTTGGATTTGGGGCACTGCACCCCAGGGATCAGTTTTCACAGAATTCCAAACTGGTTTGGGTTGGGAGGGACCTCAAAGCCCATCTCATCCCACCCCCTGCCATGGGCAGGAACACCTCCCACCAGCCCAGGGTGCTCCAAGCCCTGTCCAGCCTGGCCTTGGGCACTGCCAGGGATGGGGCAGCCACAGCTTCTCTGGGCACCTGTGCCAGGGCCTGCCCACCCTCCCAGCCAGGAATTCCTTCCCAATATCCCACCTAACACAACTCTCTGTCAGTTTAAAGCCATTCCCCCTTGTCCTGTCCCTCCAGACCCTTGTAAATGGTCTCTGTCCATCTTTCCTTCAGGCCACAATCAGGTCACTCCAAAGCTTCTCTTCTCCAGGCTGAACAATCCCAGCTCTCCCAGCCTTCCCTCCCAGCAGAGCTGCTCCATCCTCTGACCATCCTGGTGCCTCCTCTGGACTCCCCAGCAGCTCCATGTCCTTGCTGTGCTGGCCCCAGGGCTGGAGCAGCTCTGCAGGGGGGTCTCACCTGAGTGGACCTTCTCCTCCCCATGGACACCTGGCTGGGAGGGGCTGAGCAGCTCCACAGTAATGAATGCTGTGGGAATGCCAGATCCCTCCCATCCAGGGGCCTCTCCAGGGGATGGATGTGCCCCCACCGTGCTCCCACCCCCCCTGGCTCCCCCTCTGCTGCCCTCCCCCTCCTGCCTCTCCCCCCCACCTAAAATCCCATGGGGAATCCAACCATAACCCAGGCACCACAAGGACCCCTGTCACTGCCTCTGCTCTTTCTGCTGCTTCTCATCAAACCCTGCAAGACACTGAGTGGAAACCTTTTGCTCCTGTCACTGATACTTTCTCTCCTCCCTCTCTCTCTTCCAAGTTCCCCTCCAGGTTATTCCTGGGAGCAGGAATGATGTGGCTCCTGAGGGGCCCCCAGCACTGCCCAGGGGATGAACATTGAGGTTCAGAAAAATGAGACCCAGTTGTGTAACAGTGCAGAATTCAGGCCATAGCTGCCCAATCCCAGCAGTGATTAATGCAGGGCAAATCCCAAGGGTCACCAAACATCTGCAGCTTCCATTTCCCAAGAAACAGCGAGTCCATAACAACTCTCAGGATCTGGGGGACTTGTTTCCCACTTCCATCCCAGCTGATGGAAGTGTCACTCCAGCTCCCACCTCTGCAGGAGGGCAATCCTGCACTGGGACACGGGACCTGCAGCCCTCGGCCCCTCCCGTGGTTGGTGGGAGCACAGACGGAGTTGCAGGGACACAACTCCCTGGAACAGCACTCCAAGCCTTGGCCAGGGCTGTGTTGGTGCTTCCCATGCTGACCACACACCCCTTGGAATGCCTTCCCTCCGTTCCCTGCAGGGATCTCTGCTCTGGCAAAGGGGACAAAGGGCTGAGGGGGAGGATTTGTGGGACTACCAGGGATTTCTGGAGCAATTGGGATTTGTTTTTGCAACAGAGTCTGATCAGAGGGTGATGCACCAGAATTTGGGAAAAGGTGTCTGGAAAGGCAGTCCTGGTGTGTTCAGCATCTCCCACTCAACGTTCCAGCAACACTTGCAGGGATGGTGGAGCCATATCAAAAGGAGGGACAGGGACTTCTTAAATGGGCACATAGTGCCAGGACAAGGGCAATGGCTTCCCACTGCCAGAGGGCAGGGGTGGATGGGATATTGGGCAGGAATTGCTGGCTGGGAGGGTGGGCAGGCCCTGGCACAGGTGCCCAGAGCAGCTGTGGCTGCCCCAGCCCTGGGAGTGTCCCAGGCCAGGTTGGACAGGGCTTGGAGCAACCTGGGCTGGTGGGAGGTGTCCCTGCCCATGGCAGGGGTGGCACTGGGGGGGCTTTGGGGTCTCTTCCAATCCAAACCAGCTGGGATTCCATGATTCTGCACTACCTTATCCCAGGCCTTGCTACAGAGAACTTGTGAATCTGGCTCAAATATTCCAAGTCTTTTGAGGAACAGAGCTTTGGAAACGAGGAACTTTCAGTACTCATAAAAAAATTATTACATAGTCAAAGAGACATTGTAATTGAAATAAAAAAAAGCATCTGAAACCTCCAGCACAATTCAATATTTGAATTTAATGCCAGCAAGAGATGAGAGATGCTGGAAGTGGTTCTGCTGTCTGGAAGGCCAAGAAACTCCTCCAGGATAACAGGAGAGGTTTGTTTTTAAAGGAAAAATCAGTGATTAGGAAACCCCCAGCCCCAGACCCCATCCACTGCTCTCTCTGGAGTTTATTTGCTTTAGTCCTTGATTAAAGAGACTCTGCAATCCATCCCACGCTGGGATGAAACACAGGATTGAGAAGTCATTAACTGCACACTAATCCCTCAATCTCATTTAGTGGCACTGGAGTGGCATAAAATCCTCCCACTGTCCACTCCTCGCCCTTTACTCACAGAAATCACTTCTAACCCAATTTAGAGCCCAGATAAACACAACCAAGTAACGTGGCCCTGATGCTCTGACCTCTAAGCCAATCCAAACACTGGATAATCACCTGGATGTGATAACCCTGGATAAACTCCTGGGATGTTTGATGTGCCATCACTACGCAAATTAAATCACAGATCATGGACTATCCTGAGTTGGGAGGGACCCACAAGGACCACAAGTCCAGCTCTGGCCCTGCACAGACACCCCAAAATCCCACCATGCCCCTGGGAGTGTTGTCCAAACCCTCCTCAAGCTCCTGGGCCGTGCCCACTGCCCTGGGCATCCTGTCCCAGTGCCCACCCACCCTCTGGGGAAGGACCCTCTCCTGGTGTCCTGCCCTGCCAAAGCTCCAGCCATTCCCGGGGGCTGCTCCTTCCCGAGGGGACTGGGCTAAAATCACAATACACACTCAAAACACCCTTTCCCTCCCAAAAAACTTTAAAGAATTTAAGCTTGGAACAGAGTATTGCGATTGAAAAGTTACTAAAGCAAGTGAAGAATTAAAGTTGCAGGAGCTGGAGCGGCTGATCCCTGCGGGACCCTTCGCACTGAGGATATTCTGCAATTCCAGGACTGTTACAGCAACAGGGCGTGCAATCTCAGCATCAACACGAAACCTCCTCGGCTAATGACGCTTCCCTCTAATTAACCTCCTTCCCACACTCAGCCCACAACTCCCCACACGTGGGAAACTTCCTGCAGCGAGCAGAGCTCGGCGATCCCGAGGGTTGGGGCGATCCCGGGGGTTCTGGCGGCTGGGAATACTAAACTGGGAGAACTGGAAGGATTGAGTGAAGGGTTGGCTGCCCTGGCGTGGCTGGAGCTGCCCACCGGTGCCAGGGGAGGCTCTGCAGGGAGGGAAGGGGTGGGAAGGCTGCGCTCGAGAAAAACGCCTATTTTAGTATTATTTTTACATAATTAAGCAGATTCGTTTTTTACATAATTAAGCAGATTTCAGTCCATTCCGGCGCCGCACACAACTTGTTGAACTGCCACACCACAGCGCGCCGCCTCCCCCCGGGAATGCTCCTCCGGACACCAGAAAAAGCGAAGCAAAACTCTCATAAAAAACCCAAAAAAAACTTCCAAGCCGCGCTCGGGCCCGGCCCGGCCCGCCAGGCCCAGCAGCCACAGCGGCGGGGGCCGCGCTGCCGCCTCCCGGCACGGCCTGGCCCGGGGGCACGGCTCGGCACTCCCGGCGGGACCTCCCTATCCCGGTATCCCGGTATCCCGATATCCCGATATCCCGGTGTCCCATATCCCGATACTCACCCGCCGCCGCTCCCGGTGTCTCCACGGGCGACCGGAGCGGGCGCGGAGGCCACGCCCACCGAGCGAGGCCCCGCCCACAACCCGCTCGACGTTCCGCCCACTGATATGAGACCACACCCACAAAGCTCTCTAGGCTCCGCCCACCGAGCGAGGCCCCGCCCACAACCCACTCGCGGTTGGGATGGGATGGGATGGCATGGCATGGGGTGGGATGGCATGGGATGGCATGGGATGGCATGGGATGGAATGGCATGGGATGGCATGGGATGAGATGGCATGGCGTGGCATGGGATGGCATGGGATGGCATGGGATGGCATGGCGTGGCATGGGATGGGAGTGTACAGAGTGACAGGGATGGCATGGATGGCGTGGGATGGCACGGCATGGCATGGCACGGGATCACCAGCCGGCTCGGCTCCTCTTTATGGCACGTCCCCCACATTCCAGCCGGGAACACAGGGATGCACAGGAACACCTTGCCAGGCATTGCACCCCAGTGAAAAAACAAGCAGCCCAAACCTTCAGGCAAACAGTCCAAAGAGAAGGAATTCCTCATGCAATTCCTGATTAAAACAGAAAAACCCACGTTTCCCAGGCATGGCCAGGTGGGAAGCATTGCCCTCTCGTGGGCTAAAGCAGCAGCTTCTCATCGTTCACTTCTAATTGTGAGCTCAATTAACCAGCGTTAATTAACTACCTGTGGCCTCGCAGCGCAGCCCTCCGGGGTGAGCAGCTCCTGCCCCGAGCAGGAGCTTGTCAGGGATTCCCAGGAGCTTGTGGAGGGATTCCCACCACCTCGTTAGGGCATTCCCAGGGTTTTTTGGGGGGTTCCCAGCAGCTTGTTGGGGCTCTCACTCCATGCCAGCCAGTTTGCCACGGAGCATGCACTGGACACACTTGGAGGGCACGCTGGGGATAGGGGGGGTGCACTGGGACACGTACTGGGCATACTGGGAGCATTGGGACATGCAATGTACACCCTGAGCACAGTGGTACATGCCATGAGCACAGGAAAGCACACACTGGGCCTGCTGCATGCACTGGGTGCACTGGAGTGTAGACTGGGAACGCTGGGTGGGCCCGCTGGGCACACTGGTTTGAACTTTGTATTTTCTCTATTAAACATTTATTTTCCTTTTCCCTGAGGCCTGGACTCAGACTCAGCCCAGGGAGATCTCTTGGTTTTCCTTCTTTTTGCTCCATCCCAGACACTCACCCAGCGGGTGTCTCACCTTTGTCTGAAGGCAGGACTGAGTTCTTCGGGTCTCAGTGATTCAAGCACAGGTTTTCCTTTCTCCTCCAAACACAATTATATGTATAAATGTTAATTATTACTTAGAAGAGTGTAGTAATCCTGGATCAGAGCACACTCTCTGTTAGATATTGGAAGGAAATTCCCAGCTGGGAGGGTGGGCAGGCCCTGGCACAGGTGCCCAGAGCAGCTGTGGCTGCCCCAGCCCTGGGAGTGTCCAAGGCCAGGCTGGACAGGGCTTGGAGCACCCTGGGCTATGAAAGGTAAGTATTGAAGTAGCCTGAACTTCCCAGCTTCCAGCAAGCAGGGATTGGAATTGTCAGCCACAGGGAAAGGTCCATCTCTCCATATCCAGCAGGACTCACTACTGAGACCAGTTCCATCTGTGCCCCCCTATAACTGTGCCCAGCTGAGCTCCCCTATACCTGAGCCCCCTGTACCTGTGCCCCCCACACCTGTGCCCACCTGTGCCCCCCGTACCTGCGCCCCAGCCCAGCGCAGGGCAGTGCTGCCCTCTCGTGGTGCGCAGCGGGACCGCACCCGCCCCCCGGCCGTACCTGCGGGTCACTCACCTGAAGCGCCGGGAGAGCCTCAGGTACCGCCCAGAGCGCTGCAAGGGGCCAGAGGAGAGCAACGAGGCTGGAGAAGGGAGTGGAGCACAAGTGCTGTGGGGAGAGGCTGAGGGAGCTGGGGGTGTTTGTGCTGGAGAAGAGGAGGCTGAGAGGTGACCTCAGCACTGTCTGGAAGTGCCTGAAGGGAAGTTGTGGCCAGGTGGGGGTTGGTCTCTTCTCCCAGGCACTCAGCAATAGGACAAGGGGGCACGGGGGGCTCAAGCTCTGCCAGGGGAAATTGAAGTTGGAGATGAGAAAAAACTTCTTTGCAGAGAGAGTGCTGAGGGATTGGAATGGGCTGCCCAGAGAGGGGGTGGATTCCCCATGCCTGCAGGTTTTTCAGCTGAGCTTGGCTGTGGCACTGAGTGCCATGATCTGGGAAAGGGACTGGAGTTGGCCCAAGGGTTGGACTTGCTGATCTCGGAGGGCTTTTCCACCCCAATCCATTCTGTGATTCTGTGACTCTATGGCACAGGCAAGGCCGGGCACCCCCTCACCCCAATATCACCCCAAACCTCCCCCCAAAAGCCCTCAAACACCCACAGCAAGGGGTGAAGGCCATGTCACACCCCCCTGCACAGGACATGGAGCTGTTTTCCTCCCCTCCTCCTCTGTTTTATCAGCTGATTTCAGATTAAATCCCCTGGATGGGGCCCTGACAAACCTGTCCTAGTGGGAGGTGTCTCTGCCCATGGCAGGGAGTTGGAATAAGATGAGCTTTGCTGTCCCTTCCGACTCAAACCTCTCAGGGTTTCTGGGATTCCCTCGTGTCTCTCCAAGCAAAAGCAATCCCTGTATCATCAGGAGGAGCTGGAGAAGAAGCTGGAGCTCTCAAGTCACTGCTTTGTGTGAGGAGGATCCGTGGGCAGTCTTTGTTGGCCCTTCACTTGATGAATTCATATTTTCAGCACTTTCTTCATTTGCCTGGAGCTTTTTCTGATTGATTTCTAATACATTGCCAGAAATGTAGCCTGGCCTGGCAGCACAGACAGGAATTGCATGAGAAGAAGCTGTGGGTTGGTTCCTGGGGTTTGGTTCCTATTCTTGGAGTGAACAGCAGGTTTTGTTGTTCCTGCTACTTAATAAATCCCTGGTTTTTCAGTGGGTGCTTCTATGCACGTAGAGCCTTCCCTGTGGCCGTGTGTCTGCAGGATTATAACAGCAATGTTTGCCTCTGACAGTCCATGCTTTTCATCTGATTCTTTGCCTCTCTTTCTCATTTTGCCCATCTTTCTACTCCGACCTCTCATTTACACCAACAGAATTTTCCAGTTCTCCTTTGGTTGCAAATAACTTGCTCTTCAGGTTTGGGGGTTTTTTTGAGCTTTCTGATGTGTAGGGTGAGAAATAAATAAGGACTATAAAGCACTTCTTTCAAGTCAAGAAACAGCAAGAAATAAAAGGGCTCTTATGGAACAAGTTGCACAGAAACAGGCAGATTTTCTCTGGAAAACAGCTCCATAGGTTCCAATAACATGAATTTTGGGGAATGTGTTCTCTCCACTATTTCCTAGCCTTAGCCTAGATTGTGGTCATCATCCTAAACATGGGTTTGGGGAGTAACTTGCCAACATTTTGTGACTGAAATCTGAAACTCTTTGAAACGGAGATTCATGACATTAAAAAAAAAATCACAGCATAAAAAAATTATCCCATGGAAAAAGAAGACAAATCATGTTACAACTGACTCATCCCAAATACCTTCCTCTGTTCCCATAGCAAAGAACTTCATACCTGGAGTTCGTGTTTCTGTGTAAATAAACAAAACAAGCCAAGCCAGTCTTTGCAATAAAAAGCCAAGAAAATTTAGGAACCTTTTGATCCAAAGGTTTCCAAGCCAGTATATGAACATAAATAGGAATTTCTTTTTTTTCCTCAGCCTGGCCTTGGACACTGCCAGGGCTGGGGCAGCCACAGCTTCTCTGCCCACCCTGTGCCAGGGCCTGCCCACCCTCAGTAAGGACCTTGCACAGAACAAAACAAACCAAGTCATGGCAAGGGGGGCACCGGGGCCTTCCCATCCTTCCTGCCCTCCTCCTGCCCCTCTGCATTATTGGATGTGTTCCCACCCAGTGGGATTCTATATCTCCTCCTTTCTCCCCAAAGGGGGAAGAAAGGGAACAATTTGGGCTGTCAGGTCCAGCCTGGCACGCAGCAACACCATCACCCAGGAGGCTGCTCTGGGCAGGTTGGTCTGAGCCTCCTCAGCATCCTCATCACCCCTCAGAAGGTTCTGCTGTCCCTGCTTTGGGCCAAAGCCACTGCACAAGGTGCCAGGGGATGGTTAGGACAAGCTTTTACACTTCCAGAGTGTTCTGGGCACCTCGTGGCTCCATTCCCTGCATGTCCAGCCACATTGCTCACTATCCTGAGCTGTTTGTTCCATTAATCATGTGCCTGCTTTGCTCTGCACAGAGAAACTGGAATGGAGGGAGATTCTGGCTGCTTGTTTTTAAAATACCTGTGTGGGTGGGCACTGCAGCTGCTGCTCACATCTTTCTCTTGCAAGAGGAGCTGTTTGTGATTCTCCTCCCCAGTGTTTTCTCTTGACACTGATTTTCTCAGCTAGAATCAGAAAGATGCATCAAGCCAGTCAACAAGTGTTGCATGGAAATAGTAATTGATTGAGAAATGTTTGAATTTCAGAATTGTGAAGAGGAAGCCTTGGAGCAGCTTTAAAATTAAAGGTATTATTCCTTCAGCAAAAATCAGGCCAGTTTTGTCCATTTAAACACTTGTGATTTGATGCCTCCTAATCTAAATATTCATTTGATCCCACAACAGTTGGAAGGAACCTGCGTTTGCCCCGAGATGATGTGATGGAGGCATTAATTAACAGCATCTCAACAAGTTGTGTCAGCATTTCCCACACCCTTTTCTCCCCACACCTGACCCCATGGAGAACCTTGCAGGAAAACAACCAGTTCTGGCTGGAACAAACTTTATTTTTTTTCCTCCCAGTCAGTCAAGGGAGAAAAACAACTTGAGAATTAGTGAGATGCCACCCTGCTCCCCGGGCACGGGCAGTGTCAGGGCATGTCTGTGAGCTGAAGGGTTCACAGCACGCACAAATATCTGCAGAAAAAACATGTTGGCACCTGCTCCTGGAAAAGCTCAGTGGGGCAAAGAGGCAGGGAGGACCCACAGCTGTAAGGCAAGGCCAGAGCAGCTCCACCAGGCAGCAGAACTGCCCCTTCACTGCTGGCAATGGTTTCACCTCATGGGTTTGCCTTTTAAACAGGGCTGGGGGAAGACAAAGGTCCTGTCACTTTTTGGAGGTGCCCTTATCCAAAACAGGTGGGAGCATTTCCTTCCACAGCATCCAGTCCTCACACCACCAACCTCAGCACCCCGACAGCATCTGTTCCAGAAAATAGATTTCCCTTCCTGTGAAAACAGAAGATTCCACACACACACTCCAGGCTGGTTCCATTTACATGGAAACATGCAATTAATAAATACAATTGTATAACGTGCCTTTAATTCGCAGTGAAGTGGAGCTGGCACAGCCCAGACGTGAGTTACTCACAGAGCAGGAGGGGCACCCACAGCAGGTGCCACCTGTTCCCACCTGGGGTGGGTTCACTGCCAGGAGCACCCCAGCACCTCCCCCCCAGCATCTCCATGGCCCAACAGTCCTGTGGGACCCCCTCCCAGGGCCACCAAGGGAATGGTTCGGGTTTGAAGAGCCCTCCCAGACCATGGAATCCAAGCGTTCCCCCAGTATTGCCAAGGCCACCACTGACCATGTCCCCAAATGCCACATCCACAGGGCTTTGGGATCCCCCCAGGGTTGGGGACTCCACCCCTGCCCTGGGCAGCTGTGCCAGGGCTGGGCAGCCCTTTCTGGGAAGGAATTTTCCCCAATATCCAATCTGGGCACAGTTTGAGGCCATTCCCTCTCCTCCTGTTTCTTTCTCCTGACCTCCCCCAGCTCCCCCCTCCTGGCAGGGATTGCAGAGCCAGAAGGTCCCCCCTGAGTCTCCTTTTCTCCAGGCTGAGCCATCTCAGAGTTTCTCCCTGGAGCAGGAGGGACTCAGCCTGTGTTGTCCCTGGGGGTTGTCCCCGAGCTCTGACAGATCCCAGCCCCCAGAGATCTCCTCACCCCACACAGGGAACCCACCCCAGAGACAATGACGCGCTGCAGAACATCCTGCCTGGTGAGTAATTGCAGATCCTTTGCACAGGCATCTCCAGGGAGGCAGTGGGAGTTGGAGAGACATCATTAGGTCTCCTGACATTTTCAAAAGGCTTAGACAGAAAATGTCTTCAAGGGGTGTTGAAGGCTGCAATGGAACTGAAATAGTCTTTGTAATAATAACAAAACCTTTGCATAACTTTGCCAGCACCACAGGTCCTGCTCTGGGAGCTTGTGGGGTGTCTTCTCTGATAAAAGGAAAATCAGGAGCAGAGCTTTTGTGCCCGTGCTGGCAAGTGAGCACAACCTTCTGCCAGCTCCAAACCCTCCTGCAGAACTTCCTTTGGTTTCTGAAATCCCAGTGAATCAGAGTTTCTGCTGACTCAGATGGTGGGAGGTTTGAAACCCAGCAGTTTGTAATAGAATCCCAACATGGGTTGGGTTGGAAGGAACCTTAAACCCTCATCCAGTGCCACCCCTGCCATGGCAGGGACACCTCCCACCAGCCCAGGCTGCTCCAACCTGACCTGGGACACTCCCAGGGCTGGGGCAGCCACAGCTGCTCTGCCCAACCTGTGCCAGGGCCTGCCCACCCTCCCAGCCAGCAATTCCTTCCCAATAGCCCTCCCATCTGTCCCTGCCCTCTGGCAGTGGGCAGCCATTCCCCTTGGCCTGTCCCTCCAGGCCACGGCAAAAGATCTCTGCCCACCTTTCTTGCAGACTCCCCTTCAGGTCAAGCCAGACATGAATGTTCCAAAGGGCCTGGAAGCCCTGAGGGTGCTCTCCAGCACCTCCTGCTCCACACTGGGCTCATCTTCAACAATGAGATCACTTCCCTAGAACAGGGCTATAAAAAGCAGCAGCTCCTCTCTCCGGGGTCTCTGCATCAAGACTCTCTGGCTGTGTAAAAATCAAACCCACAGAGCAGCAGGGGGGTCCTGCAGTCCCTCTGCTTGGGCTACAACACCCCCAAAGCTGGAGGCAGAAACCTGGAATGGGTCAGGTTGGAAAAGCCCCCTCAGACCATCAAGCCCAACCAGCCCCCAGCACTGCCAAGGCCACCACTGACCACGTCCCCAAGTGCCACATCCACAGGGCTTTGGGGAGCCACCCCTGCCCTGGGCAGCTGTGCCAGGGCTGGACAGCCCTTTCCAGGGGGGAATAAGACCCACAGCACAGGCTGACAGTGAATACTTGCACTTCTTTCCTTGAGCTCTCTCCCAGCCATCCCCTGCAGGTGAGGCTTATCAAGCTCTGCTCTTTTTAAGAACTGCCAAAAATTCCCAACTGGGGGAGTGAGACAAGAGACAAAGTTCGTGTCTCCAGTCCTTTCATTTCTGGAAAGTGTCTGCAGAAAGTTCCCATCAGAGAGGACTTTGGTTCAAATATGCACCTTCCAGCTGTAGATGTTTCTTCCCCAGGCAGTGGCACCTCAACTGACTTGTCCCAGCTCTCAACTAAACCTGAGGAACTTGGAGGGAATAAAAAAGGGAAAACAAATACCTAAGACTTCCAGGAAGACTGGAAAAGGAGCTTCAGACTGAAAACCTGTGTTGGTTCTCTTGGCAATTCCCTTTCCATGCCCAGTTCTGGTACTGAGAACCTCAATTACCTTCATCAGGGAGGCATTTCCTGCTTAAGGACACCAAGAATCACCCCTGGATCTGGAGCCAGAGCAGGTGAACCTCCTGCCTCAGTCAAAAGGAGAAGTCAGAGTAAAGGGGGGAATAAAAAGGCAAACACCCTGATTATACCCAGGTGTAGCTGTAACCCCCAGGACTGCAGGAGCCTCAGGAATTGCACAGCACGGAAGAAAACTTTATTTCTACCATGAAAAAATTGCAGCTTTGGTCTGTCAGTCAAAAATTTAAGCACCCAGACAGCCCCCTAAATGTTCTTTTTTTAGTGCAAATGCCTCACTTTGTTATGGATTTGCTCTGGTCAATACATTACTGAAACAAGTTTGGAAGTCTCCACGTTCCAGATGATTTCCTTTGAGCTAAGAGGCTGGAGAGATTTGAAAACTGGCATGTACTCACAGGAATAAAGATGTTTGTTCTGACTGACCCTTTTCCCTTCTGGAAAACTTCTTGCATTAAAAACTTCCAGTCACAGGTATTTGCTAACATGGAACATTTATTGGTTTAAAAAAATAAACATGCAGAAGGCAGCCTCTTTAAAACCAACACAGAAAATAATCCCGTGGGAGGGGGGGGTCAGAGAAAAGCAACAGCCCTGTAAGACGTGGATTCCTCCAAAACCTCCCGCAGGGATGTGTTTCCCACGGGAGTCCACGCTCCCTCCATGCCATGCAGCAAGTCCAGCCAAGGCAATCACATCACGGAGCACTTGCCTTGCAGTTTATCTTTCTTTTTCTGCTGCTTTGCTTTCTTCCCGTCCACCTGGAGACTGACAGTCCTCCTCTGCTCCAGGTTGAGGAGCTCCTGGAAGAGCTCCTGCACGTTGTAGTTCATTTTGGCTGAGGTCTCCATGAAGGCACATCTCCACTTGGTGGCCAGCGCCTGCCCCTCGCCCGCCCCCAGCTCCCTTTGCGGGTCATCGCTCTTGTTCCCCACCAGCATTATGGGGATTTTGTGGATGTCCCCTTTGATGTGACAGATCTGCTCGAAGATGGGGTGAAGATCCTCCATGGACTGCCTGCTGGTGACGGAGTACACCAGGATGAAGGCATGTCCCCTGGAGATGGAGAGGCGCTGCATGGCCGGGAACTGGTGGCTGCCGGTGGTGTCTGTGATCTGCAGGGTGCAGATGCTCCTGTCGCAGCTGATCACCTGGCGATACGTGTCCTCCACCGTGGGCACGTACGTGTCCCGGAACGTGCCGCTCACGAACCGCAGCACCAGCGAGCTCTTGCCGACTCCTGCGGCCCCGAACACCACCACCCTGTAGTCATTGCTCTGCTCGGGCATCTCGGCGGTGCCAGGGGAGGTGTCTGTGCCAGGAACACCCGGGGGGACCCTCCGAGCTCACACGCCCTGTGCGGAGAGGGCTGTGCAGAGGGAGAGGGGAAAGGAGGAGAAAGAAAGAAAGACGAGTCGTTCGCAGCATCCCCGTAACGTCCCGGTACCTTTCTGAAATAAGCGATTAGTAAATCGCCCCCTTCCCATCCTTTATCATTGAAACAAACTACCGTCCTCCTTCCCCCCGAGCCGCGCATCCTGGGAAAGGGAAACGGATTCACCTGCAGCCGAATCCATCAGCTCCGCCGAGCGCCGGCCGGGCCCGGGGAGGCGCGTTCCAGGACCGGGAATGGGCATTCCAGCCCCGGGAATGAGGATTCCAGCCCCGGGATTCCAGCCTCCGGCAGGGCGTGTTCTAGCCCCCGGGAATGGGGGGATTCCAGCCCCCGGGAAGGCGTGTTCCAGAACCGGGAATAGGTATTCCAGCCCCCGGCACGGCGTGTTCCAGAACAGGGAATGGGTGTTCCAGCCCTGGCACGGCGTGTTCCAGCCCCCGGGAATGAGGATTCCAGCTCCGGGATTCCAGCCCCGGCCCGCCGTGTCCAGCCCCCGGCAATGGGCATTCTATGCCTGGCCCGCCGTGTCCCGCCCCCGGGAATGGGCATTCCAGCCCCCGCCGCGGCAGGAGGGAGGGAGGGAGGCAGGGCAGGCTCCACGATCCCTCAGTGCCCCCGCAGATCCAGCCCTGCCCTCGGCCCCCCGTGCGATAAATGGGAAAGCAGCACCCTCGGGATGGAGCCGCGACCGGGCTGGGCGAGTCTCAGCCGCTGCCAGGCTGTGCCCGCTGCCACCCACCCTGAGCCCCTCCCGGCTTAAAGCAGAGTTTGAGTTTGTTTAAAACCCCCGAATACAGCTCGGCTTCCCCTCGCCACGGTCAGGCCGGCAGGGATGCCCCACGGGGCTCTCCAGCCCTCCCCGGGCCATGGCCAAGGTCACTCCCTGTCCGGGGGGGACAGTCTGCTTTGTCACCTCCCCCTGACACTGTCTGATGGCTGGTTTCATCCCCAAAACTTCAGTTAAACAACACGATGCTCTCACGTGTAGGAACACCCAAAGCTGGCTCAGAATGTCCTCCCACCGTGGCAGCTCCCACCGAGGGCTCCTGTGGGATCTCCCACAGCCCTGTGGGTTAACCCCCTGCTCCCCAGGCTGCCTCCAACCTCGAGCAGCCAAACCAACCCACAGCCCTGTGTGTTAACCCCCTGCTCCCCAGGCTGCCTCCAACCACCAGCAGCCAAACCAACCCACAGCCCTGTGGGTTAACCCCCTGCTCCCCAGGCTGCCTCCAACCTCGAGCAGCCAAACCAACCCACAGCCCTGTGTGTTAACCCCCTGCTCCCCAGGCTGCCTCCAACCACCAGCAGCCAAACCAACCCACAGCCCTGTGGGTTAACCCCCTGCTCCCCAGGCTGCCTCCAACCACCAGCAGCCAAACCAACCCCACAGCCCTGTGGGTTAACCCCCTGCTCCCCAGGCTGCCTCCAACCACCAGCAGCCAAACCAACCCCACAGCCCAGGGAACACCCAACCATCCCCTGCAGGTGAGGCTTATCAAGCTCTGCTCTTTTTAAGAACTGCCAAAAATTCCCAACTGGGGGAGTGAGACAAGAGACAAAGTTCGTGTCTCCAGTCCTTTCATTTCTGGAAAGTGTCTGCAGAAAGTTCCCATCAGCGAGGACTTTGGTTCAAATATGCACCTTCCAGCTGTAGATGTTTCTTCCCAGGCAGTGGCACCTCAACTGACTTGTCCCAGCTCTCAACTAAACCTGAGGAACTTGGAAGGAATGAAGAGAGGACAACAAATACCTAAGACTTCCAGGAAGACTGGAAAAGGAGCTTCAGACTGAAAACCTGTGTTGGTTCTCTTGGCAATTCCCTTTCCATGCCCAGTTCTGGTACTGAGAACCTCTTTTATTCTGCTCCTATCTCTCAGTTAAGGAATTTCTATCTCTAGTCAAAGCACTCAGGGAGGAAACTCTTCTTGGTCCTTCCCCAAGCTCATTCTTCCCAAACTATTTGTGGTTTTCCAGGTTATTATTTCTTATTTCCACAATCCTTGCTTCATCACTGACTCCACAGTATTCTCCCATTGTTTTAAATCCACTTCTATCAGAGTTGTAATGCCTCCCTCCTACCCCAAACCAACAAAAAGGGTCTCTTTAGACCTATTTCACACTGCTGGGGGTTGTTTTGCCTAAGGAAAAAAACCAAAAAAACCCCTGGGGATTTTCTCAAGGAGTCTCAATCCTGACATGAAGCTGTGTCAAACCCTGCCAGCATTCCCTGAATTAGCTGATGTCAAACCCTGCCAGCATTCCCTGAATTAGCTGATGTCAAACCCTGCCAGCATTCCCTGAATTAGCTGATGTCAAACCCTGCCAGCATTCCCTGAATTAGCTCCTGCAGGGAAATAAAAGCAGTTTAGGGCCAGCTGGTTTAGATGCAGATAAACCTGTCTCAGAGTCACCTGCTGATAAAGGGGAAGGTGGTTCTCATCTCAGCTGCACAACACAGAAGCAGAACACTTGATTTTTGTACTTGGAAACAGCTGGGGTAGAACTTGGATCAAACCCATCCCCAGGTAAGGGGAGCTCTGACTGAGACCTTCGAAATAAAGGTCTCTCTAAAGCCAGGAGAGGAGCCCAGTTGCACTGAGCTGAGATCCCTGTCTGGCATGGCCATGATAATAAAGAAAACAGGGGAATGAACCAGCCCTCCAGCACTCCACTCATCAGCATTGCTTCCTGAAAGGAAAATTATTTCTAATGAACTGTACTTGCATTGCATTAGAGAATTATTAGTGCTGTAGTCCCAGCTGCTGAGTGAGACCTGTGGGGAGAGCTGGAGAAGAGAAGGGTCTGGGGAGACCTGAGAGCCCCTGGCAGGGCCTAAAGGGGCTCCAGGAGAGCTGGAGAGGGACTGGGGACAAGGGATGGAGGGAGAGGAGAAGGGGGAATGGCTTCCCAGTGCCAGAGGGCAGGGGTAGGTGGGATATTGGGAAGGAATTCCTGGCTGGGAGGGTGGGCAGGGGCTGGGATTGCATTCCCAGAGAAGCTGTGGCTGCCCCAGCCCTGGGGACAGGGATCAGCCTTCACCTTCCCTCTGCTGGAAAACAATTCCTGTCTGTCATGCCTTGACTGCTCCTTCTCTCCAGGCAGGATGACTTGTTTGTGGCAAGGCTCATAACCTGCAGCTCCTGCACTTTGCCTGAGTCCCATCATTAACGGGGATTTTCAGAGCTGATTTACAAACCACCATTTCTGGTGTTTATGGGGTATTTATAAACCACCATTTCTGGTGTTTATTGGGTATTTATTAGCCACAATGAAATGCTAACTAGAAAGGAGTAGCTAATTCACTTTCTGTTTGCTCCAAGGCAGTTACCCATTTTCAGATGTTTTTCTGAGATTTCCAGTACTTCTTTCTAAGAGGAATTCAAATAATCTTTCTTTATAAGAGGTAATTGTTGGGTAAGTAAGGTGACATGAAAAGCCAGCAGAGTTCAGGGAAGGGCTCGTGACTCTCCTCCAGTCAGAACAGCAGGAAAGAAACTGTGAGTCAACTTAGCAGAGGGAAAAGAGTGGGAAGGAGTCTCCAGCTTCCTGGAAAAAGGGATGGAGAGAGCCACGTCCTGGACAGAATCTCTGTCTTGGGAGGGACAGACCCCTCCTGGAGGGACACAGCTGGCTCAGTGTCCTGCTGTCTGTCAGGGTTTGCTTGGGATGGAGCTGCAAACAACCAGAGAAATTCCAGAGGGAAATGTTAAACGGGAATCAGCTGCCTGGGAGAGCCCCTGTGGGAAGCAGAGCAGGGAAGGGGCAGGGACTGAGCTCTGCTCCTGCTGCTGCGCTGCAAAACTGCCTGGGGAACTCCCACAGGAGGAATGGGTGACAACAACCAGATGCCTTTTCCGAGGGGACTTTGGCAGGGATTGTTTCTGTTCTGTCGGGACTCCCGTGGGCCCGGCAGGGATTGTGACATTTCCCTGAGGAAATGTGGCACAGCACCCACAGCCCCCGGGGCTGGGCAGGGGGATGCCCAAGTGACCAGGGTACAGCAGGGAGGCTCAGGCATGGCAACCCTCCTGCTCTGGCCTCCCTGGGCTCCATTTCCACTGCTTTTCCTCCAGAGGATTTCCTTTCCTTGTGGGAGATGGAGCTGGACCTTCATGGACACTCCACCTCCTTAGCAGTGCTGGGAGTGGCAGCAGCTCCTGTGGAGAGGCACGAGGCAGCAGGGGAAGGCAGAAAGGGGATTTTCCTCTGGAATTACAGGAATTATTGCTAAAGCAGAGGCTGTGTGTCAGTGGTCCACCTTTCTTACCAGAAAGGATGTCTCTTCCCAGCAATGCTGATGCTTGGGAGTGCAGTCCAGCCTGTAGAATATTCATTAGCAAATGTTCCAGGGTGGCTCAGCCATTTCTGAGCCATCACATCCATCTCATGAGTGAGGGCTGCACCTGGAAGGATGCCCTTCCTGTGGAAGCTCTGGAGGGCTTGAAGGACAACAAAATGATGATGGAGAAGGAGGAGAAAAAACAAATTCCAGCTACTGTAATGGATATAAACTTCTCTTGGACTGAAATAATGAAACAGCCAAAGGATGGCACAATAATTAAACCATCTCAGCAAGGAATTCATTTCATGGAGCCACCGCACATCAGTTCAGCTGAGCCAGAAACAAACACCCAACCTGCAGCCTGGCATGGCTCTGCCATCCCAGCACGAGGGAGCAGCACGGACAGGCAGAGCCAGCTGAGCCCCTGCCCTGCCACACTGAGCCCTCCTCACCCAGCCCAGGGATGGGGAGGCACCAGCAATCACAGCCCTGAGGAGAGCTCGTGTTTTATTGAAGCCTCTGTGTCTAAAGCCGACGCTCAGATTGATTTCCTATAGCAGGATGGGGGGCAAAGCTCCTGAGAGCTGCTGGCTGTGGCGCAGTGCGGTGCCAGGTGCCACGTGGGAGCAGCCCCGTGGCATCTCGGTGTGCCCCCACACAGCAAAGCCTCCCAAAATAAACCCGCTCTGCTCGGTGCTTATTTTACCCCAGTGAAATCACACTGACTCTGTGCTGTCTTGGGAGCAGGAGTGACAGGAACAGGAACCAGAGCTTGGCTCCTGCAGCTCCGTCTCCTGCCTTTCTGTCCCCAGAAATGCCACCAATCCCTTATTTCCATCATACCGAAGTTCCAGAAAACAGGATTTGTGGGAGGGGAGGGAACACGTTTCAGTGTCCCACAACGTACTGATTGTCTGGAGGCTGCTGAGAGCAGCTTTAAACAAGACAAGGAGGCAATGCCAGCAGGTCCCTCTCCCCAGCCAGTGCCAACAGCAACCCTGGGCTGGGGACCATCTCTGAGCCCTGCTGGGATCTCACCCCGTCACAAGTTGCCTCCTATTTTGAAGCTGGGACACCCAGGCCAGCTCCCTCCTGCACACAGTGACACAGCCACAGGACCTTCAGTCACCCACATCACCCTTCCCTGAGCCTTTCCAGGCTCCAACACACCCTCCCAGGGGGATGGGCATAGGGGGCCATGCCCAGTTCCACCGGTGCCTCCCAGAAGAGGATACCCCAGTCACAGATTGCTAAGGAAACCAGAATCCTTCGGAAAGGACCCAGAAGGATTGAGTGCAGCAGAGTCCAGTGCCCCTGCAGAGAACAGTCCAGGAAGGAAAACAAACTGTTCCAGCCAAAGACCCTTTGCTGCCCTCAAAAACTGCACTCCTCAGTTCACCCACTAAAGTCGTCCACAACCCATTTTCCCTCTGCCAGCGTTGGCTGCTCATGGTCACCCCAGCCAGCCTCTAGAGCTCCTCTCAAGTGTCCCTTCCTATTCCTGTGGCTGCTCACAGCCACCCCAACCAGCCTCTAAAGCTACTCTCAGTGTCCCTTCTCATTCCTATGGCTGCGCACAGCCACCCCAACCAGCCTCCAAAGCTTCTCACAGGTCTCTCCTCTCATTCCTGCCAGTTGTCCCCATGTCCCTGTGCTGCAGCCTGGACACACAGAGCTCTGAGGACAGCCTGGACACACAGAGCTCTGGGGACAGCCTGGACACACAGAGCTTGGGGGACAGCCTGGACACACAGAGCTCGGGGGACAGCCTGGACACACAGAGCTTGGGGGACAGCCTGGACACACAGAGCTCTGAGGACAGCCTGGACACACAGAGCT